>CM070487.1:41792741-42082510 GCA_036324585.1 Champsocephalus esox | reverse complement strand
AATATAAAAATAAAATAATAAAATAATAAAATAATAAAATAATAATAAATAATAAATAACAAAACAAAAAATATAAAACAATAAAAATAAAATAAAAATAAAATAAAATATAAAATAAAATAAAATAAAAAAAAAAAAATAAAATAAATAAAATAAAATAAAATAAAATAAAATAAAATAAAATAAAATAAAATAAAATAAAAAAAATAAAATAAAATAAAATAAAATAAAATAAAATAAAATATAATGGCCCGTCCAACTGCTCCCATTTTTCTTCAGCACTCCGTTGCAGAAGCACTGTACAGGCACAAGCTCTTTTCAGAGCTGTTTACTAGAAAGCAAACATTTCCCCCTGGCCCCATCCTCCCTCTCCTCCGGATGGGGGAGACAGGGCGGGGCTCGGGGTTAGCCGACATATGAATTACGACCGGCTGTGGCTGGCTCGCTCCAGGGAGGAAGCGGCTTTACACAGACGATACAGGTGAGTCCTGCCGGGGATTGGAGCAAGCAAACGCGTCTCTCAATCCCCAGGTGTCGCGCACTCATTGTGTCTGTCTTCCTCTGGCCCACAGACAGCAGAGAGCGAACGCTCTCGCGGCTGCGGCCAGGGATGATTGGCCAAGCCCTTGATTATTGGATCCGAGTGGCGGGCAGCAGTCAGGCGACTCCTTCCCCTCCCTTCACGGATCATCACTATGTGGTTCCCCCGGCCCCGTCCTCCCTCTCCTCCGGACGGGGGAGACAGGGCGGGGCCCGGTGTCAGTCCGGCGTCAGCCCGGCGGCCGAGCCTATGGGTTCGGCTGCCGGGCCGGGCCCGGTGTCAGCCCGGCGACCGGGCCTATGGGTTCGGCTGCCGGGCGGGGCCCGGTGTCAGCCCGGCGGCCGGGCCTATGGGTTCGGCTGCCGGGCTGACACTATCCGCCATCTAGGCTTTGCCGTATAGGCGGTATTCTCCAGGAACACCCGGAGATCATCGGAAAGGCAGCCGCCTAAGGAGATCTCCCCGTTCCCCCGGTTAAGGAGAGCTCTCCTCCGGATGACATAAGCGGTTGCCTCATAGCCTGTCGGTTATTAGGCAACAGGGCTCGCGGCACAAACCGGCTGTCTTTAAAACCTGGCGGTTGATTAGACAGCACGGACTTGTTTCCTATGTCACAGATATGCCTCCACACACCTTTCATTCCTCAAGCGGGTTTGAGCGTGAACGCGCCTCAATGTCCGGTTTACGAGCCTAAGTCTCCTAAACAGCGACATGATGAGAGCCGCTGTGCAATACAGCGTGTGGAGGTGCAAGAGCCGGCTGTAACCTGTCAGTCAGCAGGCAGCAGGGCTCGTGGCGCAAGCCAGCTGTATTTAACCAGGCGGTTTTTAGACAGCAAGGCTTGACGTTTAAACCTGATGCTCCTAACCTGTCGGCTAGCAGGCAGCACGGTTTTTTTCCTCTGTCCCAGATGTGCCTATACTACACACGGTCGTAATGAGCCCAGGGCTGTTATTACGCACTGTGTGAATAGCTCTGCACACACCTCTGCTCATTCCTCAGCAGGTTTGAGCGTGAACACGCCTCAATGTCCAGTTTACGAGCCTTCTCCTAAACAGAGACAGGATGAGAGCTGGTGTAAGATGCAGCGTGTGGAGGGCCCCTCGCAGCTTTTCGGTCCGGGCCCCTCTTGGGTTGCTTCACGGGCAACGGTGGCGAGGGCTCTGACGTGGCTCGTCACTATGACAACCACAGCACATCCAGAGCATGTCGCGCACTCTCAGAATATTACTCAGAATGGCGACGTGTGTTCGATGGACAGATGAATAATAATAAGCAGCAAGGCCCACCGGGTAAGCCGGCTGCCCCTAACCTGTCGGTTATAGGCAGCATGGCTCGCTGCATGAATAGGCTGTCTTTAAAACCTATTGGCTTTTAGGCAGCTCGGTTTTACTCCTCTGTCCCAAACCTACCTCCTACACACGGTAATGAGCCCACGAGTGCCATTATTACAGTGAGGACAGCACTGCACACAGCTCCGCTCACCCCTTAGGGGTGTTGAGCGTGAACGCACCTCGGTGTCCAGTTTAACACTGTAAGCAACAATTACTGTTATTTTTCAGCTGATTTTCGGCACTAATCTACTGGCAGCCCCCTAACCAGAATGTTTCTGTGAATTATTAAATTGTGTACAGTAATGAGCTGAAATTGTTCAACAGTATGAATACTGTATAATTTCAGTGTATTGCTGGCGTCTCTGCTGCCGGTATTTTACTGTTAATGAGAAAGGCTGTAGAATGATTTCACAGTATGAGTACTGTGGTATTGCAGTGAAGTGCAGGCGTCTGTGAAGAGACTGCCGGCGCTTTACTGTTATTTGACAGGAAAATGTGTTACAGTGGACATAATGAGAGCCTGTGTGAGGTGCAGCGTCTGGAGGGCCCTGGCATGGCTCGTCACCATGACAACCACAGCACATCCAGAGCAGGTTGGCTCGCTGAGTGGCGGCGCGTGTGTTCAATGGACAGATGGAATATAATATGCAGCAAGGCTCCCCGGTTAAGCCGGCTGCCAATAGCCTATTGGTTACTTGGCAGCATGGCTCGCTGCCGAAGCCGGCTGGGTTTTTTAACTTATCGGTTAATAAAACAGCTGGGCTTACTATTCAATCCGTCTACCTTTAAACTTTTTGGGTTTAGGCAGCACGGATTTTTCCTCTGTCTCAGACGTACCTCCTACCCACGGTCGTAATAAGCCCACGGAGGGCCATTATTACGCCTCGTGTGGACAGCACTGCACACACCTCCGCTCATCCCTTAGTGATGTTGAGCGTGAATGCGCGGTTTACGAGTCTTCTCCTAAACGGCGACATAATGAGAGCCTGTGTGAAATGCAGCGTGTGGAGGTCTCTGGCGTGGTTTGCCACCAACCACAGCACATCCAGAGAATGTACACCTGGCGCTATCAGAGTACTGGATGGTACTCAGGGTGGCGGCGCGTGTGTCTGATGGACAGATGGATGAGAGGCGGATGGGCAGAGAGTAGTCTCTACAGTTCGCCTCTCCCCCCCGCAGTTCTACGGGATACAGGAAGTCCTGTCATCCCGGGAACAGTGTCTCGCGCTCCGTGCAGAGCGGCAGGAACTCTGGTTAAAAGGAAGCTTTTTTCAGGGTTCCTCATGGGGAAGAAAATCAGGGCTTTTACTCCTGGTATTTTCTGGTCCCGAAGGAGACGGGGCGGGGGGGAATGAGACCCATCCTCGATCTGTCAGTGTCCAACAAGGGAATGACCTTTTCCCATGCTGACGATCAAACAGGTGCTGGAGTGCACCAGGGAGGTGCACATCCATAGTCCTGAAGGATGCAGTCCTCCACGTAACCATCATCCCGAAACACAGAATTTCCTGTGTTTCTCATTCCTGGCTCCACGCACGTTTTCAAAGTGGGTGGAGCCGGTGGGAGCAGCTACTCAGAATGGGGATGAGTGTTATTTTTCCTGGACGAGCGGCTGTGGCTGGCTCGCTGTAGGAAGGGAGGAAGCGGCTTACAGACGATACAGCTAGTATCTCATCTGGCAAACCTGGGTTTCATTATCAACTGGAAGAAGAGCTGTCCTCGTCCCTCCCAGGTTATCTTTTTAACTGGGATTGGAATTTAACTCAGCCCGCATGAGAGCACGACTCTCACAGCGGAGAGGAGAGAAAGTGACAGCTCTCCTCCGGCACGTCACACCCCGCGGGGAGGTGACGGCCCTCTCCGTGATACAGCTGTTAGACATGATATCAGCTGGTCACGTGGTGATCCCCCTGGGTCTCCTTCATAGTGAGGAGACTCCAGGTGGTTTATTCGCCTGTGCATCGACCCTGTGCGTCAGAGGAGACGCATGGTGTACATTCCTCCTTCCGTGGTTTTGGATTTGACCCACTGGAAAAATCTCCACGTCAGTGGGGGTGCCACTGAGCAGAGTGACGTCACACACCGCAGTGTTCACAGACGCATCTCTCGCAGGTGGGGGGACAGTGGCCGGGTCACATGTCTCTCCATATAACGTGCTGGAATTACTCTCCGTATGGAAAGTGCTCCAGCACTTCGTCCCGTTGCTGTACAATCAACATTTATTCAGACAGACAACAAAGCAGCGGCGGCCTACATAAATTGCCAGGGAGGTGTTCGATCAGCGCAGCTGCTGAACACACATCCCACACAGCCAAATGGACAGGGTTCCGTGTGGTGTGTAGGGAGAAGCCTGGACCCTGTTGGCTCCCCTGCCTCATGCTGTCGTTCCTCCAGCTGTTGCTGGACAGGAATTGGCTTATAGCACGGTCAAAACACACGCTGCTGCCATTCCATCTTGCCACGTAGGTTTGGGGTCAGCACGGTGTTTAGTCACCCTCTGGCAAAACGTTTTCTACGGGGAGAACAGAGACTCAGACCTGTGTCACGCGCTTTAGCGCCTCAATGGGTTTTTGGCTTAGTGTTATGCGCACTGAGTAAAGCTCCATTTGAACCTTTAGATCAGGTCTCCCTGAAGTTCTTGTCAGCCAAAGTAGCTCTGCTCTTGGCTCTCACATCAGCTAAAGGGTGAGTGATATGTCTGCTCTCTCTGTGGCTCCGTCATGTCTCCAGATCCAAGGAGATGGCAGCTCAGCTGTTTTACGCCTTGAACCGGCTTTTATGCCAAAGGTGATCACAAGCTCTTTTAAATCGAGAGGGATCACCTTGGATGGTTTCTTCCCTCCTCCTCACACATCAGAGGAAGAAGCCACATCTCATCTCCTCTGCCCCGTACGTGCGCTGTCATGTTATATTGCACACACAGCCACATTGCGCAAGTCTCAGCGCCTGTTTGTGCATTACAGAGAGCACTCAATAGGGCAGCCTCTGTCTGCACAGCGGCTGTCACACTGGTTGTGTGAGGCTGTGTCACAGGCGTATTTCTACTCTGGGGTGGATCCCCCAGAAAACATCAAAGCGCACAGCACCAGAGGAATTTCAACCTCTATGGCATTGCATGGAGGAATGACAGTGGGAGACATTTGCAATGCTGCATGTTGGTCTTCCCCCTGTTCTTTTATTCGTTTTTATTTGAGGGATGATACTGAGTGTTCTGTCAGATTGAGTAATATCAGGGACTAAACGGTGTGCCCTCTCTCCTGCCTATCGGCATTCAGAGAGCTGCCCCTTTTGCCCCTCCTTTATCGTTTTAACAAGTGGGATTTGTTTATCTCTATTTTTTTTAAACAACGGGTATTCACCTTCATTCCCTAAAAGAGAATATTCATTTGGAATAATGCTATATTTCCAAGGACTGTGATGCTCCTTTTTCGCATGGGTTATTAATTGAGTAGAAGTGTTTTTGTGCTTCTGGTTACGGACGGACCAGTGGGGCGTGGACTACATCCTGCTTCGCCCTTAACCCAATAGTGATAGCCTTAGAGGGCGAAGCCTCATACGAAATTGGACTGAGGTTACATACTGTAACCCAGCTTCTATGAGTATAGGCGCAGCCCTCTAAGGTTCGGGCCCCACTGGCTCTGCGAATAGCTGAAGAAAAGCTGTTTGTGTGGGAGCAGTTGGACGGGCCAGCTTCCTATTTATACGGAAGTGAGGCCGGAGGTGGGGCCCACGTCATAGGTGGGCGTGGATTAAGTCTGTCAGTGCTGCACACGTGCAGTGGGATTACCCAATAGCGATAGCCTTAGAGGGCTGCGCCTATACTCATAGAAGCTGGGTTACAGTACGTAACCTCAGTTCTATTGGCAGATTTGTGTACGTATTTCAAGTGAAAACAGCTTGTTTTCATAATTGTTTAACTTGTTTTTGGAGCAGCCGTTGTTCCAGTGTGGTGCAGCCAGGGAGAAAATGCTCGGCTCACGTCTGAAAGCGGCTTCTGATTTCTGGGTCCCCCGAGCTCTTAAGCACCTCGCTGTCAAACCCCCCGGAGGCCTCGCTTCTTTCCGAGAGCCCGAGGATCAAACACCCGGCACACAACTGTCAAAACAATCTCATCACAGAGAGGAGAACAGGCTGAGAGCCAGAGGAGGTTTCCCGCCAAGAACGAGGGACAGAAAGCTCCTCTTAGAGAAGTGTGGACTCAGCAGTTTGTTGTGTTTTATCTGCATGTTTCTAAGTGTGTCCAACTTACTGACCATCGATAGATAGATAGATGGATAGATAGATGGATAGATAGATAGAGAGATGGATAGATGGATAGATAGATAGATAGATAGATGGATGGATGGATAGATAGATAGATAGATAGATAGATGGATAGATAGATAGATAGATAGATAGATGGATGGATAGATAGATGGATGGATGGATAGATAGATGGATGGATGGATAGATAGATGGATAGATAGATAGATGGATGGATAGATGGATAGATGGATGGATGGATAGATAGATAGATAGATAGATGGATGGATGGATGGATGGATGGATGGATGGATAGATAGATAGATGGATAGATAGATAGATAGATAGATGGATGGATAGATAGATGGATGGATGGATAGATGGATGGATGGATGGATAGATAGATAGATGGATAGATAGATAGATAGATAGATAGATGGATGGATAGATAGATGGATGGATGGATAGATAGATGGATAGATTGATAGATAGATTGATAGATAGATAGATAGATAGATAGATAGACAGATATATGGATGGATGGATAGATAGATGGATAGATAGATAGATAGATGGATGGATGGATGGATGGATGGATGGATGGATGGATGGATAGATAGATAGATAGATAGATAGATAGATAGATAGACAGATATATGGATGGATGGATAGATAGATGGATAGATAGATAGATAGATAGATAGATAGATAGATGGATATATATATATATATATGTATAGATAGATAGATGGATAGATGGATAGATGGATGGATGGATGGATAGATAGATGGATGGATGGATGGATGGATGGATGGATAGATAGAAGGATGGATGGATGGATGGATGGATGGATAGATAGATATAGATATAGATATAGATAGGAAGATCGATAGATAGATGGTTAGGATAGATTTTATGCATAGGTTCGTCCATGGTAAAGTTTGAGCTCATTTTAATTTATATACATGCTGTTGGATACTCAAAGCCACAATTATAGGTCAATGTTTATTTCTAAATAGTTTTATCATTTGTTAATAATCTGACTCTGTAACGAAACTGAAGCTGTTGGATAAATTAAGTGGAGAAGAATTAAAAGGTGGCGGACAATTAAAAAAAACTCACATAAAGTACATTGGAAAGAATGCTGCTCCAAAAACAAGTGAAACAATAAGGACACACTTGAAATAAGTACAACACTCTGCCAATAGAACAAGTGAACATTAGCTTGGTAAGGTTTATTGAAATAAGAAGGGATATTCAGATAAATCACATCTTGTAATTAGCTGGAGAACTGATTTGGAACTATATTTCACCAGAATCAGGAAATGTTGTGTTACAATATAAACCGCACATGCTCATTAGCTTTCAGTTTTCTGACGTTAGTTGATGATTTTCGAATAAGTAAAAGAATATGTGTTTAATCTGAGATACGATTCAAAATAAGAATTAACAAGATGATGCATTGTCTAAAATGTTACTTCTGAAGTTAGTATGTCTTATATCAGGTGTAGAGACATATTCTGATATTAGACACATATAGCTTCAAATTGTACATACCTACTTGAGTAAAGGTACTTCAATAATTCCCACCACAGTGAACAGCATTGAGCTCTGTTGGAAAAACACATTTGATATTCTCACATGCTTACATCTGATAGCGTGACCTGTTTATGTGTTCTTCAAATCAAAGAGCAACAACATGAAGAAGTGGAAAAACAATGTACTGTAATTCTGGAGAGAATAAACAACATGGCCGCAGGCACACAGCAGCGTCTCAGGAAGATTAATGAGCGTTCCCGAGGACCCCAAATTAAAATAGCTGCGCTTTACATATAATCCTGACAGGGCATAATTAATTACCAGCCCACAAACAATTGTTTTCAGAAACATCATGATTACTGTATGCAGGAAAAGCAGCCATAGCTTCCATTACTGCTTTTTTCTTTTAATGTATGCCTTTATTTGTGGGTCACATCGTGGCATCTAAAGAAACTGCTGGCCCAGTTACTTCTCAAACTAGAACATGGCAAACATGACTTGTGGTCCCATTTGTACGCGTCCAGAGAAAGCATAGCGTCAACCAGGACAGAGCCGCAGTGCTTTACATTACAGGAACAGCACTGCTTCTTTAGAGCAGGGCCCTCCAACACGTCGATCGCGGGAGCTACCGGTAGCTCGCGGGCAGCTTTTCAGTAGCTCGCCGCTCGATTATCGATTACAGCGTTGTAAGGTTGCTTCTTGATTTTTCGGCCGCGGCTGGACAATAACGGTTTTTGATTTTAGAATTACACGGATATCAAATTGGCCGGTGACGCAGAGATCGACAGGTCAGGTCAGGAACGGACGTGACAGCGGCACAGCGACACCACCAGGGCCGCCCCTCCCTACAGGCCAATCACGCAGGCTGCATGGGGCCCGGCCTTGCGCAGGGGGCCCCGCCCAGAGGGCCTCAGCTGCTGTGCGCAGTCCTCCGCTCAGTTCTCCGCGCACGCCCCGCGAGAGTGAGAGGTGACAAGGGGAGCACGTCTGTAACCCGACACGTTGCAATGAATCGACATCTGACCAATCACGGCTTTGATACGGCCACTAGTGCAGGTGAAGAGATGTCGGCGAAAAGACAGTTTCAGTCCGGCGCAAGCAAGAGGGAAATAAAAAACATGAAGAAACGAGAGCATCGCTCGAAGGTGGGTTATTGTATGAGTGAAATGTACAACTTGCGAATGTTGTAGGAGTCAAATTGCCAATTGCCATATTAAAACATCAGCTGCAATTCACGACATGAAGAAGGCAGTCTCTGCAGAACATATAGGCTAATGGAGATGCAGTTATTCAGCATTATTTATTTAACATTCATTCAAGTATGTGATGCCTTTTATCTGCTGATGTACAGGAGGAAGAGTGATAAACTGTCTGTCTAGTTGGCTTACATAACAGTTAAAGTTTACAGCTTAAAAAACATGGAGCATTTTTTCCCCTTTTATTCATTTTTATGTCAATTTGCACATTTCATGGTGATGCTCAGCCTCTCCCCTTAACTCCCAACAGTCATCATCATGTCAACCACAGAGAAATACTGATAGAAATGTGTGTGTAGTTGTTGAAACATTGCTGACAGAGGGAACTACATTTGAATACAGATTTAAGAAATATCAGTTTTTGAGCATGTCATAAGCATGTTTTGTCTTTACTATATTACAACTATATTATAATAAAAATAATATAGTATTTATATTATTGAATTGATTATGATTATTAGTAGAAGTAGTTTATTTGCATTAATTATATTTTAATCTCTTTGAGGCTAGTATTTGGCAGGAAATGCAGACGTATTCACCTGTAAACGCATACTGAACGACATACATGCACATTTACCATTTTCCTCACTGTATAAAAAAGTAACTGTGTTGATAATAATAATAATAAACAGGAATTTAAATTTGCAAAGTAGCCTACTTTGTTTCCAAAACTATTTTTTTTACTCCTGTCGGTTGTGGCGGGGGGGCTCATCTCACAATGTCGCTTGGGGCCCCACGTTGGCCAGGGGCGGCCCTGGACACCACACACGGAGCAGTCTGCTTTCTCCAGAACCACCAACAGAAAGGCCCGCTCTGAATCAGGCCCTGTCGCTGCGGCTCAGACACACAGGGAGGGATTTGTGTTTTTGGAAAACACTCGTTATCATCATGTCAGGTTTTTGGTGGATTTAATCAAGTCTTGGATTGCAGAGTATGAATGTCCTCTTGCTATTTTCAGCTGATATATACTTGTGTAAAGTTTGTGAAGGCAGCAGGAAAGCTTCCGCGATCACCGTCTCCTCTCCGTTCCTCCAAGCCCCGCCCCCTCCCTGAAAATCATGGCTGATAGTAACCCGATAGAAACGTTATTATTCACTTAATCACTGATTGAGATATGATGACGCTAACTTAATCTCATACATTCATTGGATTTATGTAACAGTAAAACAGAGAATAAGTGTGCACCCACATGCAGTATTTTTGTTTTTATAATGCTCCCTTTTTGAACAGCAGACCGTAGTTAGAAGCTGCAGCTGGACTGCAGAAGTATTCGTTTTTTTGTTTTTGAGGATGGAGCAATTTCACACACAGATATAGGGAGGCTAGACCTATACAATTGATTCATTATGGTTTATAATTTAATGTCAAGACGAAGAAGAAGAAGAAAAAGATGGCTGAACTGTTCAGTGTCGGTGGAGATGGAGTTATACATCTCCAAAATAATGTCCAGCTTAAGTCTCAGCGAAACTCACAACATTTCTGGAGCCGTGTCGACCCAGAAAACGATAAGAACATCCACCAAGCAGCACTGAACAAGCCTGCTTTATTTGGCTCTTTGTGAAGCAGCTTTTTCTGACATGAATGACATCTAAATCGAGAACAAGGCTGATGAACATTTAAAGGACTCTATGAGAGTGAACCTAATCAATCAATCAATGTTTATTTATATAGCCCAATATCACAAATGTTACATTTGTCTCAGTGGTCTTCACAGTG
The DNA here is from genome assembly GCA_036324585.1 of Champsocephalus esox. NCBI lineage: Eukaryota > Metazoa > Chordata > Actinopteri > Perciformes > Channichthyidae > Champsocephalus > Champsocephalus esox. The sequence continues at coordinate 42,071,881 of CM070487.1, read as the reverse complement.
TGTACAGAATATCAGTATGACAATACGACACCCTCTGTCCTTAGACCCTCACATCGTACAAGGAAAAACTTCCAAAGAAAACCCAGTTTAAAGGGAAAAATGGGAGAAACCTCAGGGAGAGCAACAGAGGAGGGATCCCTCTCCCAGGACGGACAGACGTGCAATAAATGCAGTGTGTAAATTGAAAAGATAATACATTTGCAACATAGGTAGTCCAAATGTTTGGAAATGCATGTGTGTATAATAGGAAGATGAATCCACGAGGATATCCATCCAGGACCGATGATCCAGGACCACAGCCACGACTCAAGATCCAGGGCTCGCGATCCAGGACACAAGACCGCAGGATCATCCATGTCTCCGGATCCCGGCGTATATAGACCCCAAAAAGAAAGACATTTGGGGAAGCTGGGTTAATCGGAACATGAGAGTACACGGGTATAGACAGAGAGAAGAAAGAAGTAAGATGTCCCCCGACAAACTAAGCCTATATCAGCAAAACTAGGGGCTGAATCTAATCAGCCCTAACTATAAGCTTTATCAAAAAGGAAGGTCTTAAGCGCACTCTTAAAAACGGATAGGGTGTCTGCCGCCCGAACACAAACTGGAAGCTGATTCCACAAATGTGGAGCTTGATAAGAAAAGGCTCTGGCTCCCATTGTACTTTTAGAGACTCTAGGAACAACCAACAACCCTGCATTCTTGGAACGCAATGCCCTAGTAGGACAGTAGGGTATAATGAGTTCTTTAAGGTAAGATGGCGCCTGCCCATTAAGGGCTTTGTAGGCGAGAAGAAGAATTTTAAATTCTATCCTGTGTTCTATAGGGAGCCAGTGTAAGGCAGCCAGAACAGGAGTAATGTGGTCCCTTTTCCTAACTCTGGTTAGTACACGAGCCGCAGCATTTTGAATCAGCTGAAGCGACTTGATTGACTTCTTGGTACTCCCTGATAGTAAAGAGTTACAATAATCCAGCCTCGAAGTAACAAATGCATGGACTAGTTTCTCTGCATCGTTTTGAGGCAAGATATGCCTGATTTTTGCAATGTTACGTAGATGGAAGTAGGCGGTCCTTGAAATTGATTTTATGTGGGCGTTAAAGGATAAATCCTGATCAAATATAACACCAAGATTCCTTACAGTCTCACTGGAGGCCAAATTAATGCCATCCATAGTTAGTATATCTTTAGATAATTTGTTTCGTAGATTCTTCGGGCCAAGTACAATAACTTCAGTTTTGGCCGTGTTTAACATCAAAAAGTTTAAGGTCATCCACGTTTTTAAGTCCTTAAGGCAGTCTTGAATTTTATTTAGATGATTAATTTCATCAGGCTTAATTGATAAATATAGTTGAGTATCATCCGCATAACAATGAAAGTTTACAGAATGATTCCTTATAATATTGCCTAACGGAAGCATATATAATGTGAACAAAATAGGTCCGAGCACTGAGCCCTGTGGCACTCCATGGCTAACTTTGGTTTGCGTTGAAGATTCATCGTTGACACGTACAAACTGAGAGCGTTCAGATAGATAGGACCTAAACCAGCCTAAAGCAGTTCCCTGTATGCCAACCAAGTGCTCTAGTCTTTGCAATAGGATATCATGGTCGATAGTATCAAATGCAGCACTGAGATCGAGCAAAACAAGAATAGAGACAAGTCCCTTGTCTGAGGCTATTAGAATATCATTTGTGACTTTAACCAGAGCTGTCTCTGTGCTATGATGTGTTCTAAAGCCAGACTGAAAATCTTCAAATAAATCATTGTTTTTTAAGTAATCACACAACTGTTTTGCGACCGCTTTCTCAAGAATCTTTGAGAGGAACGGAAGATTAGAAATAGGTCTATAGTTGGCTAAAACCTCTGGATCGAGGTTGTGCTTTTTAAGAAGCGGTTTTATCACTGCTACTTTGAATGATTGTGGAACATAGCCTGATAATAAAGACATATTCATAATATTTAATAAAGAAGTGCTAATTAATGGAAAAACTTCCTTCAACAGCTTAGTTGGAATTGGGTCTAACATGCACGTTGATGGTTTAGAAGAGAGAATCATTGAATGTAATTGTTCAAGGTTAATGGCTGAAAAGCATTCTAGTTTACTATCTAGTGTAATATTAGAACTTACGATTCCGGGAGCTGTTGATAACACTATACTGGTCGAAGGCAAGAGGTCATTAATTTTGTTTCTAAGAGTAACAATTTTATCGTTAAAAAAGCACATAAAATCATTACTACTGAGTGCTATGGGAATAGAAGGCTCAATGGAGCTGTGGCTCTCTGTCAGCCTGGCTACAGTGCTGAAAAGAAATCTTGCATTATTCTTATTCTCATCTATTAATGAACAGTAGTATGCTGCTCTCGCTTTACGCAGTGCTTTCTTATATTCATTGAGAGTAATATGCCAAATATACCTAAGTGGGTCCACTCCAGCACACACCTGTATGGTGGACTCCAGGCAGCGCCAGTCATCTCACTGACTGTACAAAGAGGGAGATGCTTGTCAGGCGGTGATTAAGGACATGTATGTGGATGCTCAGTGATCACTATGAGGGCCGTAATGATATGTGAGGAATTGTCATTTTCTTGGACCTTGATGTGAAGTTAAGATTGTTGATAAGCTTTAGGTATTGCAATTTCACACGTGTACAAAAGTATAGCTTAATTCAACTGATGATGTGAATACATGTAAGCGGTGTGATGCAAGTAGCTCTCGGCCACTTTCATTCTTTCAAAGTAGCTCTCAGACGCAGAAAGCTTGGAGACCCCTGCTTTAGAGCAACCTGAATACATTATGGAGAGTCTCGCGCAGGATATAGAGTTCGCTAAGAGAGTGGAGAGCGTGCTTGTTTCACCTTCTCATCAATCAAGCATGGAAAGCAATCTAAAGGCTGTCGATACAGGACGGAGGATAACATTGAGAGGTCTTTGGCGAATGGGATGGGAAGGCTCAAAGCCAACATGTAGGCAGAGAACAAGGCTGAGTTTGATTTGATTCTGTCGTCCATAATCTTGCTTCACTTCTTGTCTTATATATAATAAATACAGCTGTTGAATCATCTAGGAGGAAGTGAAGCTGCCAGCGGAGAGGATTGTTCCATCCCAAAATAGAAGAGGCCCTGTTTGCCAAAATAAAATCATATTCTTGATAACTTCTTGGCACGAGTGGAATTAAAACGAGGTTGTTTCCAGCTGGCGCACGCAGCCTGTTGCAGTTGATTTGTACTCATTTCAACTTTCAGCTTTCTTATTTGATCTTACCTATTCGTTATTTTTCTATAAGCAACATCTTTAAGTAACTTATATCGCATTGCCCTCTAGACTTTGGTTTGCAATTCGCCCAGCCAATCAGAAATTGAAACCTTTTCACCCCTTTTTAGTTCCTGCTGGAAAGCAGGAACTAAAAAGCAAAATCCCAGGAACTAGTTCCGATAGTTCTTGGGTTTTGCGTTCACACCAAAAAGAGAACTTAGTTCATGAGAACTTTTCCCCCGTTTTTAGTCCCTGCTAGAGAGGTGGGACTTTCCTGGGGAGAAAAAAGTTCCAATTTCTGATTGGCTGAGCGGATTGCAAACCACGCCCTGTAAAACTCTGAAGTTTTATGAAGCCGCCATTGTATTTTCTGGGATTAGCATTATTAGCATTAGCCCAGCGCAGAAACGCAGAGAGACTAACTTATGGCAACACAAAATAAAACATGGGAGCGGTGGAGATGAGGAGGTGTCGGCGTTCTGGCGATTTACTCGGAAGGCTTCAGTAGAAGCTGCTGGGACTCCCAGCAGCTTCTACTGAAGCCTTCCCCAACTCCGGGGACTTCCATCCGGGGACTTCGGTCGGCAGTATACGCCGTGAAGTGGTTTGCGGCCTGCCAGTAAGCCCAAAGCAGCAGAAGAAGAAGTGACGTCAGCGGCTTCATTTGCCTAATCCTCCCTCCCTTATTCCGGTGTGAACGTGATCTGCACTTAGTTCCATGGGGGAACTAAGTGCTGGGAACTAAGTTCGGCAAAGTACTCGGTGTGAAAGCGGCTATTGGCTTCCGGACTGTTTGGGCCGATAAGGATTGCACCGAGAGCTTCATCATGTCTTCATCATGAGTCTTCATCATTCCTTCACCAAGAGTCTTCAGAGGGTCTCTGTGCTGTGGAGGACCTCCTGCCTCGTTCCTGTGCCTCAGACGATGTGTCCCTGGGATTAACAGCACTTTCATTGCACATTATACTTCAACTTCTTATGTTTATATTGATATATACTCTATATTTGGTTTCTGATGTGGTGCAAATATGACAAAACCTAATTTCCCACTAGGATTATCTAATTATTTTGATTCTTAGTCTGAAAAGAACACCTAAAAAGCAGAATTTAATCAACTGCACCAACATGATCTGTGACATCCTTTGTCTCTCTTTGTGCTTTTAGCCGTAGTAGCTAACACTAAAAACTCTGTGGAAGGCACGTTACATATTGAGTGCATGCAGGTGTCCTGTTGTCAGTCACTGTGTCATATTATACGGTGCTAACAGAGCATAGTGTAAAGACGGAGCAACAAACCTGTCAGATGTTGCAATCATATTTCAACAAAGATTACATTTCCTTATATTTGCATATATGTGTAACCCTGTACCCAGGGGTGCTTACTCAATCCCTTGGTTTTTATTACACGGTTGCAGTCAATCATCTGAGTTACCTCCTGAAGTCATGTAGAAGTGCACTCAAGGGTGTGTCAGAGAGTACGTCTTAAATGCAGATATAAGGTGGCATTTTACCACTTCCGAAAAACACCAGGATCCTGACATTGGACGTTGGTTACGATCGTAGTGTAAATTGTGCTAAGGATGCTTCCTTCGTGAGGGAAATTACCCGGAAGTAACTAAGTGGCATTGGACATTGGACATTTAAATGTTTCCAGAAGTAAATGGAACGGAAAATCTGTTATTTTCCCAATTCTTTGTGCTTTAAATCGTGTTATGTGACTTTGAGCATTCACCCTGAACTCGAGATATTTCTAAATGTCAGTGCTGCCACATCGGTAGGTTATTTTCCTAGATGGTTCCAGAAGTCTGTGAAAATAGTTTAAATCTGTTCAGTGTGCCCCTCGCCCTGCCAGTGATCCTTTAATATAATAATTGTTCCACCTTTGTGACCACGGTGCTGTGTCAGCGTTTGGGAAGCGCATTGCACTGCTCTGAGGTTAAGGGATATTTAGAAAGTGTCAGGGTGAAATACACTATATTTTCTTCTCTCAACAGAACATAGGTCATAAAGTCAGACAGTCTGCTATTGAATATTCAACCAGCGGTACTCTGGGTACATATTATTCCCATTTTCCAGTGGTTTATTTGAACTTTTTAGGTGTTAAATACACGCAAATAAAGTGTTTTGGTTGATGCTGCCACTCAAATCACTATGTCCTGTCATTCTGTTCTTATTATTAAAGTCGCCCATGCCTTAAATAGCTTGGCACGCATAAGCATAACACTAGTACTTTGGAAATATGATTCAGTACATGCTATGCTGTTGCTGTAATTGGTTTTTTATCCACAGGCTTTCTTTTTTCGTATCGTTTTTGTCTGAAGACCGTAAGGCTGGAAAGCAATTGATCTCTGAGGTTGAGCGAGTGCATTTTCCAAAGCAGATACAGAGGAGAATCAATTTGAAGCAAGAGCACCCGGCGCCAGAATTGTTTGTGGGTATCAAAGGCTACCCTTTTCCGTCTCATGAAACAAACAAACCATAAATCACTGCAGATTGGACAGTGTGGACGGCACTGGCCTCACCACATCTGATACAAGAGAACCAGGATCCAAACAACTGAGGTAAATATGAGAGACGGTAAAGCTTTTGAATGTAAATGTTTTATTTCATTCTGTGATTCGTGAGTGTATGGAAGTTCAAAAACAGACTCGGTAGGGATCACATTAAAGGGGCCATATTATGTATTTTTGGGGTTTCCCTTTCCTGTAGTGCGTTATGTAGGTTTTAGTGCATGTAAATGGTCTGCAACGGCTAAAATCCCTGAGGGAGCTTCTTTCCTTTCACTTAATCACTGTGTACCACTTGCTTCTATTGGCTAGCGCTCCAGCATATTGTATGTGATAGGCTAAGGGGCGGGACATCTCTAATGGCGCATTTTCACTGCAGCGGGTCGCCCCGTTTAAGCGTCCTTAATCGTCCTCAAGCAACCAGGCCAGTTTTTGGTGGCCTTTCCATATAGCGTAGCACCGGCTAGCGGGTACTTTTTAGTGTCTCTACTTTAAAGAGTCCTCTCCTGCTGATGTTCAGGTGTATGTCAGTATGTAGTGTCTCTACTTTAAATCAGCTTGAGAGGACTCTTTAAAGTAGAGACACTAAATACTGATATACACCTGAACATCAGCAGGAGAGGACTCTTTAAAGTAGAGACACTACATACTGATATACACCTGAACATCAGCAGGAGAGGACTCTTTAAAGTAGAGACACTACACACTGATGTACACCTGAACATCATCAGGAGAGGACTCTTTAAAGTAGAGACACTAAATACTGATATACACCTGAACATCAGCAGGAGAGGACTCTTTAAAGTAGAGACACTAAATACTGATATACACCTGAACATCAGCTTGAGAGGACTCTTTAAAGTAGAGACACTAAATACTAATATACACCTGAACATCAGCAGGAGAGGACTCTTTAAAGTAGAGACACTAAATACTGATATACACCTGAACATCAGCATCGCCTTGTTGAAATGTGCTGAATAAATAAATAAACCTGACTTGCTTCTCCAATATTTCACATTGCATGAATTCTTTATAGCGAGGTCAAAAATCAATCTGCTAGGGGGGTTTTGGGGGTAATTAATTACATATAGGTTTAAATCCATGGCGATGCCCATAATCAAATGGGAATGAGCAAACAGTTAAATCTGGCATAGATGGTCTCTGCTCTTTGAGAGATTTCACACACGTACACATCTTTTCAAATGCGTTAGAAACGGTTTCCATGCGTCTTTTTAACTCAGGATTTGTTTGCACATTTTTCTTCCAGAACATCTTGTGGCCTTGATCAGCAAAACAGTTCCCTCAGTTGTCATGGAGAAGAAGACATATTTATAAATACCACTAGCTGTATTTAAGTGAACATCTTTGGTATTTCCAGAACAATTACTCATCATAAGTATTAGGTTGAAAGTACTAAAAAATGATTTGCCTCGACAGTCATTTATTTTTTAGCAGCCTGCAGACACTTTGTGGATCAGTGCGATTTCTCCGGGACAGAGTGTCCTTGGCATATTTTCTCCAGGTAATTCATTCGTACGTCTCAGTCCTCCGTTTAGATGGCAGTGCACTTCCCAGTGATGCAGTAATCAGCAGCAGCAGAGCACGGTGATTAATTGGTGATTGTCCATCAGAGCAAGTGGTGTATTTTATCCCACTGTTCCCCGATTACGACTGATTGCAAAGGTTATCTCGGAGGAAGATAAAAGCTCTCCTTTCTTCTCGGGACAACCTTGGGCAGATTGGCCCTCAATCCGCTCTTTGAAACTGATTTTGTTTTCATAAGAACCGCGGATTAAATGTCCTTCTCGGCTCTGGAAAGGACTCGCATTGTCACCTATGTTTATTGTGCAAATGTCCTCTTTGAGGAGTATATCAAGGGCATCAGCGACGGCTTACATTTGAACAGACATGGCTGATTATTTGGAGAGATAAAAGGAGCCTCATTTGTATTCAGAGATGAGTAAAGAGTGTGTACATCACGCCTGGGCAGGACCGATACTCGCAAATGAAAGCAACCTAAGGTCAAATCAATACAGCGTCTACTATAATACTGTAAAGTGCATCCCAAGGCCATCTACACATTTAATATCACGCTCCATCTGAACAATGCAATGCATATCGACATTTTAGAAGCTGAAACACTTACATGAGGAGACACGTGCTGCACTTGCTGAAAATAAAAATTATACGAGTATAAAAACACAAATGTGCCAAAACACACGCAAAGGAAAAAACATCATCACCAACTTGACGAAACACGCAACATTAAATAAAAGCGAACGAACCGTGCAAATATGAAACTCTGCAAGAAGCTCAAAACAGCACTGAAACCAGGGGACACTAAAAAGTGACGCACACAGCTGGGAGACCAGGGGTGTTTCTCAATGTCAATGTAGGATGCTCCAGAGCCACTATTCCAAGGATGCTACGTCATCGAGTCCCGCCGAAGGACTGTTCCAATGTTCAGGCTCCTTGGAATTCTACCGAGCCCGGCGTCCTTTGTAGCGAGACATTTCGAGGCTGCACATGTGTAGGCTCTGCGGTCTTCAAATCCCCACAATGCTTTGCGCACGGACCAATTTCCAAATCTTTGGCGGAAGTCACGCTCCATTGAAGGCGGGGCCTCGCATATGAAGCACACCTGTTAGCCTGTTCCACCATTCTTCGTTTGCCGAGGCTAGGAAGGATTCTTGCCTCGCTTCTGAAGGAAGTGACTCTGAAGAAATGTCCTATCAAGGAAGCGTTCTCGACATTGAGAAACACCCCAGGAGACACTAAAAAGTGACGAACACAGCTGGGAGACCAGGGGACACTAAAGAGTGATGCACACAGCTGGGAGACCAGGGGACACTAAAGAGTGATGCACACAGCTGGGAGACCAGGGGACACTAAAGAGTGACGCACACAGCTGGGAGACCAGGGGACACTAAAGAGTGACGCACACAGCTGGGAGCCCAGGGGACACTAAAGAGTGACCCACACAGCTGGGAGACCAGGGGACACTAAAGAGTGACGCACACAGCTGGGAGACCAGGGGACACTAAAAAGTGACGCACACAGCTGGGAGACCAGGGGACACTAAAGAGTGACGCACACAGCTGGGAGACCAGGGGACACTAAAGAGTGACGCACACAGCTGGGAGACCAGGGGACACTAAAGAGTGACGCACACAGCTGGGAGACCAGGGGACACTAAAAAGTGACGCACACAGCTGGGAGACCAGGGGACACTAAAGAGTGACGCACACAGCTGGGAGACCAGGGGACACTAAAAAGTGACGCACACAGCTGGGAGACCAGGGGACACTAAAGAGTGACGCACACAGCTGGGAGACCAGGGGACACTAAAGAGTGACACACACAGCTGGGACAGAGCGCTTGGTGGCGTTCAGGATTATAAAGCTGAACAACTGTCAACGTGGTCACATGACTCCTTCTGATGTCACTGCAGATCGGCTGTAAGCTAGCTAGCTAACGTAGCTAAGCTAGTCATTTCAGATATCCTGACAAAACGCTTATAATTATAACAACAATTATCTTTCAACAGTGAGAGTTGGCTATCTTTATAATCCCCGAACGTACAGTGCTCCGGTCCGTGCGCGAGGGAGAGGAGAACAAAGAGGAGGGAGAGGACGAGGAAGAAGAAGAGGAGGATGACGAGCAGAAGGAGAAGGAGGGCCCCTCCAACAAGACCAACAAGGGCTAAACTGCTAAATCTTCATCATTCCCCAAAACACCTCACACTCTTCGTCACGCTCCAGACGCATCACATCCTGTCAAGCTGCTTTCCACGCTTCTCCCATGTGTTTTTTATTTGTATCGTTTTTTAAACTGCGTGTTTTCTTTTTTTTTGTCGGCCCCAATACACATGCCCATTACCAGCCGCTCATCAACCTTCTGTATCTCCTTATATGAGTCAAAACGGATGCGAAAGGGAACCTGTAGCATGAATATTTGAATACATATTATATATTCACTTCAGCGATGAGTCACGTCTGTTGAGAATTGTTCTCTAAGCTTCCATTTCTATTTCCCTCCTCAGCCGATCTCTGATTGGCATTTAGACAAAGCTCCAAGTCTCCTGGAGAGGATTGACATTTGGGTTGCGATTTATTTCCTCCCTCCTCTGCATATTTGGTATGATAAACATTCCCTCCCATGAACTCCACACCTCCTCCTTTGCCCCCCCCTTAAAATGGAAAACTGATTTGTAATAAAAGTGGACAGGTTTTCAATTTCCTGCTTTTGGAAGAGAGCGTTTCAGGGTTATTTGTTCTGTGCTTTTTTATCTGGAGCCAATACCTGCTCGTATTTTTGATCTTCTCGTTCGACTGGGAGACTTTGCTGGTGGAATATTAAGTATTTCCTTCGCTCTGTATTTTTAACCACCATTGTGACCTACAAATGTGTCCTGCTTCTTTCTTGCACGGACATGTCCGTCAATACTGAAAGTGAATCACGAGTCTATTAATCCCGATAAGTTGGACACGATCTTCTTCTCTCTCAGCACGAACAAAATCCCAAAAGTATGGAAATCAGCTTCTACTAAAAGGAGGGGAGGCCACCTTATTAAACAATTATAGACCCATCTCTAAATGGTCAGTTCTGGCTAAGGTTCTCGAACGCCTAGTGAGTGAACACGTAAAGGAGTTTTTATGTACAAATGACATCCTGTCTAAACATCAGTCAGGATTCAGAAAGCAAATAGCACCATCACTGCCACAATGAAAGTGGTGAATGATGTTACGAGTATTTTAGATAATAAGCAGAGTTGTGCAGCTCTATTGGTTGACCTATCCAAAGCTTTTGACACCGTCGATCATCGCATTTTGAAGCAGAGGCTGGTCAGTATTGGCATATCCAGCCATGCAGTGGGGTGGTTTGTGAACTACCTCTCTGAAAGGTCCCAATGTGTTCACTTTGACGGGCTGTCTTCTGAGTGGTTAAACATCACTAATGGTGTACCACAAGGTTCTGTTATAGGTCCTCTATTATTCTCTATCTATATTAAAGGTGGGGTAGGTACGTTTCAGAAACCAGCTCGAGATACACTTTTTGTTATATTCCATGGAATGCTCTTAACATCCCGATAGCAATGAATATCTGAAGTGCTTTGACAACAAATCCATAAAAATAAATTCACCTGTAGAAGCCGGAATACTGTAAAAAGTACAACCGGAGGAAGTGGCAGATTTTCTCCGGTTGTGTATTTTCAAATTCTAGCGCACTCGAGCCGGTTTCTCAAACTTACCTACCCCACCTTTAATAGTTTAGGTGAAAATGTCGAAGGAGCAACCTTACATTTTTATGCGGACGATACCGTTATGTACTGTGCAGGTCCCTCGATTAACGAGGCTGTTGTTAAATTACAGGCTGTTTTTAACACTATTCAGGCTCAGCTCTCTGAACTAAAGCTTCTTTTAAATGTGGATAAAACCAAGGTAATGCTCTTTTCTAAAGCTAAATATACACCAGACACTGCTTTGGATATTGCAACTACGCAAGGAATACAACTTGAAGTGGTTACCTGTTACAAATACCTGGGTATCTGGCTTGATGATTGTCTCACTTTTAAATTTCATGTCAATAACCTGCTTAAAAAAAGGGTTAGGCTAGGGTTCTTCTACAGGAACACGTCCTGTTTCTCGCTTGAGGCCAGGAAAAGGCTCTTTGACCTTTGACCTGTGCTGGACTATGGTGATTTGTTGTGTATGAATGCACCTGCCAATTACCTGAGCAAGTTAGATGCTGCGTATCACAGCGCTCTGAGATGTGTGACAAATTGTAAAGCACTTACGCATCACTGTACCCTGTATGCAAGGGCGGTTTTGCCATCACTTCCTGTACGGAGGCTCAGTCACTGGTACTTTTTCATTTACAAAGCCATGTTGGATAAACTACCTTCTTATATCTGCTCCCTGATCTCTCGGCGAATTGAAAGTACTTACTGCCTGAGATCGCATGCTGTGGTTTTATTAAATGTGCCAAGTGCTAGGACTGTCTTAGGGAAGAAAGCTTTTAGATGTGCAGCTCCACTAACTTGGAACGGTCTGCAAAAAGAATGGAAAATTACCAAGCTAGTACCACTACATGTTTTTAAAGCTCGGTTGGATGCTACTCACTCAGATGCTGTTGTACCTGCTCATGTGGATAGATATGTACATTGTAATCCCTGTACAGTACATTGTGCTGTATGATGTCCTTTTGTTGTTCTGTTGTTTATGTTTTTATGTCTTCTTGTGGAACCTACCACTGCAGGTCTCCCTTGAAAAAGAGATCATTGATCTCAATGGGATTTCACCTGGATAAATAAAGGTTTTGAATTTAATTGAATTGAAAACTTTAACCCTGAAATATTGATTTGCTTGTTCGAGTTTGTACAACAGGCCCAACACAAGACACACACACACACACACACACACACACACCACACACACACACACACACCACACACACACACACACACACACACACATCACACAATTGCCCGAGTACTCCCCCTTTTATTAGTTTTATGAAGGAGATGTCCAGCCACCAGGAGGCATGATGTGAGTCTGTTTGTGCTCTGCTCCGCTCCACTCGGAGCATGTGTGTGTGTGTGTGTGTGTGTGTGTGTGTGTGTGTGTATGTGTGGCCTAGCATTACTATACTTGTGGGGACCTAAATCTGTTTACACAGTCACGTGTGGGGACTGGCTTCCCTTATGGGGACAAATTGGAGGTCCCCATGAAGGGGAATCATTAATTTTAGGGTGAAGACTTGGTTAGGGTTAGTTTAGGGTAAGGGTAGGGTTAGGCATGTGTTGGTTAAGGTTAAGGTTAGGATAAGTCTCCAGGAAATGCATGTAAGTCAATGTAATGTCCCCTGAAGTGATGTATACATGGTATATGTGTGTGCGTGTGCGTGTGGTGTGTGTGTGTGTGTGTGGTGTGTGTGTGGTGTGTCTGAGTGTTTGTTCCCCTTTAACACAGACATTAATTCATAGATGAAAGCAGACTGATTTACAGACTCTCCTGTTTTGCCAATCCGGTGCTTAAACAAATAGCTCTACACCCCTGGTCGAAATGTCCATAAAATTAAGTCTGAGTTTGAAATATATCTCATATAATGTATGCACATTTCCCCACGTAAACACAACAGTCTGCAATGAGATGGTTGTCTCCTGTGTGCTCCACTTCCTCCTTGGCGCACAGGTAACTTTCTCAACAACAAAAAAAGTCGGGATAGCGAGTTCGGTCTCTCTCTACTTTTTTTTCTTTCTTCCATGTCCCTTTAGGGGCTCCGTAGTACAGCAGGTTAGTAGGATAGTAGTATTTTAAAGTGTCAACAATATAATAATCAGACCCTGCAATAGAATAAATCAAGCTTCACTTTAGCTTTTCAAGTAACTCAACTCTAACTCGCTCACTCACTCAGCGTCACCAAGGTTATCTTTTAGGAATATGAGCACGTCCACATGTCCAGGTGGAAGCTGGGATGTTTGGGCGTTTGCAAAATCCCCTGCTGTGGAAAAGACTCTCTTGCTTGGTGCTGGTGTTGCTGGGACAGAGAGACATGCTTTGGGCAGTGGGTCAAACTGTGCATTGTCTCTCCACCATTTCAAAAACAATACAGTTGTTGTCAAGAAGGTGAGGCTTATCGACGGAGATATAAATATACTGTTGGTACTTGTCCATGTCTCTAGGTGTGTACATGTAGCCCTGTACATACGAGGTCCTTTTGTGTTATCTGTTGTTTTATGTTCATGTTGTAACCTACTTGCTGCCGTGTTGGACAGGTCTCCCTTGAGAAAGACATCGATGATCTCAATGGGACCATCTGGTTAAATAAAGGTTTAAAATATATATATATATATATCGCGATATTCGATATATCGTTACATCCCTAATATGTACTCATTATTACTTGATAAAGTTGTTAGGGTTGACAGATACTCAAATGCCAAGTTAATAATACTTTTTTTTTGTAGGGATGATCAGTCTCTATATTAGTTTGGTCTGACTTATTCCTTATTGGCAACAATATTAGTATACACATTCAGATTTGTCTTCATTCAGAAAACACAACTTTTCTTTTCAATCAAAAAGCAAACCATCTTGAAAACCATCCAAGGAATATTTCAGGTTTCATATTTCAGACACATACAAGCAAAGTCCTAAATCAATCTCCTGCAACCCTCTGTATTCACGGGCGGATCCCACAGTAGGAGGGTCATCACAGAGTGAATCAGGCAGGGAGAGTGAAGGAAAACACGATGATATTCACTATGTTTCCACGCCTCTGCGGATCGATGGAAACCATGTGTACAGCTAAGACGTTTGTTTATATCTGACAGCTAAAAGTCCTTCAACAGAGAAATACAGAAACAAGGCAATTTAAAGGGGCCCTATTATTCTAATATCCAGGTGTATATCAGTATGTAGTGTCTCTACTTTAAAGAGTCCTCTCCTGCCTGTGCTGCAGCACCTCTTTTCACCCTGTGTCTGAAACCAGAGCCCAGTCTGCTCTGATTGGTAAGCTGGCCGGCTCTGTTGTGATTGGTCAATGGCTTAGAGATGTCCCGCCCCTTAGCCTATCACGTACATTAGCCGCGTTCACACTGCGGTACTTTTCCCACAAAGGTTGATGCGAACTTAGTTCATGATCGCGTTCACACCAAAAAGAGCCGGTACTAAAAGTAGTTCATGCGAACCTTTTTACCCGCTCGAAAGTCCCTGCTAGAGAGCAGGGACTTTCGAGGGGGTCTTTTTTGAGAAAAGAGCTATATTCCTGATTGGCTGGGCGGATTGCAAACCACGCCCCGTAAAACTCCCAAAACGTTTTGTGAAGCCGCCATTTTATTATCCTCGCATTAGCATTATTAGCATTAGCATTAGCCCAGCAGAAAGCAGAGAGCTAACTTATGGCAACACAAAATAAAACATGGGAGCGGTGGAGAGGAGGAGGTGTCGGCGTTCTGGCGATTTACTCGGAAGGCTTCAGTAGAAGCTGCTGGGACTCCCAGCAGCTGCTACTGAAGCCTTCCCCAACTCCGGGGACTTCCGGCCGGGGACTTCGCCGGGGACTCCGGGCGGCAGTATACGCCCTGAAGTGGTTTGCGGCCTGCCAGTAAACCCAAAGCAGAAGAAGAAGAAGTGACGTCAGCGGCTTCATTTGCCTAATCCACCCCCAGGGACTTTTTCTGGTGTGAACGCGATCTGTACTTAGTTCATGAGAACTAAAGAGTTCTCATGAACTAAGTTCGCATGAACCTTTGTGGGGAAAGTACTGCGGTGTGAACGCGGCTAATGTGATTAGCGCTAGCCAATAGAAGCGCGAGTGTAACTTGTCAACCTGGCGAGGAAATAAAGTCCAATGGAGGCATTTCAGGATGGGTTTGAGAGAGAGAAACTCCACAGGCATTTTAGACTTTACAGACCATTTAGAACCATACCAAAACCTACCATACCAAAACCTATATAACACACTACAGGAAAGGGGTAAAAAAGAAAGCAGAATAAAGTTCTTTTAAAATTGGGAATACATACTTTAGAAAAGAGACACTTATTTTGTCATACTGCTTTTATGTTATATTTCTCTATTTTACATTTCATTATTTCTCTTGTACTATTTCATATTGATATTTTTCTGGCACTACTTTAATGTATTTGTCCAGTACATCTTAAGTATGCATGTAAGGACACTAAAAAGCTACCATCACATGTAAATTAGCTTGTTTACGTTAATTTATTCAAAGTGTAATCACCAAACGATGGTTACAAAAATGTAAATACAGCTTTGTTTGATTAACAGTTCGAAGGCAATTATAAATGAAATAAAACATGCTGTATAGTTTCATGTTTGCTACTATTTTTCTGGCACTACTTTAATGTCTTTGAACGTCTTCAGTATATTGTATGTTGTTTTGTTGGAGGATCTTTCTTCTTCACCTGGTCAGTTGCATCCATTTCATTGGCCGGTGTCTACCTCCTCTCGGCTGCACTGCACACTTAGATGCATGCATTTCTGTACGTCCCATTACCACTTCTCTGTATGGCGAGATCGATTCCATTCATCCGTGTTATTAGAGGCCTGGAGGGCAGCCAATGAGGAGGCAGCACAGTAGGAGCCACGCTGACAATTCAATTAGCTGTCTCCATCTTTGCGCCACCTCCACACGACCTGCTTTCTGCTGACGATCAACCAGAGGAAAGTGATGGCATCCTTGCGTTGTGCCGCAGCGTACAAAACAAGCTGATTGGCTGAGAGGTTAATGGGATGGATGGAAGGAGCTTCTTCTTCTTCTTTTTTCCCCCGCTCTGAGATTGGTTTTTGGCGTAATTGCTGGAGAAAATCAGCAAGGGTTCAATTTCAGAATACAGAAAGGCACATTCAAATTACACCTATTTTCTCTCCGAATGCACCCATTGTGTTTTTAATGACTATAATCATTTATCTTGCAGCTGCAGCGCTTCTCTTATAACCTGTAATTTTATTTGTCTGTGTTACAAGATTAGCTCGTGGCTCATTTTTGCTGAATAAACCATCTCACTGTGTGCTCTTTTCAGGTCGGTGCGTTGGCCATGGCTCATCTCTGCTTATACAGTAACCAACATTTACTCAGTCACTTACCATCTTTATGGGAAATCAATGTAAGCCATGAGAGTTTGAAATGCAGTTGATTAAGTATGACTGCTGCTGAGTGATTGTCTGTCAATCGCTTACCTTTCAACAAAGAAACACTCAGTCCTTCTAGTAGAATACATGTTAAACCATAAAACAGGTCATAAAGGTGGGGGTTTTCAAACACGGCATGTCTTGCTTTCATTAGCTGATCACTGTTGTATTGGATATGTGTCAGTGGTATGAACTAGTGATAGCCGCTTGATAAATAGACTAATAAGTCAGTCTCTGAACGCTTTATTCACCTATAAGCTGAAGACAAAGCCGCATCTAATGAGGTGATACAAGTGCAGGTGAAAAGGAGGACAAACTTGGATTTCCTTTATCCTGTGAACAATCCTCTGACTTTAATTGGCTTGCAGATACGATTTAGAGGCTTAAATCTACAACACCATACATATTTACATTGAAACCCTTACCGATATATATAGAGATACTTACCCTGGGAATGCTCTATGCCAATACTGTGTAAATTAACCATTATATGTCTAATAATCATATATTTCACCTGTCGTTACACCAGGAAAGACAATCAAAACAGGTGGGAAAACACAGGAAGTAGAAACAGACATGACACATTGCGAGAAAACAGGACAGAGATAAACTTAAAACTATCAATGTTTGGTTGACGATTTAAGTTTGACAAATACTATCACTTCTTAAACCGAGAAAAGCTGTTTCTTGAGTTGAGTTTACCGAATAATACTTGTGTATTGTAGTTTCCTCACTAGGTATCAACAGTGTCGACGACATTTTAGATTTTCGTAAAATATAATCAGCACAGGTGCATCTGAATAAATAACGGATCAACTATTTTCTTTCCTGCAAATCTCTTAAAATGAGCAGGACAGAAAAGTCTGTCAGAGTGGATTCAACATAACCTTGTGCAAAAGATGCCGGATGTCCTTGCGGTGCAGGAATAACATGAATATGGCAGGATAAGATTAGCCTGGGAAGAGCAACCAAAGCAGGAACCAGTTCAGGGATATTAGAGCCAAACGAGCCAGAAATGAGCAGCGGGGACAGTTTGTGCTGTCCATCTACCAGCCGGTGTTTGACATCTATAGAGGACGTGGCTATCATCGCTCTATTTTGGACGGCTGACATTCACATATAAAGTTGCGTGTTTGAATGACATGTTGGCTTTCACTCTTTTTCTGCTTGAGGGAATTATGTGAAAGTGAAATTGGCTCACATCCTCCGCTAGAGTTGTTTGAATAGGATGTGTTCAAATCACGTTGTAAATCTCTCCGCCTCACACCATGTGCCAGGGTTTGAGGCAAGTGACATAAACACCAATCGCTATAATCCTCAACACCAAAATTGGACTGAGTTTCTGGATCATTACGGACTCTGGCTGAGCTTCTCCTCCCACATCAGTGAGCTGTTCACAGAAAATATTATGCACTCCACAGATATTCATCACACAACTTAAAACCGCCCTGAGCCCTGAAAACCATTTCAACTTTTATCAACTTGAAAAAGCTTTAACTCACTTTCTGATTTTAGGATTTAGAACATGCTCTTTAAACATGAGCTGCTTCTTAATAATATCAACTTCAAGTTTTTCATAATTTGTAGTACTGGGCCATTTCAACCCCTCCACTTTTCTTAAAGCAATGTAGCCAACAAGTGGTTGTCGAAGAGGTGAAATCAAGTAGTATTCACGTTACCTCTGGTGTACCACAGGGCACTGTGTTGGGTCCGTTACACTTTCTTTGCTATATCAACGACATCTCGTCACATGTGACATTTGCAGAGCAGTTATTTGCGGAGGACTGTTTGCTCTAAAGCCCTTTTGAAAATGGAGGTGAAAATAAGTGACCTGACCGGCCTCCAGGAAATATCTGACACTTGTATAATGTGCTTTAACGCTAATAAGTGATACTTACTACAAGCTTGTAGATAAAAAAACACACAAATTGGAAACTATACTCTTAGTGACCAGGTGTTAAAAAATACATGACCCACCAGTCTTATCTTGAACAACAATCTAACGTTCAGCCAACATATTGACTACATTTGACCCAATGTATTGAAACCAGTCGCAAGTCGCAACAGCCCATTCAGAGATAATCATAGGCTTATGTCAAACATGTATGTTTTCTGTCATTTTGGGGTTTTGGTTGATTTTAAACAAAGTCTTGGCTTTCAGAATATGGAACTGAATATTCAGATGTTCGATACATTTTTTTAGCTTGTTAAGACATTGGAGGCATTACAGGCCGTGTGTGTTGTTTGTGTTTCCTCAGAAAATACAAATGGCACACACACACACACACTTCTTACTACCACCTTAAGATAAAAACAATGCTACTAACTTTAAAATGAGTTAGGTCTCATCAATACGAATGATGGATCTCCGTGATCCTTCCGGTATACGGTAAGAGGCATCTATCCCTATCTATCATCTCTATACCTCTGGGTTCTGCTCAGTATTCATCCAGATGCAGATTCAGCAAGGCCACTGGGTTAATATATAGAGAATGTTTTGTTAGAAACCAATATGAGAGCTCTCAAGTTGGATGAAGCTGTGGAGAAAATTCAGAGGCTGAGGGAACCATGCTGTGACAAATAACCTTAAATGTGGCCACGGGTAATGCGTTCCCCTCAAGCCATTGTGCTTTTTTAGGAAATGGCGCCATTACAGTCATCACTGTGTAAGATGTGGAAAGAACACAGCAGAAAGACTGGCTGACCTTGATGGAGCTTATTAGCATAAAGCAGCCCTTTGGGCCCCACATACTGCGTGGTGGTGTGTGTGTGTGTGTGTGTGTGTGTGTGTGTGTGTGTGTGTGTGTGTGTGTGTGATATCGTAACACTCTGCAATCTGCTTCCTTTAACCTTGTATTATGCAAACCTAAAAAATAAAAGGAGGATTATATCTTTCTCGAATTCAATGATTACTGTTTCTGAAAAAGAGTACCATATCATTCAGTATATTAAATAAGATGGCTATGGTGTGATGAGAGAAACACATGGCATTGGGATTACACCACATCAGATGTTAACAACACATCCATTGTGACCAAAAGGATTCAGAATGACATTGAATAATATTGTGATTATATTGCCGTTATATTCTGTAACATTGCGATAATTGTGTGATAATATATAGAAACATTTTCAAAACATGTACATAATGTGTTAAGCTGTGTATTGTTAACACCATATGAATATTTCATATCTTAAATATCAAGCTAATTGACAATACCAGTTGCCTTATTTCTGTGCCTTTTTGTGAACAGCTTTTTCATGATGCATGTGTTGGTAAAAAATAAAAAGCTACCATCACATGTAAATTAGCGTGTTTACGTTTATCCAAAGTAAAATCCCCAAACGATATTATCTCGTGAAAAAATGTAAATTCAGCTTTGTTTGATTAACAGTTCGATGTAAATGTACCGCAATTATATATGAAATAAAACATGCTGTATAATTTCATGTTTACTGTCCTTGAGCAGCGCATATTGTATATATATATTTAAGCAATAGCTCACGACAGGCCGTGGTATATGCTCATTATATCACAGCTAAGGGGCGTGGTTCGGCCCGACGCGAAGCTGCAGGCAGTTTGCTTTTCAGCCCAACGGTATACTGTTTTTCGCAGACGCGGAGGGATACTGACTTGTTGTGAAAAGTAATTTACAATTCTACCCGTGGTATACGCTCAGTATATCACGGCTAAGAACCAATCAGATTGCTTGATTTGACTTGTCCGTTTTATAAATATATGTATATTATAGGGCGATTGTGTAGGAACAGGCAGCAACAGGTTAGCCGGCTAGCATCTCAGAGCTGCACTACTGAGCATGTTAGCCTAGCTCGTTAGCATCAGCTAGCTTGGTAGCTTCGAGCTCGATGGGAGTGTTTAAATCAGGCCTGACTCAGCTCTGCCTTGTTGCCCTTTTTTGGACAAGGCAGTAACAGGTGTGAGTTAGGTGTGGACGTCACGGCTAAATGACGGCTACACTAAGTTAACACATCTGTTTTCATGCTTCTCACCACTCAGTGAGCATTTGGTCAGGGACTATTGGTTCTTCCTTGGTTGTAAATGTGTGAAGCAGTGGGTATGTTTTCATTGATGTTCATGTCAGGAAATAGTTGCTCATCAATACCAGAGACTTATTATTTATTTGGACAGATGCTTTCCTGCTTGGTGGTGGAATCAATATTCCTCACACATCATCAGACTTTCATGCCAGGGACGTTTCGTAGGAGAAGATCTATCGATTTTATCGTAACGTCTCCCAGTCCGGTAAAAGTCATGGATTATTTAGCATCTGAATATAATGTATGTTTTTTCTTTATGATCTAATTCAATGATGGAACAACTTCATATTATAATAGCAGTCATTATACGAGCTACAGACCAGCATTCGGTCCCTGAAGACAATTCTATAATAATTACATTACATTACATTTAGCTGACGCTTTTATCCAAAGTGACTTACAATAAGTGCGTTCGACCAACAAAATACAAACTTGAAGAAAACAGAATCATAAAGTACATCAGGCTTCATAGAGCCAAACATTTCAAGTGCTACTCAACTGGCTTTAGGTAAGCCAGCCCTTTATTAGTATATAAGTGCTTTGTTAATAGTTCTATCGCTCGAGGTGGAGTCGAAAGAGATGAGTGTTCAGTCTGCGCCGGAAGGTGTGTCAGCTTACCCACGTGTTTCTGCTGATGGGAACTCGGGTCCCCTTCACAGCGAGGGTGCATCGAATAATAATTGTAAGCAGATCAAACCTGTTTCTCTATTCGTTTGCCAATTCATGGCCTGAAGGCATCTCCAGACTTTATTGGTTTACTGCAGTTATTTTGAACCCTGGAGCATTTTGTTCCTCAGCCTGGTTTATTTTAGCATAAGGGATCGCTGGAGTCTGAAGAAAACGTCCAGAGACTTCATTGAGAGGCTGGTTTCTCTTTGGGTTTCTAAACCAGCCAGGAGCTTCGTCTGGTGGGAGAAAGTAGCTACAGAAAGTTGAATCATTAATACATAACTTCATTGCGTCATACCATACCCAGAGACTGACTCATTATAATTCTAAAACTGTCCAAACGGTTCTATGTTTTATAGCGTACTTATATTTATTGATATTATTCATAAAAGTGTCAGTATTGGTCTCCAGTGGTTCATATGTACTCTGTTCATAGCATCTATTTTATAGTGTGTATTTTACCTCTATAGTGGGGCGGAGTGGCGCAGTGGGCTGTGCGTTTGATCATCAGATCAAGGGGGCGTTGGGGAACTCCAGTCAGGCCGAGACACTTCACCCGAATTGGCTCCTGTGGGTATTGTCCACAGTACATGTGTATAATATTAATGTGTACTTGTAAAAGCGCCTCGATGACTTCGAGGTGTGAAGATGGGCCGTGTGGCGCAGTGGGCTGTGCAATGATCATCAGATCAAAGTGGCAAAACCCGCCGCCGCTGCGTCTGTAAAACCGTTGTGTCCTTGGGCACGACACTGCACCTGAATTTGCTCCTGTGGGTATTGTCCACAGTACATTACCATGACATGTATGTATGTGCAATGTGTATCTGAATTATTTGTTGCTTTGTATGACTCTTAAAGATACCAGGAAGACACACACACACACACACACACACACACACACACACACACACACACACACACACAAAACCCCCCACATACCACCTCGGTGCTGCCTTCACAGTTGTATCTTGGAGGCAGAGCTACGCTTTTTACTTCTAAAGTCAGAAAAGTTTTAATATGTGGATATTATCCTACTGAACAAAACATGTAAGTATCATATATTTGATTGGCACAGACCTTGTGTCCTGCGACTTTCCAAAAAATCAATTTCTATTGTTGTGATGCTAACTCGCCAGCCCACTGTATTGTGTGTGAATGCTGTCGGTGTCCCTTGAAAAATGCTGTATTATTTGTTGCTTTGCTTGACTCTTAAGGATACTGGGAACACACACACACACACACACACACACACACACACACACACACCACACACACACACACACCACACACACACACACACACACAACCCCCCACATACCACCTCGGTGCTGCCTTCACAGTTGTATCTTGGAGGCAGAGCTACGCTGGGCCTAATTGTGTCTTGGAGCTACTGCGCTGCTCATCTCTGGAGATCTCATTATGAGATCCACAAGCTGTTCAGGCACGTAGCCGCTCTGCTCTCTCTCTCATCCCATCAGCTTGCACATCATAACTCCCTGAAATCTCCATTGCCCCGTTGCCGTATTGACAGAACAAAACAATTATTGTTGATTAGGAAATTGCACAGCGCACCTAAAGAGAGACACATGGAGGGAAAGAGATAAACTGCTCTGCGAGGTGTTTGATCCGAGCTGTCGATGGCGAGGGTCTAGTTAGCAGCTCTGATTTAAGTTCCGACAGTGGCATGGGTTTCAAAGTACTCTGAACGTTTTTGTCCGTTTGACAGTGGATATGTTTGTTGAAGGGCCTGCAGCTTCACTTTTTCACAATGCTGCTTAGGTGCCATGCTCTCTGATTTCTGTTCTGCTGCAAAAAACACATAATAGTTTGTGTCTGTGAACCTTTACTCTGATGAGATGTTGTATTGTTAGCGTATAAGAAGGCTAGCTGACGCCAAAGAACGGACACAGACGGACCCCGGACTGTTGCGTCGCCTCGCGTCTCCTGCGTCTTGGCCATGTGTCGCACTGGAACACACCGCGAAGACTTCAGCCGACGGCCAAGAAGCACGTACGAACTGCGCATGCGGGAGTGGCAATACCTCTCCTTACCAGCAGGCGGCGGTAGTGTGTATTCGTCATTCAAAAGAGGCAACGACCGGAAGACGGACTGCGTGATATAAACAAACAACAAATAGCGTACGTTCCATTTTCACTCTACAGCGAGAAGCTCACGGGGCTTTCCCGAACCTGTGTCGAGAGCTGGAGGTAAATGAAGTCTCAGTTTGCCTTCTTAATCGTTTGTTTGGGTCCCTCACTTCCGTTTCGCTTCTCATGCACTGATTCGCTAGCTGAACAGCCAATCAGAGTGATTTATTTGACTGACAGCCTTTGGCCGATTGCCTACCGATTCGACATGTGGAATCGGTAGGTTTTCGGCCGAAAAGACACGGCGGTGCGGGACACACCAATCTGAGTAGGGCGACAGGATGCTCATCGTCGGCCTGACATCCATTGACGGACAAAATCGGCTTGGTGTGTCCGGGGCTTAAGTCTCTGTTTTGCTGCTGCAGTTAATTTATTTTTGAATGTAAAGATATTAGCAGTTCTCAGGTTAGAGTGGTCATGAAAACGTCAAATTGGGGGTTTCTCCATAAGTATAATACAGAAATAAAGTAGCACTTAAGACTTTAACTTATGCACCAGCACTTACAATGTTCTTGCTTGTTTGAAGTGAATATGTTAATTTTTGTTCTGATTTTAAATCTTAATGGTTTATTGCACTTATTGTAGCATAAGCATAAGCATAAGCATCAGCAATGTAATGTAATGTTTGAGGCTGACCAGGACTTACTTGCATCCTATCAGTTCCTGAGGGATTAAGGAAACCAAATGATCGAATGTCGTGATTGGGAGCGACTGTAACTGTGTCAGGTCGTCTTTCAATCAGAAGGTTTAGGTTTCGATCCCAGCCCCCGCAGTAATATGTCGATTTGACCTTGGGCTAAGATACAGTACTTAACCCCAAGTTACTCCTGAAGGCCAGCAATGTTTCAATGTGTGTAAATGTTGGCTTCCTTGAGCAGGTGACACCTTGTATGCCAGCCCTTGCATCTGTATGAATGTTTGAGAATGGGTGAATAACGACTTTCATATTTGAAGCGCTTTGAGGAGTCGTAAAGTCGGGATAAAGCAAAGGAAGTCCATTTATCATTTACCAAATATGTTTGCAACTGAGGTTAAAAGATACCATTCGCAGATCCAGACCTTGGGTTGGGAGGCACCTAACCTAGCAGACACTTTAAAGGTCCCATGTCATGGCTATTTCTACTGATCATAATTCCATTGTTGAGGTTTACTATAATAAATGTATATTGTGCAAACTCACATTGGTTTCTCACACAGCATCTCTCTGTATAGTCTGTGTATTCACTCTCTGTGCTAAACGGCTTGTTGGAGCTCCTGCCCCCCCCCTCCCTGTGAGCCCAGTGGCCGTCTGCGAGACAGCGAGACACAGCGAAAAGCCAGCCCGAAACACACACACACACACCCGCAGCCTGGCTGGGAGTTTGTGTGTGTGCTCAGGCTCACAGTGTCCCGCTCCTCCAGTGGCGGAGCCAGGACATTTTCAGTGGGGTGGCCAGATCATTTTGGGGTGGCATTGAAGTCACTATTATATGAACATAAAAATACATCATCAAAATAAGGGGTTATTTAAGGCACCTACAACACACCTCTACATTATTTGGGATTAAGTGGTGGAATAGATCAAATAATATTCAGTATATCCAACTATTCTTTTCGTAATCCTGCAGGCAAAGTATCAACGAAACTTACATTATACAAATGTAGTGCAATATACAGACTGTTTAGCTTATGGTGATCAGCAGCCCGATGAGCTCATTCTCTCAGTGTATCATCAGGAATACAGACACACACACACATCATTTAAATAAGAGTTTTTAAATGAAATGATAGGTTAAGAATAAACATCTTAAAGTAAATAACAATAAACAATATCCCTTAACAACATTACTTGAAGCTATCCTAAAAAAGTCAGTAAATGTTTTGTTTTTTTAAAAGACTACATTTACATAGTCAAAAGGTCCTTTTGTTCAGCCTCACGATGCTATTGGGTAGTACATGTGTGTATAGGTCCTGCCCTCTGGCCATACACTCACACAATCAGGGGCGCCGCCAGGGATGTTGGGCCCCATGGAAAGACATCTCATTGGGCCCCACCACCAGGCCCAGGCCACGCCAACCAAACACACTTGCTGTAACCACACCTCCAGAACCCAACCCACTCATGTATGCTTTAAATAACTCTACCTGTAAGCTTGCATCTATCTTGTAGTCCAACACTAACCGCACAATATTTACTGACACTGAGCTGTGAAAATATAACGCTTATGGGGGGACAGGGCTGCGGAGCCTAGAGATGGATCTGTTGGTCCTGGCAGCAGGGGGAGGGACACCTGATTTAGTGGATAGCTGCTAAAAATGTACCTGCATTTACTACATGTCAGCTAAAAGAGGAGTGACATTAAAAACCTGTATAGATATTAACAGTACTTAATGTCAGCTTAGTGCACAAAAAACATTATTATTATTATTTACTATGCACTACGCATAGCTAACAGCCACATGTCCACCACTCATAGACCACTCCCACCTTTTCTTTGAAAAACTGGGTGACATACTGTCGCCCTTTAGTCCCTCTCTCTTGTCTTTCTCTCCTTTCTTTTCTCTTTTGAAAGCCTGACTTTGTGAATCGTTGAGACATCGTACACAAGTAAGTACTAGCATCCCTGCTCCTAACATGCGCTCACTCTGCTAGAAAGTACCGGTGTTATGCCCTAGGTTGAAGCCTTGCCGTGGATTGAAGCCCTGTTCGCGGGGACGCGCAAAGAAGACGTCATCGCCTGTATTGAGCGTTCGTCTAGTTTTCTAAGTTTTTTCACCCTTTTCTAAGCTTTTCTCTCTCTTTTGAATGATATATTTCCCATCAGATTAAACGGCAAAAGGCTGAATAAATAACGAGCATACTATTGCGAGGAGGCTCGTTTTAAGGACTCTTTTCAGATAGTCACAATCTTCGTATTGGAACAAACGTCCGTGTTTGATGCAGTCCCGCTCTGCTATGTCCCTCCTTCCTACAGAACAGACAGTGACAGGATAATATGTGATTTGTCAGTATAGTCCTATTTCTTAAAACCTTCTCTGTTGTTTAAGTGTCTGATAACCACGAATAGTAAGCAATGATATGACAGCAATGATATCACATGATCATGTCAGACACTGTGTTATTTTCAAGCAAGCTTAAACGAAAATGTGTTCAAACTGGCTTCACTCGCTTCAATTGCTCCTTTGAATAAATTTTTATATATTCCTACTCAACACATGTTTGTATTGTAATGCCACTATTTGTTAATTGTATTTTGAAGGTGACATTGAATGCTTTGAAAGGTGCCCTAAAATAAAGTGTATTATTGATCTTATATCTGTGCCTCCATTACATTACATTTCATTTTCTATCACACTATTAATGTTCCTTATTTTAGACTAGGTTAATCCTGGAGTCAAGAGGGGAGATCTGCACTGTTCTACATAACATGTTCAGAGCAGGTATTTCTCCTGCCGGATCTGGCACTATATCTTTCTACAGGACAGTCACAACTTCACCAACATCACATTGGTGTTGCTGTCCCCCTCTAGTTTTGCTGAACATGTTATGGAGAACAGTGCAGATCTAAAATAAGGAACAGTAATAGTGTGATAGAGGCACAGATATATAGAGGCAATTGTATGCACATTATTTATTCAGCTGTTTAATCTGATGGGAAATATATCATTCAAAAGAGAGAGAAAAGCTTATTAAACTAGACGAACGCTCAATACAGGCGATGACGTCACGTTTGCGCGTCCCCGCGAACAGGGCTTCAATCTACGGCACGGCTTCAATCTACCGCACAACACCGGCGGTGCTGCACTGCGTTTGGAGGCGGGACCAAACCATTACATGTAAATAGAAGGGGGTGTCCAGAGGCTTTGGATAATGAACTTTTGGAAGAAAATAAGTTAAATGAATTGTAAGTTTAGTGAGTACATGATCAATATAATGTCCTATTAATGTTAATTCTTGATGAATGATCAAAGGTTACTTAAACATTTTTTTCTTAATGTTTCTAAAATGGTTTGGGCTCCCCGTGGTGAGGGTGTTTGGGGTGGCCAATAGGGTGGCCAGGATTCAGCTGCGGGTGGCCGTGGCTCTGCAGACCGTTTACATGCAAAAAAAGCTACATAACAACAAGGGGACGGGTGATAACCAGAAAAGCACGACATGGGACCTTTAACTAGGGGGGAACATCCGGCACCCTCTCTAAAGCTAACTAGTTAACAATGATTAGAATTCATAATTATTTTGACAATTTTTCCATTTTAAATTCCCATTTTGTTTCAGTGTAAATGGCACGTTATAAGAGCGACAACAATACTAAGATGAGGATACATTTTTCGTTACATCCGCCCTGAGTGGGAGTCTACAATTAAAGTGTTGAAATATTGAATAGAGAACTGATCTTTACCTCAAGAAGGGCTCGTAAACTGAACGACATTAATCTGAGACCCGCTCACAGTCCACTTAAAACCTTAAATAATCCCCACTGATGTATTGAAGAGCCACAAGGTCAATTTAGTTTTGTCTGGTAACAAATCAGGGGACATTTATATTCTTTAATTTAATGGATTGAAAGCTCTTGAAAAATACAGTCTTTAAAATGTCATCTATACCTCGTCTGCACATATTCCTATCATCGCCTTTCAGACGAATCTACATCATCCATAATTTGTGGTTCTCCCCTCAAA
Organism: Champsocephalus esox; assembly: GCA_036324585.1. Taxonomy (NCBI): domain Eukaryota; kingdom Metazoa; phylum Chordata; class Actinopteri; order Perciformes; family Channichthyidae; genus Champsocephalus; species Champsocephalus esox. Next base: position 42,043,928 of record CM070487.1, on the reverse strand, counting down.
CTTTGCTCATTAAAACTTGTTCCGCATATCGTGCAGCGGCTAACTGTCCAGGTCTCTGTGCTTTTAAAACACAGCAGTAATTGCTGTCGGTTTGAATAAATAAATAGCTCTCCTGGCTGTCTGAAAGTTATGAATAAACTGTGTCCCATGTGAAGAATGAGACTATAGGCGAAGCGTTTTATTGATTGGAAAGGAGATTATATACTGTAACAAATCCTATAAGACCCAGTACACGATTATTCACACACTCGAGATACTTGAAGTAAAGCAGATCCTATGTGCTCTTGATTATGTAAAAATAGCTGAGCCACACATCTTAAAGGTGGGGTATGTCATCTTGGAGAAACCAGCTTGAGTGTTTGAAAGAACGCAGCCGAACAAAATCTGCCTCTTCCTTCAGACTCCCTCACAGAGCCCCTCCTCCAACACACACGGACACACACATGACCAACGAGGGCAGGAAGGCCATCCAGTTATTTTAGCCGGATGATTGGTTGTGCTTTTTACACTGCTACGACTTCCACAGAAGACATTTTATTATGTATTTATTGTCAAAGCATTTAATGTATTCATTGCTATCGGGATGTTGAGAGCATTCCATGGAATATAACAAGTGTTTCTGAAGTGAATTACCTACCCCACCTTTAAGTCACGGGGCCCTAACATTGTAACCTTTTGGAAGTAAATTCAAAGGGAGATCAAGAATGTATTCGGGATAGACATACTGTACCTCTCAATCCATATATATTTTCTGGGATTTTGCTTAGACTCCCAGACGAAAGGTATACATTCTTAACATGTGTACCACAATAATACAAAAATTAACAGTTGTTTCAAAAACTGTTCTCAATGTAGACGCTCCTCGAGTAAATGATTTCCATTCTCGGTGTTGCAGGGAATTCGCATCAGTTAAGTCTCCCAATGGAAGTGCTACCTGTTGCAAACCATTGAAACAAAACCCAACAGCCCCTCCATCATGCACCCCCCACGCCTCCACCCCTCCACCTTTTCACCCACCTTTTTCTGAATAACGATGTTACCTCGGCTGCAGCCTTGCATCAAAGGAGTATTGTCAGTATCACAGTGAGAGAGAACGAGGCTGCTGCTGGGGTGTCCTTGTCCATCAGACCCCCCCCAAAGCACACACACACACACACACACCCCTCCCTCCTCCCGCCCATCACTCACTGTCACTCTGTCATTCAATCTGAGGGGAAATGAGACCTATAATGCAGAATAACCTTCGCTTGCACCTGCTGCAAAGACCTCCGTGGCTATTGTCAGATTCTCAGCACTAACACACACACAATTGTGGCTTCTGTTGGTTGCACACACCAACCGTAATCCTTAACCTTAAAGGACAACATGTATCCTTTGAGTACAAAACTGTCACTCATGCTTTGCCTCCTCAAACAAAACAGAGGTTAGTATTCAAAGAGTTTTTGTGCCGGGTGTTTATCGACCACGAACACGGCCTCTAGGCTCAGCAAAGTAAAGTACACAACTCTACAAAGTGTGTGATACTTGAAGGGTACTGTTGGAGCACTACCACCGCCCTTCAATAGTTATTTAACCATAAATTCAAATAATCCGCTGGAAACATTTGTTCCTTTGGTCGTACGCATGCACACGCGCACACACACACACACACACACACACACACACACACACACACACACACACACACACACACACACACACACCGCTTTGTGTAAATACAGCTAAGCACATACTGTCTCTACAACTCACTCCCTTGGAGCTGGTATAAAACGTCTCAGCAGGCGAGCGTCAGTTTCACAGAGCTGTAACCCACTGAATGCATCCATATATATCGGGTCGGGTAACATTATTCTGCAGGTGTTAAGTCCAGGAAAACCCATATTGCCAGAATAATAATTTTCCGGTTCATGCAATTTCCCGACATGGGGTCTGTGAAACATTCCTGGCAGTGTGTGTGTTGTACACTTGGTTCAGAGAGCAGAATAAGATATTACCTTGGCAGGGCACGAGCGGTCTTGGGCTTCCTTTAGAGGACACACGGATGATGCATCGCTCATATGAAATGATTAGAGGCAAAGAAGCATGACATGGTGGCAAGTGCAGGCAATCTCTCAGGGTAAACCAGCTGGAAACCAAATTAAAATAGGCCTTTTGAAACATCTAGGTCGGATAGGATGGCTCACCCCACTAAAAAGGACTTTTCACTTTCCAGTGCGTTCTAAAATGCTCGGTATATCTGGGTTTGTGGAGAGTGGAGAATTAAATTGGACACACGAGGCAGCCTCTTGTGAACGCAATGAATGTGTTCAGTGCTTTCAGGGTAGACGGCACTTTTCTAACTTACCTCCTGCTCTATGTGATGTCTGTGTTAAAGGAGAAGAAGTCAAGCTTTGCAATCTTGTTCTCGCTCAAAATAATTCAATTGCATTCTGCTGTAAGATATTTGCAGGCAGACCTGGGATTTAGAATTGCGGAAAATAATCTCTTTGCTGAGTCAAATTTACACGTTTTGCTCAGCAGAATAATCTCCACATATCAACATCACTTTATGATTTTTAAAGTAAAAAGCTAACATTAGGCCAATAAGGAAGTACAGCACAGTCACATGACTTCATGTCACCACCGCTAAGCTAAAGGAGGCTAATGTTGGGCTATAAAGGAACTACAGCACAGTCACATGACTTCATGTCACCACCGCTAAGCTAAAGGAGGCTAATGTTGGGCTATAAAGGAACTACGGCACGGTCACATGACTTCACGTCACCACCGCTAATTTAAAGGAGGCTAATGTTGGGCTATAAAGGAACTACGGCACGGTCACATGACTTCACGTCACCACCGCTAAGCTAAAGGTGGCTAATGTTGTGGTATAAAGGAACTACAGCACAGTCACATGACTTCACGTCACCACCGCTAAGCTAAAGGAGGCTAATGTTGGGCTATAAAGGAACTACAGCACAGTCACATGACTTCACGTCACCACCGCTAAGCTAAAGGAGGCTAATGTTGGGCTATAAAGGAACTACAGCACAGTCGGTCACATGACTTCACGTCACCACCGCTAAGCTAAAGGAGGCTAATGTTGGGCTATAAAGGAACTACAGCACGGTCACATGACTTCAAGTCACCACCGCTAAGCTAAAGGAGGCTAATGTTGGGCTATAAAGGAACTACAGCACGGTCACATGACTTCACGTCACCACCGCTAAGCTAAAGGCGGCTAATGTTGGGCTATAAAGGAACTACAGCACGGTCACATGACTTCACGTCACCACCGCTAAGCTAAAGGAGGCTAATGTTGGGCTATAAAGGAACTACAGCACGGTCACATGACTTCACGTCACCACCGCTAAGCTAAAGGAGGCTAATGTTGGGCTATAAAGGAACTACAGCATGGTCACATGACTTCACGTCACCGCCGCTAAGCTAAAGGAGGCTAATGTTGGGCTATAAAGGAACTACGGCACGGTCACATGACTTCACGTCACCACCGCTAAGCTAAAGGAGGCTAATGTTGGGCTATAAAGGAACTACAGCACGGTCACATGACTTCAAGTCACCACCGCTAAGCTAAAGGAGGCTAATGTTGGGCTATAAAGGAACTACAGCACGGTCACATGACTTCACGTCACCACCGCTAAGCTAAAGGAGGCTAACGTTGGGCGAGATTACGTTTAGTCGTCTCATTTAGAAGCTTGTTAGCAAACTGAATTTTAAGAAACAGAGACGTTTCAGACTTTCTGGAGTGGGGCATTTACTTTGTGTCGTAGAATAAAACGCAAAAATCTGTTCAGCTTATGTTAACCACAGATCGTATTTCAGGCTTCTAACAAAAACATGTTCGAAAAACATTGTGTTTGTTCAAGACGTAGACCACCACTTTTTGTTGCAAGGTTTGGGGGTTTGTTCTGAGGGAAGGGTTATGTTAAGGGTTAGGGTCCAAATGAAGTACTGTAAATGTGAAAGAGCCTAAACACAACACTCTTCAACAAAGCAGGTACATTGAGGACTCAACAGGCCTTTCATGCCAAAGCAATGTATTCAAAGTCACTGTTCAGAGTATGGAGTACTGAACCTTTTAAATGTTGGGGTGGTCAATGTATTACAATGCCTGTCACAGTGAAGCGTCCTAAAACCCGGAAGTAAGCTCATGGGTTCCTTCGACAAAAAAGCAATGCAATTTCTCCATAGGATTTTGGAATCGATAGATTTATGATTAGAAAATTATAAAAGTAGGGTAGACATGTGGAGATTATCCAACTGAACAAAACGTGATCTGTCTCTTAAATGTGTGTCAACCACAGACCTCATTTGGAGCTATTTTCCAAAATCCTATGGAGAAATTGCATTGCGTTTTTGTCGAAGCAACCCATGCGCAGCTTACTTCCGGGTTTTAGGACGCGTCACTGTGGCACTCTATAGACGTGATGTATTATATAACCAATAAAGCACTGTGGGTGTATTTGATGTTCATGTCTTCTTATGGTTTTGTTAAAAAAGTTGAAAGCATTTCGGAAGACACTTTCAAGTCTTTCTTTTTAAACTGCCATATTTTTGGCTGGACATGAAACAAAACTGAGAAATGTAAAGAAGTTTCTTTCTGAGCATAATAATTGGAAAGCTTTCAGTTAATCCAGTGGGAGGGTTGAAATAATCACAGTACACAGAGCCACAGAAACGGAGGAAGTTGTGAGTGCAGAACAACAGACCGGCTGGGACAAAAGAAGGTGCGTGCTGTGTTAACCAGCCAGGTTCAGTCCGGGAGCTAAAGTTGACGCTAATTCCTTTCATTGATGACAGAAATTATATTTAGTTAAAGTGGACCCATCATGCTATATTTGAATAATATATTGTAGGGCCATACCTATATAAAACATGTGAAGTTTTTTTTTCAAACAGATCACGCATTTTAGCCATGCCTCATTTCACTCTATTTGCTCTATTCCAGCCCTGTCTTCACAAGGGCTGATTCTGTGGCAAATGAGCTGCAGCTGACCTCGCCCCCCTGCAAAGGAGGGGGAGCGAGGCACGAGCGCCATGTTACCATGCTGTTACCATGCTGTTACCATGCTGTTACCATGCTACGGCAACCTCTCATTCCCCTGATTGGTGGAGAGTTGGCCATATAGGCGGAGCTCCCCGTTTCTGATGTCAGACTATTTTCAAATCTGGATCAGTTTTGATCAGATCCGTTCCAGCCCCGTTTTTATAGATTTGGCTACGGAGGAAAAGAGAGAGGGTTGTGCTTTTCTGACACTTGGTGAGTTCCCTGACGCACCGAGGACACATATTCATGTATAAAAGACGTACAAAAGTGCATTTTGGATGATAGGTCCCCTTTAACTTAGGTACAGGAGCATGGCCACGTCTCAACCACACCTGTAATCACCTGCTAAGCTACTCATACCCTTTCAACAAGTCTACATTGTTTCTCTCCGTTTTCATGAAGCAACCTCCCTCTTCCTTCCGTGAATCCCCTTCCTCCCTCATCTTTCCCATCATCCCTCCATCCCTACATTTCTTCCACCCTGTCTAGTCTATTTTCGACGCGAGGCGTTGCAGAGGCGCCGGGCAGGAAGTGGACCGGTCAGAGCATCCGGCCTATCCGCAAAATAATAATAATAATTGTGCAGACCCTGTCCCTCCGTAGTCTTTCAAGTAGGAGGAGAAATGCCAGCGTTCTCCTCCGGTCTACAGGCACTGTCAATTATATATATAGAAGAATTATGCGCCCGGTGGGGAATGACGCCGGACCAAAACCGCGACGCAGACGGACCCGGTGGAATCGAGGGGTGACTCCCTTCCTCCCTCACACTCTAAATCCTTTATTCCCTTCCTCCATCCCTCCTTAAATCTCTTCATCACTTCCTCTCTTCATTCATCCATACCTCACTCCCTTCATCCCTTCCATAAATCCATCTGATCCTTTATCCCTACATCCCTTTATACACTTTTCACCCCCATTCCTCCCCAATTCTTCTTCCCTTCCTCCTTACATCCTTTCTTCCCTTCCTCCTTAAATCCCTTCAGCCCTACGACCCTCATCCTTCACTCCCTATATCCCTCCTTCCCTTCCTCCTGTCACCTCCTATTTTATCTGGTGCATACTTAGTGTCATTGACTCACGAGTCCCTCGACTTCAGTTTCTCTTCCAGACCAACCTGACAGATGACATCCTTCACCCTCTTCACCCCTTCCCCCTCTTCATCCTCTTCATCCTCTTCCCCTTCCCTTCAATAACTCCTGGAAATAGTTCTTGGCCCACATGGTGTCATGGCATTGTCCTTGCTAGTAGAGCAAGTGTTCGGACAAAGAAAGAAGGAGAGGTGACTCATCATAAAAATGATTTTATTATCCTAATCGTTATCAGAGAACGGATATCAATTATTCACTTTTTACAATATTACTATCATTAGACTGTTTTATATATTAAGAATTTTAAAATAACTTTGTACATGCTTTTGGGTCTGACGTTCCCCGGTCAGAGGCAGCAGAGACATGAGGAGGAAAGGCACATTCTCCTCAGTGAGCAATGCAGTCCAACGAAACACAGAACTGCAGTGGTGTGTGTGTGTGTGTGTGTGTGTGTGTAAGTGTGTGTGCAAGTGTGTGTATAAGTGTGTGTGTGTGAGTAAGTGTGTGTGTGTGAGTGTGTGTGTAAGTGTGTGTGTGTGAGTGTGAGTGTAAGTGAGTGTGTGTGTGTGTAAGTGTGTGTGTGTGAGTGTGTGTGTAAGTGTGTCTGTGTGTGTGTGTGTATGTGTGCATGTAAGTGAGTGTGTGTATGTGTGTGTAAGTGAGTGTGTGAGTGAGTGTGTGTGTGTGTGTGTGTGTAAGTGAGTGTGTGTGTGGGTGTAAGTGTGTGTATGTGTAAGTGAGTGTGTGTGTGTATGTGTAAGTGAGTGTGTGTGTAAGTGTGTGTGTGTGTGTGTGTGTGTGTGTGTGTGTGTGTGTGTGAAATGCTTCCTGCTCAGAGGATGGGCAGCCCCTGTGAAGCCTATTACATGTCTGCCAGCACGATATGTCTGAAAAAGACTCCACATCACAGCCCAAAATCACATCTTTCGATTCGCTCAAATTCACTCACTAAACTAAACACACACACACACACACACACACACACACACACACACACACACACACACTTTCTTATTTCAAAATGCTGATAGTTTTACAGTAGAAACAAAAGAGTTACGTCCGACCCCCTTCATGGGCAGGTGTCCTCGTAATCTGTTCTGTACATGAGGCTGAACGTCAGACAGCGCAGAAGTCCGTGAACGTATCAGATTCTTCTTTCGATGTTGAAGACCTCTGAGACCCGAGGGAGGCTCAGTGTGCTGCTGGCTGCCGTGTGAAATATCTCACACTCCGCTCCTCTCTGATCCGTCCACCGTTTGAGATCCACCTGTAACTTCAAACACTGTCCCAGAGGTTGTTTTTCTTCTTCGATGGCTTCAATGTCTCGGATGCTTAATCCAGTTTCGGATCATCCACTTCTGCCCGGAGCATCTCTGGACCACCAGGCGGAGGCCGAAGTTGGCGTCTTTCGACATTTCTACCTCCAAGCATCGACCAGTGTCCCTGCTGATGATGGGGCCATTCTGCAACCAAACACATGAACATATGACGCATTTTAATACAACACGTAGATATAAGCTTCCCTTTTTTCATGCCTGTTCAAATGCTATCAGTTATTAAGTTACTAGGGTTACCTTTTGTAACCCTAGGAAACGGTAAAGTTCTTGTCCAATGAAACACTGACATTTGCCCATTGATATTTACATAAACATAGCAGCTTATAGCACTAGGGTTACGATCTGTAACCTTCGTTCTGACGCACACGAGATCTGCCCTCGACTGGACTCTCTGGGTACCCGAGGAACGTATCGCACCAAAACATCGCCCAACGAACAAGCAACAGACAGTACGCTATTCGCCGATCACTGACGAACAAAAGGATAGCAGACAGTGGTATGCCCGTCTTTGCCATTTTTTTTCTTGGTTTTAAGGTTATTTGTTAGATTTTAAATTTGCTGTAGATACTTGTCTTTAGCATCTTCATTTAATGCTAAATTATTCTCCTAAAAATACTTATCCTTATATTTTTCCTTTTTTTTTACCTACTTTGCAATTTATTTGTTTAGATTGTTTCTGTTCCCACCACCAGATAAAGAACGTACCTGGCAATAAACTTGATTCTGATAAATACTGTATGTTGTGCACCGGGTAGGCTCGTCCTGATTGGCCGATGTGTGCGAATGAGTGCTTGTGATTGGAGAGGAGTATTACCCATAGAGTCTGAGGGGGAAGCCTGTGTGACTCAACATACTGTAACTTTCTGTTTTACCCTTCGCTTCATGTGTTGCCTCTTGAGTGTGTATTCTGTTTACTCTGTACCTGTGTGAAGTCCCACAGTCTATAGATAGATAGATAGAGAGATAGATGGAGAGAGAGAGAGAGATGGATAGATGGGGAGAGAGAGATAGATGGATAGATAGAGAGAGATAGATAGATGGATAGATAGAGAGAGATAGATAGATGGAGAGAGAGAGAGAGCCTCTTGAGTGTGAATTTACTCTGTACCTGTGTGAAGTCCCAACGTCTATAGATAGATAGATGGATGAAGAGAGAGAGAGATGGATGGGGAGAGAGAGCGAGAGAGAGAGAGAGAGAGAGATGGATGGATAGAGAGCGAGAGAGAGAGAGAGAGAGAGCGAGAGAGAGCCTCTTGAGTGTGACTGTACTCTGTACCTGTGTGAAGTCCCAAAGTCTATAGATAGATAGATAGATAGAGAGAGAGAGAGAGAGAGATGGATGGGGAGAGAGCGAGAGAGAGAGAGATGGATGGATAGAGCGAGAGAGGAGAGAGAGACGAGAGAGAGAGAGAGAGAGAGAGAGAGAGCCTCTTGAGTGTGAATGTACTCTGTACCTGTGTGAAGTCCCAAAGTCTCTGTGAAGTCCTTGAAACAGTGTCACATTTTTTCAGTCTGGGAGCGTGTCCTCTGCCATCGTCGACGAGGCATTTTGTGTCAGGCAGGAAGGTGGTCGACCCCAGGGGTCCTAGCTGGAGAAGCCCCTCTGTAGCGTAGCGGGCGAGCTGCAACACAGAGAAACCAAAGTGTTACACTGCTGGAGTCAAGTACTGTAGCAGCAATAGCATCATGGCAATAGCAGCTCAAAGAAGCACCAGCTGGGCTCCAGTGAGCAAAGGGAAAGTGATGCTTCTGCGCGGCGGCTTGTTTATGTTCTGCACGGCAGCAGGAAGTGCAGAAGCAGAACCCCTTTATTCGCCCCACAGCGGGGCATCTACATTGTGACAGCACAGGGCACGGAGCAGAGACAGACATACACATCCGAGGTGGGACAGATAAGTAGCAGCATTACATATAACTGTAGCAGGGGCGGCTCTAGAACAAATCGAATGGGGGGGCTATCATTTACCAAGGGGGGGTACACACTGCCGTCAACAACCAACACACACACACCAACGCAACTTCAAAACACATGCTGTAAAGTCTGTTGTCTTTCACACACATGGCAGGGTGTAGTGCTATTGTATCGCGCACCTATGACTTGTGCACACATGCACGGCTGTGGCACGACCACCAACACAGAAACATATGGACATAGGCCACCATACAAAAAGGGTGCAAATGTATTTAGTATCCTATCCATGTGAACATGTTTTAGGTGGGGGTGGACCTAACCTCCTCTAGGGGGGTCTGGGGGCATGCTCCCCCGGGAAGATTATTGTTAAAATATTGAAGTTAAAAGCATCAATCTGGTGCACTTTGAGAGCAACATTAGGAGATCTATGGATACCTCTCTCAGCACCAGATGAAACAGAACTGTACACAGATTTACTTTTTCTATATGGATATTTTACTAATCACTCCCCTTTTAAACTGTATTCTTGTGTTACTGTCCGATAGTATTTCATACACGTTTTTTATTTATTCTCTAATAACTATAATGATCATATACAGGTGTTCCTCGCAAATACTGGTTTACATAAATGCTGACCAAACCGTTTGAGACCCACTGAGATAAGTTAAGTTAACCTACACTAAAGTTACTTGGTGTAGAAACAGCTCTATATATCCGTTAGCATAGCTAGCTAACCAGATGCTAACCACAACATTCCACGTTACCGCTCGTGCACACCACACACCACACACACACACACACACACACACACACACCACACACGGAGCCGAGCTTGAATGAAACACATGACCCAGAAGTAGGCTACATGTACTGTATATCGTATTATGTTTGATGGCTTTCTGTATGATCAGTGTAACAGATGGACAGATCGCCACCGGGCTTTCATCTAAACACACAGCCACGTAATGATAACAAACAAAGGTCGGGGGTCATTGGTCGAGCAACCCACCAATCAGAGAGCAGCAGTGAGCACACCTCAGGCTGGGTTTCATATTTGTATTCTTTATTTCTGACGTATTTCACACAAAAAACCTTCAGTGGAAACGTTTTCACTTATATGACTAAAAAAACAAAACGGCAAAGTGGCAAGGCTGCCCACCCTGCGTTCGGGGGCACAGTGACTCATTGGGGGGGGCACGAATGACCCCCCATGACGCCGACCCTGTAACTGTGTAGTGGCAGTGGGCATGGGAGAAAGAAAGCTGTTCTTTTCATTCGGCATATTTCTAAAGTGCATGCAGTTTGAACATTGCAGCCATCGTGTGAATGCTGCACTCGATCCTTGCCTCTAACGTCAACATGTTTCTGCTTTCTGGCCATTCCTCCAGTTCTTCTGGTGCTTTCTCTGCTTTGCTACGATGTGTGTGAATGTGTTGTTAGTTGGATGCTCAAGAGATTTTTACGTATGTTCTGCCTCATAGGATGAAGAGAGATGGATAGATGGAGAGAGAGAGGGGGAGAGATGGAGAGAGAGAGGAGAGAGATAGATGGAGAGATTGAGAGAGAGGGAGAGAGAGGGAGAGAGAGAGAGAGGGAGAGAGATAGATGGAGAGATGGAGAGAGAGGGAGAGAGAGAGATGGAGAGAGAGGGAGAGAGAGAGATGGAGAGAGATAGATGGAGAGATGGAGAGGGGGAGAGAGATGGAGAGATGAAGAGAGAGGGAGAGGGAGAGAGATAGATGGAGAGAGGGAGAGATGGAGAGAGAGATGGAGAGAGAGAGGGAGAGAGATAGATGGAGAGATGGAGAGAGAGGGAGAGAGAGAGATGGAGAGAGAGGGAGAGAGAGAGATGGAGAGAGATAGATGGAGAGATGGAGAGGGGGAGAGAGATGGAGAGATGAAGAGAGAGGGAGAGGAGAGAGAGGAGTAGATGGAGAGAGGGAGAGATGGAGAGAGAGAGATAGATGGAGAGATGGAGAGAGAGGGAGAGAGAGAGATGGAGAGAGAGGGAGAGAGAGAGATGGAGAGAGATAGATGGAGAGATGGAGAGGGGGAGAGAGATGGAGAGATGAAGAGAGAGGGAGAGGGAGAGAGGGAGAGATGGAGAGAGGAGAGATGGAGAGAGGGGGAGAGAGATACTTTAATGATCCCACTTTTATTTTAATCAGTGTGTTCAGACATAACAAGTACTTAAAAAGTGGAACAGAGAATCTCCAGCTCAAAATGTAAAGTCCAAATCAAAACATGAATATAATGAACGCATCACAAGCAGCCGCTCAGGAACGTCTGAAGCTTCCGTTTGTCTTATTGCAGTTTAATTATAAACGTTTCTTCGATCCTTTGCGAAACGCCAAAATCCAACAACATCGTTTCTGTGGAGGAGCTCGTTCCGATGCTCTTCCATCCGCACTCTGCTGCTCTCCACATTTCATATCAACAAGTAATAAAGACCCCAGACCCCCTCTCCCCGAACCCAGACCCCCTCTCCCCGAACCCAGACCCCCTCTCCCCGAACCCAGACCCCCTCTCCCCGATCCCAGACCCCCTCTCCCCGAACCCAGACCCCCTCTCCCCGAACCCAGACCCCCTCTCCCCGAACCCAGACCCCCTCTCCCCGATCCCAGACCCCCTCTCCCCGATCCCAGACCCCCTCTCCCCGAACCCAGACCCCCTCTCCCCGAACCCAGAACCCCTCTCCCCGATCCCAGACCCCCTCTCCCCGAACCCAGACCCCCTCTCCCCGAACCCAGACCTCTCCCCGAACCCAGACCCCCTCTCCCCGAACCCAGACCTCTCCCTGACCGTTTAATCCTGCCCATCAAAGGCTCTGCGATGTCTATCCATCACGTAAGGATACAGAAGATAGCATTTATTATTTAGGGGCTATCGGAAAAATGAGATGCCAAAGAGAGAGGGCTTCAGAACGACAGCTCTGAGGGGAACACGCACACGCACATACGCACGCACGCACACACACACACACACACACACACACCCACACACACACACACACCCACACACACACACACACACACACACACACAACCTCATTTAATTAGTTTTTCTTGTTATTTCTTTCTTGAAATATATACGTTTCTACTGTTTATACTTGTACATTTTCTGTTTATTTATTTATTTTCTTTAATTGTATTTGTTATATCATGTGCACGGCTTCGTCAACATGCTGCTGTGACAACAAAAAAACAACGTTATTTGGGATGAATAATGTATAAGTAATCTAATAATCTACAGATGAATAGTTGCATGATGGCCGGATAAACATGTCAGCCTGATAACCACACACACACACACACACACACACACACACACACACACACACACACACACACACACACACACACACACACACACACACACACACACACACACACACACACACACACACACACACTAATCTAATCTGAATTTTGAAACCTTCCTCCCTCTAAATGTATCAAACATTAGGAAGTGATGCTCCTGACTACCATTCAAGTTTAAGAAGATAATATTGGTTTTAAAAAATGCAAAGCAATAAACAACAGCAACAGGCTCTGTAACCAAGGCAACGTTAGCCTAACATGTATATGGTATATATAAATTGGTATCGATAAAGTACTTCTTATTTGATCTTAATCCTCAAATATTAGCAAATTTAACTTTTTCAAACATTGATGTAACTACACACACATTGATATGTTGTATACATATTGCAAACCAAAGCCATTATTCACTACTTATTACCAAACATCGTCTATCTCCGGTAATCATGCATTCAGATGTCCCACCACGAACTATTGAGTCTCCCTGAACCACGTGACGATCAAGCATTTTGGACTTTGTCGTAACTCTTCTATCTATACGGCGCTGACTAGCGGTATTTCATTTCGGTGCCGGTGCCGTACCGGTCGAGAGTCCCGGGCTGTTCTTTAGTCCCGGGCTGTTCTTTAGTCCCAGTCCGCCCCTGCTAGAACCCCTCTAAATCTACTCTGATGCAACAGTCTGAAAGGAGGGCTCTCAGAGGGTGAGGGTTGTAATCCAATGTAAGAGCCACTTGTATCTAATGGAAAACCACTCAAAGATCACTGGAGCTAGTTAGGTTGCTTATAAGGATGCTAATAAGGATACTTCTTCGGACTAAGCTCTGTCAGACAGCTTATTACGAGACACATAATGCCGTGAATGTACTATTTCCCTCTGCCTGGCTGTTCTGGGTCCTTTTAGGTGATAGCGCTGGAAGCAGGTTTATCCATGCCGTAAACTATGACAGGGCGAAAGGAAAGCCCCCGTGTAATCCCCCCTAATACCTGTTTACAGCTCAGTCTGGCAGCCTTTTATAAGCTCATTTATTTAAAATAGGACCATCACAAATAATTAACGCCAGGAAATGATTCTGCCAAGCCAATTAACCTGCGCCCCACGCTGCATCGCTTGACGCTCCGTTGCTTTCCTGCCATCGGGAAAACACATCTGCAGCCCCTTCCCGGAGGTCGAGCTAATCCCACGTTGCTTAATTAGCTCGTTAGCGGTGCGACGCTGTAGCAATGTCGATACACGATGGAGTGTTGGTGCGCGGTGTTGGGTTGTAATCTCCAAACATGTTTGCCTCAGCACTCAGCACTGAACATGTAACGATACCATGGGAATCTGAACCTCTGCAGACACGTCTTAAAAGGCCCCTCAGAACAAGCAGTGCATCAGGACCATGCACTGCACACGGCTTACTGTCCTAATAGGAGAGAGAAAGCACGCATCCTTTGAGAGAGAGAGAGAGAGAGAGAGAGAGAGAGGGAGAGAGAGACAGACAGAGAGAGAGACGGAGAGAGGGAGAAAGAGAGAGAGAGAGAGAGAGGGAGAGACAGAGAGACAGACAGAGAGAGACAGAGGGAGGGAGAGAGACAGAGGGAGAGAGAGACAGAGAGAGAGAGGGAGAGAGAGGGAGAGAAAGACAGAGAGACAGAGACAGAGAGACAGAGGGAGGGAGGGAGAGAGGGAGAGAGAGAGGGAGAGAGAGACAGACAGAGAGACGGAGAGAGGGAGAAAGAGAGAGAGAGAGAGAGGGAGAGACAGAGAGACAGACAGAGAGAGACAGAGGGAGAGAGAGAGACAGAGGGAGAGAGAGACAGAGAGAGAGAGGGAGAGAGAGGGAGAGAAAGACAGAGAGACAGAGACAGAGAGACAGAGGGAGGGAGGGAGAGAGAGGGAGAGAGAGACAGACAGAGAGAGACAGAGGGAGGGAGAGAGACAGAGGGAGAGAGAGAGGGAGAGAGACAGAGAGAGAGAGAGAGACAGAGGGAGAGAGAGACAGGGAGAGGGAGAGACAGAGGGAGAGAGAGACAGGGAGAGAGAGAGACAGAGGGAGAGAGAGACAGAGAGAGAGACAGACAGAGGGAGAGAGAGATGGAGAGAGAGAGAGAGGGAGAGAGACAGAGAGAGAGAGAGAGAGCAGAGAGAGAGGGAGAGAGAGACAGAGAGAGAGGGAGAGAGAGACAGGACAGACAGAGAGAGAGGGAGAGACAGAGACAGAGAGAGACAGGGAGAGAGAGACAGAGGGAGAGAGAGACGGAGAGAGAGAGAGGGAGAGAGACAGAGAGAGAGAGAGAGAGAGAGAGACAGACACGCATTTCAGTCTGAAGGTCAGATGCCATGGATTGTCAGGTGTTGGTGTTCCCTTTGCTTCAGATTGAGTTCTAGGGGAGAGATGCAGACTGGCAGAGGTGATGGGTTAAAGGGTTAAAGGGTTAAAGGGTGAAAGGGTTAAAGGGTTAAAGGGTTAAAGGGTGAAAGGGTTAAAGGGTTAAAGGTTTAAAGGGTTAAAGGGTGAAAGGGTGAAAGGGTGAAAGGGTTAAAGGGTTAAAGGGTGAAAGGGTGAAAGGGTTAAAGGGTGAAAGGGTGAAAGGGTTAAAGGGTGAAAGGGTGAAAGGGTGAAAGGGTGAAAGGGTGAAAGGGTTAAAGGGTGAAAGGGTTAAAGGGTGAAAGGGTTAAAGGGTGAAAGGGTTAAAGGGTGAAAGGGTTAAAGGGTGAAAGGGTTAAAGGGTGAAAGGGTTAAAGGGTGAAAGGGTTAAAGGGTGAAAGGGTGAAAGGGGCCACATGGAGCTCATGCTCAGGTTCATATGAGTGTGTAGTGTCTTTACACAGAAACCTCACTCACTACGGCAAGAGGGAAACCCAAAAAGCAGAAAGTGCAGTTGTTGCAAAACGATGACGCCAGTGATGAGTATTTAATAATCTACATTCTGCCCCTTCGCTGGGAAACCTGCGCAGTCTGGCCCGCAGCACCACACTGAGAGGCATGTGTAACAGTACCTGGATATTAACATGCGGCTAAACAGACAGAACGAAGACCCCCACTCTCATGAACGGAACATCTATAACAAGGATGCATGGGAGAGAGACGGAGAGAGAGAGACAGAGAGAGAGAGGGAGAGACAGAGACAGAGAGAGAGACAGAGAGAGACAGACAGAGAGAGAGAGGGAGAGACAGAGACAGAGAGAGACAGACAGACAGACGGAGAGAGAGAGACAGACAGACAGAGAGAGAGGGAGAGAGAGAGACAGAGAGAGAGAGGGAGAGAGAGACAGAGAGAGAGAGGGAGAGAGATAGGCAGAGAGAGAGGGAGAGAGATAGACAGAGAGAGAGAGAGGGAGAGAGATAGACAGAGAGAGAGAGAGGGAGAGAGTGACTGAGAGAGGGGAGAGAGTAGACAGAGAGAGAGAGAGAGAGAGAGGGAAGAGAGAAGACAGAGAGAGAGAGAGGAGAGAGAGAAGAAGAGAGAGAGAGAGAGGAGAGAGAGAAGAGAGAGAGGAGAGAAAAGAGAGAGAGGAGAGAGAGAGAGAAGAGAGAGAAGGAGAGAGAAGACAGAGAGAGAGAGGAGAGAGAAGACAGAGAGAGAGAGAGAGGGAGAGAGAGAAGAGAGAGAGGAGAGAAGACAGAGAAGAGAGAGAGAGAGACAGAAGAAGAGAGAGGAGAGAGAGAGAGACAGAAGAGAGAGAGAGGAGAGACAGAGAAGAGAGAGAAGAAGAAGAGAGAGAAGAGAGAAGACAGAAGAGAGAGAGGAAGAGAGAGAGACAGAGAGAGAGAGGAAGAGAGAGACAGAGAGAGAAGAGAGAGAGAGAAGACAGAAGAGAGGGAGAGAGAAGACAGAGAGAGAGAGAGAGGAGAGAGAGAAGAAGAGAGAGAGAGGAGAGAGAGACAGAAGAGGGAGAGAGATAGACAGAGAGAAGAGAGAGAGAGAGGAGAGAGAAGACAGAGAGAGAGAGAGGAGAGAGAAGAAGAGAGAGAAGAGAGGAGAGAGAGAGAGAGAAGGGAGAGAAGACAGAGAGAGAGGAGAGAGAGAGAGGAGAGAGAGAGAGGAGAGAGAGAAGACAGAGAGAGAGAGGAGAGAGAGAAGAAGAGAGAGAGAGAGAGAGGAGAGAGAGAAGAGAGAGGGAGAGAGAAGACAGAGAAGAGAGAGACAGAAGAAGAGAGAGACAGAAGACAGAGAGAGAGGAGAGAGAGAGAGACAGAGAGAGAAGAGGGAGAGAGAGAGAAGACAGAGAGAGAGAGAGAGAGAGAAGACAGAGAGAGAGGAGAAGAGAGAGAAGAGAGAGAGAGGAGAGAGAGAGAGAGAGAGGAGAGATAGAAGAGACAGAGAGAGAAGACAGAAGAGAGAGACAGAAGAAGAGAGAGAAGAGGGAGAGAGAGAGACAGAGAGAGAGAGGAGAGAGAGAGAGACAGAGAGAGAAGAGAGAGAGAGAGATAGACAGAGAGAAGAGAGAGGGAGAGAGAGACTGAGAGAGAGGGAGAGATAGACAGAGACAGAGAGAGAGACAGAAGAGAGAGAGACGGAGAGAGAGAGAGACAGACAGAGAGAGAGAGGGAGAGACAGAGAAGAGAGAGACAGACAGACAGAGGAGAGAGAGAGACAGACAGACAGAGAGAGAGGGAGAGAGAGAGACAGAGAGAGAGAGGAGAGAGAGACAGAGAGAGAGAGAGGAGAGAGAAGACAGATAGAGAGAGGAGAGAGATAGACAGAGAGAGAGAAGAGAGGGAGAGAGATAGACAGAGAGAGAGAGAGGGAGAGAGAGACGAGAGAGAGGGAGAGATAGAAGAGAGAGAGAGAGAGAGAGGAGAGAGAGATAGACAGAGAGAGAGAGAGGAGAGAGATAGACAGAGAGAGAGAGAGGGAGAGAGAGACTGAGAGAGGAGAGAGATAGACAGAGAGAGAGGGAGAGAGAGATGGAGAGAGAGAGAGGGAGAGAGATAGACAGAGAGAGAGAGAGGGAGAGAGATAGACAGAGACAGAGAGAGAGAGAGACAGACAGACAGAGAGACGGAGAGAGAGAGACAGACAGAGAGAGAGGGAGAGAGATAGACAGAGAGAGAGGGAGAGAGATAGACAGAGAGAGAGAGAGGGAGAGAGAGACGGAGAGAGGGGAGAGATAGACAGAGAGAGAGAGAGAGAGGGAGAGAGAGACGGAGAGAGAGAGAGGGGAGAGAGAGACAGAGAGAGAGAGAGAGGGAGAGAGAGACGGAGAGAGAGAGAGGGGAGAGAGAGACAGAGAGAGAGAGAGAGGGAGAGAGAGACAGAGAGAGAGAGAGAGGGAGAGAGAGACAGAGAGAGAGAGAGAGAGGGAGAGAGAGACGGAGAGAGAGAGAGGGGAGAGAGAGACAGAGAGAGAGAGACAGAGAGAGAGAGGGAAAGAGAGGGAAAGAGAGACAGCCAGAACAGATCGTCCACGAGGCGGTGGACAGCTCGAGACACGTCTTTTAGTGTAGTGATGTCACGATACCAACATTTTGGTTTCGATACCGAGTCAAGAATTGAGATTCCGATTATTTTTCGATACTTTTCTAAAAAAAAGGGAAACAGTCTTAAATGTAATTATTGGGCTTTATTTCACACCAGAACCAGAACACACACTTTTAAACAATGAGAACAATAAACAAAATAAATGACAAGAATTCATATTAAATAAAATTAAGCATCATCTCAAACTACTTTTTTGTTTTATAAAATATATTTTGTTTTAGATTTTATTCACATGTAAGAGTACAGTCATATAAATAATTGTTGACTAAATGTATATTGCAGATGTTAGCCACATTGGTAAGTTAAAAGATAGCCGTATCAGACAGTTATCATTGCCATTAATTGCCTCGTTGGGGGGGGGAGGGAGGGACTTAGAGCGTGCTTGAGAGGGGAGGGACTTAGAGCGTGCTTGAGAGGGGAGGCACTTAGAGCGTGCTTTAGAGGGGAGGCACTTAGAGCGTGCTTGAGAGGGGAGGGACTTAGAGCGTGCTTGAGAGGGGAGGGACTTAGAGCGTGCTTGAGAGGGGAGGCACTTAGAGCGTGCTTGAGAGGGGAGGCACTTAGAGCGTGCTTTAGAGGGGGAGGCACTTAGAGCGTGCTTTAGAGGGGAGGCACTTAGAGCGTGCTTGAGAGGGGAGGGACTTAGAGCGTGCTTGAGAGGGGAGGGACTTAGAGCGTGCTTTAGAGGGGAGGCACTTAGAGCGTGCTTGAGAGGGGAGGGACTTAGAGCGTGCTTGAGAGGGGAGGCACTTAGAGCGTGCTTTAGAGGGGAGGCACTTAGAGCGTGCTTGAGAGGGGAGGGACTTAGAGCGTGCTTGAGAGGGGAGGGACTTAGAGCGTGCTTGAGAGGGGGCGGGACTTAGAGCGTGCTTGAGAGGGGAGGGACTTAGAGCGTGCTTGAGAGGGGCGGGACTTAGAGCATGCTTGAGAGGGGCGGGACTTAGAGCGTGCTTGAGAGGGGCGGGACTTAGAGCGTGCTTGAGAGGGGAGGGACTTAGAGCGTGCTTGAGAGGGGCGGGACTTAGAGCGTGCTTGAGAGGGGAGGGACTTAGAGCGTGCTTGAGAGGGGCGGGACTTAGAGCGTGCTTGAGAGGGGCGGGACTTAGAGCGTGCTTGAGAGGGGCGGGACTTAGAGCGTGCTTGAGAGGGGAGGGACTTAGAGCGTGCTTGAGAGGGGAGGGACTTTGAGCGTGCTTGAGAGGGGAGGGACTGCAGGCACGGCTGCAGTGCAGGGAGTGGAAGCAGAGCGCTGAACACACACGGCTCTTATTAAAACAGCGCTTTCTCACCGGAGTACTTTTACTTAAAGTACCGATACTAATAAAACGGAGGAATCGTACCGTTTTTAACGGAAGGGTATCGCGGTACCTTTCAAGTATCGGTACACCGTGCAACACTAATTTAGAGTAGCTTTTTATTAGCAACCCCCCACTTTAAATGTTATTTTAGTCTTTATTATTTACCTACCTTTATAGAGAGTGCCGCAGTGACGCGTCCTAAAACCCAGAACTAAACTGCTTCCGGTTCCCTCGACAAAAAGTTTCTTTTTAGTTTCTCCATAGGATTTTAGAAAACAGCTGGAACTCAGGTCTGAGGTTGAGACACGTTGAAGAGACGGGTCATGTTTTGATCAGCCGGATAATCTCCACATGTCTATCCTACTCTTATCTTTTTCTAATCAGAAATCTAGTCGCCAGAAGCTAAATGCTAACGTTATGCTATATGCAGCCGAGTCCAGCAGCACGACTTCAACGTCAACTTAAGACTTACTTCCGGGTTTTAGGACGCGTCACCGCACCACTCTATTGTTTTACTTATTTTATAGGTCGTAATCTTTTTATTTGTATTTCTGTTGTGCCGATAAGTTCACTTTGGTTTATGGGGTTTTATGTTTTTTATATTGTGGCATCGTCTCAGTCTTATCTGTCAGAGAGAAAGCATTATTTATTGTATTTGTAGTACATCATACATTTGACGTTTCGTCTCTTAACCTGATCACATTTATTTTGCTGCATGCAGCTTTTAAAGTTCTTAACAATCCGAGGGGAAGTTCTTGTTTGTTTTTAACTTGTGGTGTGTCATTTTGTAAAGCACTTTGAGCATGCAAAGGGCTATATAAATAAAGCTTTATGATTACTATGATGTCCCTCACCAGCAGCAGGAGAGGTGGGGAATGCTGGGAATATTATGCATGGGTTCATTTGCATGTTCAGGAATAGCCTTTGTTCCACATCACAGACTCCCACCGTGCCACTTGTTCTGGTTCCTGTTCCTGAAAGGTTACACGGCTGAGCACACATGTCCCTTTTTTTTTAGAAGCATGCGAGTGAATATTCATAACAACTACATGCACTCTCACCTGGGAGACACAGAGTACGCTTTTCAAATATAGCCAGTGTCTTCAAACCAGTGCATACCAAAGGTTTGGTTCATTGTACTTTTCATAGGATTACTTTACTTTAAAGTCACTATTACACCGTCTTTCATCAACATATCACAGGTCTCAGATATATATACAGAGCCTGTCTCTGATTGGCTGAAACACCAAGATCATTGCAGCATTACCCATAATCCCCTCTGTTTCAGCCCTGTTTCCAAAGTGCTGATTCTCTGTCTGTTACTTCAGATGAAAACAAGGAGCCCCTCCCCACGCCCCTCTGAGAGAGATTAGGTTACAAAGAACTCAATGGTGCTCTAGGAGGAGATTCAGGTGATAAGTTACCTTGTTGCTGATTGGCTAACGGTTACACAAGACAACACATCGTTATGACATCATAAAGTGACCAAAGTCTGATCAGCTCATTTTCAGACAGGTTTTTATAGAAATGGATCAAAAAGAGAGAGAATTTCGGAGGGGACACATGTTGATGTAGAAGAGACATGAAGAAGAGGGGACACATGTTGATGTAGAAGAGACATGAAGAAGAGGGGACACATGTTGATGTGGAAGAGACATGAAGAAGAGGGGACACATGTTGATGTAGAAGAGACATGAAGAAGAGGGGACACATGTTGATGTTGGGTCCTTCTCACTTCGGTTAAATGGATTCCTTGCTTCCCTCACTTGCGTCCTCTCCCTGGCTCTAGTCCCTCCCACCAGGGAAGCACGGAGAGACGCAAGGAAACCACGAGAAGCAGGGAAATGAGTTTTAAGAGCAATGGGACGTCCTTTCCTCCGGAGCGTCACATGAAGCGACGTCCGTTTGTGATGACGCTGCACAGCTGATCGTCTGACAGCAGCTCTGGCTAATTTTTAATTTAGTTACAAATATGTGAAATATCTGAACAACAAAGCGGTCAAAAATTATTTTATTCATTTATCGGAAACATTGTCATGATCGCTTTTTTCGTTTTACATTTTCATGTATTGTCATTTCCATTCAGTCATTACGTGCTTTAAAATGTTAATATGCTACATATCCACACAAACAAACATATCTCTTTTTCTTCTCAATTATTTTATTTATTTTGTCCTCTCTAATCAATATTAATCTAACTAATGTTCGTTTATACATTTTAAGAATGGCGTTTATCTTTTTTGAGAATGAGTTCTTATTTTACTTTATTTATTGGGGTCTACAACAGATGATTCAAATGTTTGTGTCAGTAAATGTGTGCTAACAGAGGCGGGGGTGTGTGTGGAAATAACACAAAAGACACAATAACTTCAGAAGTAACACTGGTAGTGTTGCACGGTGTACCGATACTTGAAAGGTAGCGCAATACCCTGCCGTTAAAAACGGTACGATTCCTCCGTTTCATTAGTATCGGCACTTTAAGAATGACGGGGGAAAGTGTGTGTTCAGCGCTCTGCTTCCACTCCCTGCACTGCAGCCGTGCCTGCAGTCCCTCCCCTCTCAAGCACGCTCTAAGTCCCTCCCCTCTCAAGCACGCTCTAAGTCCCTCCCCTATCTCGTGCACCCTCTAAGTCCCTCCCCTCTCAAGCATGCTCTAAGTCCCTCCCCTCTCAAGCACGCTCTAAGTCCCTCCCCTCTCAAGCACGCTCTAAGTCCCTCTCCTCTCTCAAGCACGCTCTAAGTCCCTCCCCTCTCAAGCACGCTCTAAGTCCCTCCCCTCTCAAGCACGCTCTAAGTGCCCTCCCCTCTCAAGCACGCTCTAAGTCCCTCCCCTCTCAAGCACGCTCTAAGTGCCTCCCCTCTCAAGCACGCTCTAAGTCCCTCCCCTCTCAAGCACGCTTTAAGTGCCTCCCCTCTCAAGCACGCTCTATGTCCCTCCCCTCTCAAGCACGCTTTAAGTGCCTCCCCTCTCAAGCACGCTCTATGTCCCTCCCCTCTCAAGCACGCTCTAAGTCCCTCCCCTCTCAAGCACGCTCTAAGTCCCTCCCCTCTCAAGCACGCTCTAAGTCCCTCCCCTATCTCGTGCACCCTCTAAGTCCCTCCCCTCTCAAGCACGCTCTAAGTCCCTCCCCTCTCAAGCACGCTCTAAGTCCCTCCCCTCTCTCGTGCACGCGCTAAGTCCCTCCCCTCTCTCGTGCACACGCTAAGTCCCTCCCCTCTCTCGTGCACGCGGCCACGTGCTAGCTGCCAGAGCATGTGAGAAAGCGAGAAGCATGGCTGCAAGTGGGAGTGCAACTGCCGCTGCGCCTCGGCTTGTTGACAACAAAGACCGAAAAGCTAAAAAGTTGTGTATAGATGATGCTTAATTTTATTTAATACAAATTCTAGTCATTTATTTAATTTATTGTTCTCATTGTTTAAAAGTGTGTGTTCTGGTTCTGGTGTGAAATAAAGCACAATAATTACATTTAAGACTGTTTCCCTTTTTTTAAGAAAAGTATCGAAAAATAATCGGAATCGCAATTCTTGACTCGGTATCGAAACCAAAATGTTGGTATCGTGACATCACTACACTGCAGTGAGATATCGGGTCTTGTTTTTGGACAATGCATCATCTTGTTGAGTCAAAACATCTTATTTTGAGTTGTATCTCAGATGAAACACATATTTGTTTACATATTTATTAGAAAATCTGAACACTAACGTCAGAAAACAGAACACTTTTCAGCATTCGCGGCTCATATTGTAACACAGCATTTCCTGATTCTGGTAAAAATAATTTATCTAAATATCCCATCTTATTTCTATAAATCTTACCAAGCTAATGTTCACTTGTTCATTTGGCAGATGTTTCTACTTATTTCAAGTGAAAACAGCTTGTTTTCATTATTGTTTCACTTGTTTTTCGAGCAGCATTTTTTACAGTGTATTTTTGTCTGTCCTTGAATTGCATACTTCAAAAACACATACAGTATTGGAAAACTTAAGCAAGTCGGATTGCAAACGTTAAAGGCAGTTCATGACGTGAAGGGTTTAAGTGGATTGCAGTCTTAACAATTTATTTTTGGAGAAGCATCGCAGTGGACAATAAACTGAGCACACAGTCGCAGTGTGAGGAGTAAAGATAGATTTACGGTACGTCCACACGGCAGCTTTTCAAACATCTTGAACATCTTGGAGCTGGGCGTGTCTGACAGCTTGGGGATTTTTTGCGAGCAATCCGACCAACAACCAATCACATGAATCTCCCGCCCCCGACATACAAAGCAAAAAACCCCAGGGATTTTATGCGAGCAATATATATATATATATAAACTCCCCAAACAGGCAAACACCAACCAGTTTCACCCACTGTCTCTGCCACCTCCCTCCATGCTGGCTCCTCCGGTTTATATCCCGTTAATAGTTCTGGTCGTAAAGAACCGGGTGATTTGCTACCGTAATTTCTCGTCTGGAATATGAGGAAATGAACTGCGGTCTGGCTCTCCCTGCTTACACGCCGTTTGATTGGCTAGCGCTTCTACTGTTAGATTTGCATACATGTGTTTGATTGGCTGACGCTTCCAGCTCAGCTTCAAAAGTTGAACATTGCTCAACTTTTGAATCCTGGAAATCCTGGAAATCTTCGCTTCGCTCCCCCACAATGCAGTTCGGCGAAAAGCGAGGCAAAGTGACGCCATCCCCATTCAAAGTCAACGGGCAGAGAAGCGGTGGAAGATTCGTCTAAAGCTGCTGTGTGGACGTACCGTTATAGGAACAAAGACAGAGTCCATTTAATGACGTTCTCGTAGTTATACCAATATCTTTATCTGCATGCCATCTGAGCTTTGAGGCACAGATGGAGCTGTTGGTGAGGGCTTATTTTGATGCAGTGCACAGACAGACAACACAGCATCATTAAACCACATTTAACACATATTATTATGTGTTTTTGTGTTTTTAAAACAGCATGTCCTTGACTAATTCCACTGTGTCTCCACATTTGCTTTGATGAAAGCATTGGTCTTCCTGTGAACTGTGTGAAAGCAAGAAACACGGTCAACATATACTGTATATCTTATTTCATGAAACATCTGTGATGAAAGGGGTTTTAAAAATCTGCCTTGAAGGACTTTAAGGAAGATGCAAGCCTGACTGAATGAAACCCAGTTTACTCAATGTTAAATTAACTGATGTTTGCAAAGACGAATATTAAACGACTGGAAGAAGAATCTCTGAATTGTTTTCAAACGGATGAGGAAGGTATACTTTGACAAGCATTTTTATACATCATAAGTCCATATCGGAAACACTTAAGCAGAAGTAAAAGGCAGCTAATGAGGTGCAAGGATTTAAGTGCATTGCAATGCTCACATTTGGAGAAGCATCGCTGTGGAGAATAAACTGAGCACACAGTTGCAGCGTGAGGAGGAAGGATAGATAAAAAAAACAGAGTCCATTTAATTACTTTTTCCAAGTGATGTCACTATAGACCACTTGTGTCAAACTCGAGGCCCGGGGGCCAAATCAGGCCCTTGGTGGATTTAATTTCGGCCCGCAGGTTCATTTCTAATTACTATTAGATCTGGCCCGCCGGTATATTGCACCTTCCCTCCATCCTGAGGGTCTCCTCCGCTCAGAGCCTGAGCCCAAACATTGATGACCTTGCACCCGAGATGAGACGCCAAGTATCTGAACTAGCACCTCAGAGCAGCACACTGAGCTTAATGGATGCTTCCTTCTGCACTTTCTCTCTCTCGACAGCAGGGCGGTTTGTTCTTTGAGGGAAATGGTTTTGTTGAAGCTGTTGTTGGCCTGTGGAAAAATGTAATCATAAGGAATGACTCTGGAGAAGCTGCAGATCGAGCCATGAGAAATGAATGCAGCTGATTATTTAATGTTGTTTTTAGAGGCGATAATTTAAGCTTTGTTAGTTCCAGGTTTAATATGTGCAATAAGTTCATTTCAATAAGTTCTGCAATCAACATTGAACCAGTCCGGCCCTCGACTAGCACCCATTTTTTATGTTGGCCCACTGTGTGTTTGAGTTGGACCCCCTGCTGTTACATGTGGTTAGGATTTACTGATATCATCTATAGTTGCTCCAAATTAAGCTCTGATCGATCGTTATTCAGACAAAAGCTGAGTCTAACTCTTCCCAAGTAAGTTATAAATTATTTGTTGTAACTTTTCCTTTAATCCCGGCAATAACAGAAAGATTACTCACCTCTGTGCGGAACAATGTTAAGTTAAACTCATACATTTTGCATTTTTGTACATTTTGAATTGTTCATTTCTTGTCTTTTAATTTCTCAAATGTACAATGCCTTGCTGCTGCTGCAACGCGAACATTTCACAAATTGGAATCAATAAAGTACATCTAATCTTATCTTATATTTAATTATTTTTCGCCAGACGGAGAGCAGAGCGCTGCTGTAGCTGCACATGTTGTGCTTGAATATCATCCGTGTGCATTTCCAGTCTCATGAGATCTGCAGCTCTAATATGGCAAGGCGCTTTGAACCTTTATTGGCTCTGCAGAGCTAATTAAAGCAGACGGGAGGCACGCGGCGGCCTTAACGCTCCCCTCGGAATACAAAAGAAGACGAGGATTTGTCCTTCAATGTGACAGTGGCACGTGGATTACTATACATAAATAAACACATGGTATTCACTGAATAAAGAGCCTTGCAATTGAAGGGCTGCAGTGAGAGCATTCAGCTTTATATACAACAAGAGATGTTTAGAACATCAACGGGACAAACAGATACTGGGGCCTTTTAGGTAAAACAGGCTCGGGGTTAAAAGAATAGGAATATATAGGAGGTTAGTGTTAAAAGGGATCGCTCAACAAAAAGAGGATTTTAACCCCACTAAACCGACTACAGCACGGTCACATGACTTCTCTAACACATTATACGTGATAGGCTAAGGGGCTAAACATCTCTAAGCGGTTGACCAATCACAACAGAGCTGACCATCAAACCAATTAGAGCAGACTGGGCTCTGGTTTCAGACAGAGGGTGAAAAGAGGTGCTGCAGCACAGAGACAAATAAAGAGCTTTTTGAACATTAAAGCATGGAGACAATAGAGACACTACATACTGATATACACCTGCAGGAGAGGACTCTTTAAAGTAGAGACACTACATACTGATATTCACCTGAACATCAGCAGGAGAGGACTCTTTAAAGTAGAGACACTACATACTGATATACACCTGAACATCAGCAGGAGAGGACTCTTTAAAGTTGAGACACTACATACTGATATACACCTGAACATCAGCAGGAGAGGACTCTTTAAAGTAGAGACACTACATACTGATATACACCTGAACATCAGCAGGAGAGGACTCTTTAAAGTAGAGACACTACATACTGATATACACCTGAACATCAGCAGGAGAGGACTCTTTAAAGTAGAGACACCACATACTGATATACACCTGAACATCAGCAGGAGAGGACTCTTTAAAGTAGAGACACTACATACTGATATACACCTGAACATCAGCAGGAGAGGACTCTTTAAAGTAGAGACACTACATACTGATATACACCTGAACATCAGCAGGAGAGGACTCTTTAAAGTAGAGACACCACATACTGATATACACCTGAACATCAGCAGGAGAGGACTCTTTAAAGTAGAGACACTACATACTGATATACACCTGAACATCAGCAGGAGAGGACTCTTTAAAGTAGAGACACTACATACTGATATACACCTGAACATCAGCAGGAGAGGACTCTTTAAAGTAGAGACAATACACACTGATATACACCTGAACATCAGCAGGAGAGGACTCTTTAAAGTTGAGACACTACTTACTGATATACACCTGGAAATGAGGAGAATAGGGCTCCTTTAAATCTGACGGTGAATCCATGAGCACACATCGTGGGAGTTTATAACTATGTAACCGGAATATGTAAAGTAAAATGTGGGTCTTGATTGAATGAAAACACAAGTTCATTCCCACCAATGTATCTCCCAAATGTTAATTAATAATTAACTATATTTACATTTGACTGTAACTAGCGCACTGTTGATTTGGGGGATCTTAAAATCTGCCCACAGTGCCTCTTGGGTTTGGGAAGCTGCTGATTTAAAAGCTCCAGTGGGAGTGAGATCTGCTAAACGAGAAGCAATCATGCAAACATATTTCTCTCCGTTGCACCGAGGCTTCCAGCGCTTATTAAACAAAAAGGTTTCCCACTTCCTGGAGATGAGAGTAATCACACCACATGCCCGAGTGTTAAAATGAATACTAATCAAAACAAATCTGAGAGTGAGTGTTAACTTTAACAAGCAGAAAACAAGAAAACAATTTTAATTATTATTTAAAATAACACGTTTGCATTTGCTGTTTTAACCCTGGACACTTGGCACAAATTGGTCTCACACAACCGCAGTACATTTTTTTCTTTTAATTTATATGTTTATACTGTTCATTTATTTATTTTCTTTAACTGTATTTTGTATATCATGTGCAAGGCCTCGTCATCATGCTGCTGAGACAAAAGAAGGCTTTATTTTGGATGATTAAAGTATACCTAATCTACAGATGAATAATCGCATTTTAATTTATATTTGAATACTTTAATTGTTGTGTCTGGGCCCGTATTCTGAATCTTTAGGTTATGAGGGTGTGAAATGTCACATATCTCCATTATGTGCGCTCGAAGTGGTTGCCTGTTATAAATACCTCGGTACCTGGCTTGCCTCTCTTTTAAACTCCAGGTCGACAATCTGCTTAGCAAGCTGAGCGTGAAGCTGGGGTCCTCGTTCAGGAACACGTCCTGTTTCTCGCTTGAGGCCGGGAAACGTCTCTGTGACCTTTGACCTGCGCCGGACTCTGGGGATCTGATGTATATGAATGCACCAACCTGATCAAGTTAGCCGCCGCCTCTCACAGCACACTGAGATGACTGTAAAGCATTAACTCATCGCTGCACCCTGTATGCCGGGCAGGTCCGCCTTCACTCACCGTACGGAGGCTCAGTCACTGGTACGCGTTCATCGAGAAAGGCATGCTGGGTAAACGACCACCTTATATCTGCTCTCTGATCTCTCTGAGAGTTGAGGCAGCTGTTGCCTAAGATCTCAGGATGTGTTTTTGTTACATGTGCCAAGTGCTGGGACTGTTTCAGGCACTAAAGCTTTTATTAGACCCTCCAGAAAAACGCGATTCTGCGATCGCAGAATTTACCGCACAATCAGCAAAATGGTGCAGGTTTTTAAAAGGTTGCATAATCCCCGCATTTTTCCACACAAAGTTGAGGGGAAAAAAAGTGAACTCGTCTTGAAGTAGTGATGACGATGATGATGATGATGATGTTGTTGACGCGACGTCATCAGCTCGCGCATCACAGAAGGTAAACAAACCGTAGAGTGAACGTGTGGAGCTCACACGAGAGAGAAAACACCAAGATGAAAACATCTAACCCATCTCATTTACCGACGAACATGTCTGCTAAAGACCGGGCAAAGCAGTTCCCCGATGTCTCGCACGAAAGTGGGGGGAAACTATTCTGCCCCCCGTGCAACTGTGTGTTGGAGCATAAGAGAACATCGACATCGACGGTGACGACCCACTTCGATTCACTCAAACATGCTTTCTGCTGCTGCGGACAGGAAAGCCAAACCACTCACCGAGGCATCGACCTCCAAAACCCTTTCGAGGGCTCCGAGACACGAGGTGAGAAGCCTACAAGATTGAAGCTGGTCAGATAACGAACGAGTAAATGAAAACAGAATGAGGCGGAGAAGTGTGTGTGTGTGTGTGAGAGGGAGAGAGTGTGATTAAAATAGCCCAATTGCTTTTCCAACAGATAAACTTTGACTGTGTTTCATTGAATAGTAGAGGGGTGTAACGTGAGTGGCAGGTTGTGTGTGAGAGAGAATAAATAAGACAGCCCAATATTAAAAAAATAATATTTAGAATATTTCGCAATTTCACCGCATACCATCACATAACCCCCCGCATGTTGAATCTCATCATCAAGGATTTAGCCCACGTTTTTCTGGAGGGTCTATTTTATGTGCGCTGCTCCTGTAGCTTGGAACACTGCATCTTGGTTCCCCTGCCTCACTTTAAAGCTCGGCTGGATGAAATGCTATGTGATACTCTCGGTACCTGTCTTTGTGAATAGGTTTGTAAATTGTACCCCTGTAATTATGTTGCATGACGTCCTTTTTGTTTTCTGTTGTTTTTCTGTTTCTCATGTGTAACCGACGGCTGCAGCTCTCCCTTCAGAAAGAGGTCGTTGATCTCAATGGGATTTCACCGGGTTAAATAAACGCTACAAACAACGTATTAAGATTATACTTGTATTTCTAAGTTGTTGTGAATAAGCTGAAAAGTTAATTGATATGACAAAAGCCTTCACATAGAAATTGACACACACACACACACACACACACACACACACACACACACACACACACACACACACACACACACACACACACACCATGTATACATCACTTCAGGGGACATTACATTGACTTACATGCATTTCCTGGAGACTTATCCTAACCTTAACCATAACCAACACATGCCTAACCCTAAAATGAATGATCCCCCTCATGGGGACATCCACTTAGTCCCCATAAGGGAGGCGAGTCCCCACACGTGACTATGTAAACATATTTAGGTCCCCACAAGTATAGTACGCACGCACGCACGCACACACACACACACACACACACACTGACCTGGGAGGACATGCCGTGGCAGGGGTAGAGGATGGCTTTGTCGTCGTCCTCAGATCCCTGGTCCAGACAGTAGCCGCTCGCTTTGCTGTTCCTCACCTGAGACACAACGGGGATTCATGAGTGAATAATTAAAGGAGAGGGCGGCCTCAGGGGACTCCACAGTGTGAACAGAATACAGCACACTCTGTCCTTAGACCTTCCAAGCACACGAGGAAAAACTCACAAAGAAACCTCACGATTAATCAGGAAAACGTTTTAAACTGTCTTGAGAGAATCAGAGAGGATCCCTCTCCAAGGATGGACAGTATCCAATTATAACATTTTAAACTGGACTGAGGAAGGAAAACATATTTGACCATTGGTATAATAAGTAAGGGTTGACTTCTAAAGTTTGATATTTTGGGGGAATATGATGAATTGTTTTGGCAAGCATACAACACTCTGTCCTGAGACCTTCGAAGCACACGATTAATTGGGAGAAACATTTTGAACTTGGTTGAGAGCATCAGAGAAGGATCGCTCTGCCAGGAAGGACAGACGTGCAGAAGTCATGTGTGCAGATTGGAAAGATAATCAAATTATAACAAAGACATTTTAAATGACAACAATAATACTATGAAGGTATCTTAAAAACATGGGTGGAAATATGATTGAGTGTGCGTCCAGAAAAGAGTGCAGGTGCATTGGTATTAGGGCTGAACGATATATCGTGTCATGGCGATAACCGCGATATGCGCATGGGCGATATTCACATCGCAGGGACGCGCGATTTTATTTATTTTTAAAAGGTAATTAACTCAAACACGTCATGTTACAATTATTTTGCTGCTTGCTACGAAAGGAAAACTTGCGCGGCTCTCATGCCACGCCACGCCGCTCCTCCGCTCCCTCCACTGGCTTCCGGTAACTGCTAGAATTCACTTCAAGACAATGGTACTTGCGTACCATGCTGCGAATAGATCTGGCCCGTCCTACATCGTGCCGCCCTCATCGGTATCATGATTAAGGGTTGATTTGTAAAGTTGGGTATTTGGGGGGGTATGGTCACATGTTCAGGCAAACATTAGATACACATTCAAACCCCTCTCCCATCGGCTCGTTAAATACGTTCAGCAACATGTCTCCTTTTAGGTGTCGCTGTGCTGCGAGTAGAACGCAACAAGAACCGGATGTTTTTACGCTAATAACAGGATATCCATGTTGCCTTTTTTCCTTATTTTGCTTCACTTATAGTCAACATATTAACGTAGTGCGAGTGACACTTCGATGTGATTGGAAAAGAGTCTTACTCGTTGCGTCTAGTCGAGTGCCGAGCCGTTGTTAATGACAACTTGTTCCACTGTTCATGCAACACAGCCTCCCGTCCTGTTGACAGTCCTATCGTCGATAAGGGATGACGCGGCCGTGACAAGCGTCTTTGAGTTTTCGGATAAGCGCTGTATACTGTAAGTGTCATGTATCATTATTATTATCATCGTGCGGTGACCAAATCCCACTCCTCTCCCTCCAGGTCTGCAGACGGAGCTCCGTACATCTTCATTTCCAGGGTGCGACATATCCATCATGCGCTGAAGTCGGGAGGTTTCCACTCGGCCGCTCCGGTCAGCATGGCCGAGCTTTGCTGAAGCCCGGAGACAGATGGGACTCACTTCAGCTGCCGCGGCGGCCATGTGGCGAAACGCGAGGCTCGTCGACAGATTTGAAATAGTGCCACTTAAGAAGCCGCCACTCTGAGAAATTCATTCCCTGGGTGCTCGAGCCAAAACAGGCAGCAGGGGAAACACGGAGAGGGGGGTTGAACATCCACACGGACGAATCCAGAGGTTAATTGAATGGATTCTGACATTGCAGAGCGTATTGATTTGCATCTGTTTTCAAAATGGACGAAAAACTGTGAATTTCAGTAAATGCTCTGGAGGGTGTTCAATTCTTCCACCTGTCATAATCCCCTCTGTGCTGAGCGCGCCGCCGAGCCCCTGACAATCAGGTTGGAATGGAAAACTAATAAGTGTTTAATTAAAACTCATTCTGAGGAAAGTGCATGTAATCCCGAGTCGTGGTGTTGCGTCGCTCCAGCAAGGAGACACCCTGCCCCTCAGAGCGGAAACAGTGAGTCATGGCATGAGCTCTCGTCTGTTTACCCACCGCTTAGAGGTGGAAGAAGTACTCAGACCTTTCACCTGTGGAAAAGTAGTCCTATGGAAGCGGACCCATGCGAACAAGCTATCACTACGCAGAACCTTTCCCATTTCCATCTTCACCGACCTCACAACACGCACAGCCTTGAGTAAAAGCGTAATGCTAGACGCTCAAAACACAACGGAAACCAGGGGACACTAAAGAGCGACGCACACAGCTGGGACTTGAACTCTTATTGATGTTGGGGGGATTTCAAAGTTAGCCAACCTCTCGTAGCTAATCTACAATAATACAGAATACATTTTATTTCTATCGCGCTTTTCTTGAACCCAAAGACGCTTTACATTTGGGAGGGAGGGGAGACAAACAAAACAAAAACAAAGCCAACAAGAAACAAAACATTACAAGTCACTTGTTAGACGCTTTTCTCCAAAGCGACTTACATACTCAACACTGAGGGCAATCCCCACAGGAGCAATTTGGGGTGAAGTGTCTCAGGGACACAACGACATGCTGACTGCAGTGGGGTTTGAACCTGTGACCCCCTGATCCCAACACCAAGGCTCTATCCACTACGACACACGCCTCCAAAATAAAACAGAAAAGCAGTCAGGAGGAAGTTGGTTGAGAGGGGAGCTTATGGATACAGAGTTGAAGAGGTGGGTTTTGAGGCGGGACGAGAACAGGGTGAGGGACTCAGACTCACGGAGGTCTTGGGGGAGTGAGGTCCAGAGCTTCGCCACAGAGAAGGCTCTGTCCCCGAAGCTCCGGAGTTTGGCCTTGGGGATGGAAAGCAAACCGGCTGAGGAGGATCTGAGGGACCGTCGGTCGAGGATGAGGAGGTCAGTGAGGTAGGGGTGGTGGAGGGCTTTGAAAAGTGAGGACCAGGAGTTAGTCGTGGATGCGGTGAGAAACGGGGAGCCAGTGGAGTTCTTTGAGGACCGGGGTGATGTGTGGGGGAGGAGTCTGGCGGCTGCGTTCTGGACACGCTGGAGAACGATGGCCTTTCCATACCGCCACGTGCACTTCGTTAATAGTTGAATAGTTGATTCATATTCTGTATTCATGATATAAACCTGCAAAGGAACCTTATATTGCTGAATATTGTCAAATATAGGTAGAGGAGTAAAACATGATTTGCCTCCGAAATGAAGGAAGTACAAATTAGCTTAGCGAGTACTTCCAAATTGAACATAAGTGCAATACTGGAGTAGATATAGTTACGTTCCAACAATGCAAACTACAACAGATATCGACCGGGTGCCAACATTCGTGTTTCAGGGCATTTTTTCTCGGAAAGACCAAATAAATCCTGGTTCTGCAACGCTGAGCTTCCTCACCGATACTCCTCGTTAAACCACATCCTCGCCAAAGCCAAACTAACATGCAGAGTATTTCCAATAAGCGTCTCACCTCTCCGTAAGTGATGGTGTTGTTGTAGATCCGCATCTCGGGGTAGACGTGTTCGAGGTACCAGCGGAAACTCCGACACTGGAGCCTCTTCCTCAGGGCCACGCGCTCCGAGACATCTCCGAAATCCACCCCGGGGTTCTGTCAACAACACAGAGGCGGAACAAAGCTCTCACAGCCGGCTCGACTTAAAGGGGACCTATTGTGCAAAATCCACTTACCCCATGTCTCTTCTACATCAACATGTGTCCCCTCTTCTTCATGTCTCTTCTACATCAACATGTGTCCCCTCTTCTTCATGTCTCTTCTACATCAACATGTGTCCCCTCTTCTCCATGTCTCTTCTGCATCAACATGTGTCCCCTCTTCTCCATGTCTCTTCTACATCAACATGTGTCCCCTCTTCTTCATGTCTCCTCTACATCAACATGTGTCCCCTCTTCTTCATGTCTCTTCTACATCAACATGTGTCCCCTCTTCTTCACGTCTCTTCTACATCAACATGTGTCCCCTCATCTTCACATCTCTTCTACATCAACATGTGTCCCCTCTTCTTCATTTCTCTTCTACATCAACATGTGTCCCCTCTTCTTCATGTCTCTTCTACATCAACATGTGTCTCCTCTTCTTCATGTCTCTTCTACATCAACATGTGTCCCCTCTTCTTCATGTGTCTTCTACATCAACATGTGTCCCCTCTTCTCCACGTCTCCTCTACATCAACATGTGTCCCCTCTTCTTCATGTGTCTTCTACATCAACATGTGTCCCCTCTTCTCCATGTCTCTTCTACATCAACATGTGTCCCCTCTTCTCCATGTCTCTTCTACATCAACATGTGTCCCCTCTTCTTCATGTCTCCTCTACATCAACATGTGTCCCCTCTTCTCCATGTCTCTTCTACATCAACATGTGTCCCCTCTTCTTCATGTCTCTTCTACATCAACATGTGTCCCCTCTTCTACATCAACATGTGTCCCCTCTTCTTCATGTCTCTTCTACATCAACATGTGTCCCCTCTTCTTCATGTCTCTTCTACATCAACAGGTAACA
Source organism: Champsocephalus esox (assembly GCA_036324585.1). NCBI lineage: Eukaryota > Metazoa > Chordata > Actinopteri > Perciformes > Channichthyidae > Champsocephalus > Champsocephalus esox. Next base: position 42,009,151 of record CM070487.1, on the reverse strand, counting down.
GACAGAGAATCAGCACTTTGGAAACAGGCCTGAAACAGAGGGGATTATGGGTAATGCTGCAATGATCTGTTTGGTGTTTCAGCCAATCAGAGACAGGTTCTGTGTATATCTGAGAGCTGTGATATATTGATGAGAAACAGTATACTAGGTGACCTTTAAGAGAGAGTACAAGCTCCTGGAGAACAGGGAGGTGCAGCAGAGAGGAGGTGCTGAGAGGACGCAGCATCAGTTAGCGAGAGACGGATAGACGTGCCTGTCATGTGGGACCTTTATTGTTCTTTCATTAGACGTGATCTGCGCTGAGCAAATTCTAATCAGCTGCTTAATTATGAGCCCTCACGGCCCTGCTGACGCATGGAGGTGGCTTCCAGATCGATTAGGGGAATGCCTAATAGCTGCACACACACACACACACACACACACACACACACACACACACACACACACACACACACACACACACACACACACACACACACACACACACTTAACTGTAAGAACTTCTAATTTTCATCATTACATTATACTTTGTCATATATCTTAAATCCAATATACTTCTTCGGCTGATGTATAAATGTTTTGGGACCATTTGGGTGAGATTAGTTTTTTAGCTTGTAAATGTTTCTTTGTAATACATGAACTCTCCAGATGTGTTAGTAATTTATATTCAATGAATTATACTTTCATTCGGGTCCCATTTCCCATATCTCCATTATGTATTGTATTCTTAACCTTTTGTGAATAACCTGAATTGAATATGACAAAAGACTTCCCATAGAAATTGGTACATGCACGCGCACACACACACACACACACACACACACACACACACACACACACACACACACACACACACACACACACACACACTCTGCAGGAGTCTATACAACCAGCTGCTGAACTTGCTTTCAACATCTGTTAATAATGGGTTGAAAATATCTAATTTATTTTATTTTTCCCGCACCATAACGTGACACTAACAAATGCATTCAATCTCACTGAGATGTTGTTTGGTATTTGGAAAATGGGGCTGCCCACTGTGGTGAATCATAAAGCCTTCCCCCACTGAAGTAATTGTGCTCTCAGCGGGAACCTCAGACAATAACAAGAATCTGTGATTGTGTGTATGGGCGTGTGGGGGGGGAGGCAGAGATGGAGGGGGGTCGATGGAATAATCGTAACGTTAGGTCTTTGTACTGTACACAAAATAACTCTGCGCCACAGGACAGCTGGGGTAATAACGTGCCGTGCCACTGTGTTTGTAATTACACTGGAGAAAGGCAGCAGCCTGATTGACTAGTTTGTCAAAGTTCCCCCTCCTCCTTTCCTTGCACCCCCTCCTCAACGTATCCTCCATTCTGCACTCACACATCAGCTTCAGCACTTCTGCTGCTGGTGAGTCCTACCTGCATTTTGTGAGTACTTATGTAGTGATGTTTGCGCCATTTTTCTATCTAGACAACATGCAGGCATCAGACGTGTGCTTAGCCTCTTAAAGAAAGAAGCAGTGATCACATATTCTGTAGGGAACTACAGCACGGTCACATGACTTCACATCACCACCGCTAAGCTAAAGGTGGCTAATGTTGGGCTATAAAGGAGCTACAGCATGGTCACATGACTTCACGTCACCACCGCTAGGCTAAAGGTGGCTAATGTTGGGCTATAAAGGAACTACAGCACGGTCACATGACTTCACGTCACCACCGCTAGGCTAAAGGTGGCTAATGTTGGGCTATAAAGGAACTACAGCACGGTCACATGACTTCACGTCACCACCGCTAGGCTAAAGGTGGCTAATGTTGGGCTATAAAGGAGCTACAGCACGGTCACATGACTTCACGTCACCACCACTAAGCTAAAGGTGGCTAATGTTGGGCTATAAAGACATTACAGCACGGTCACATGACTTCACGTCACCACCGCTAAGCTAAAGGTGGCTAATGTTGGGCTATGAAGGAACTACAGCACGGACACATGACTTCACGTCACCACCGCTAAGCTAAAGGTGGCTAATGTTGGGCTATAAAGGAGCTACAGCACGGTCACATGACTTCACGTCACCAGCGCTAAGCTAAAGGTGGCTAATGTTGGACTATAAAGGAACTACAGCACGGTCACATGACTTCACGTCACCACCGCTAAGCTAAAGGAGGCTAATGTTGGGCTATAAAGGAGCTACAGCACGGTCACATGACTTCACGTCACCAGCGCTAAGCTAAAGGTGGCTAATGTTGGGCTATAAAGGAACTACAGCACGGTCACATGACTTCACGTCACCACCGCTAAGCTAAAGGTGGCTAATGTTGGGCTATAAAGGAGCTACAGCACGGTCACATGACTTCACGTCACCAGCGCTAAGCTAAAGGTGGCTAATGTTGGGACTATAAAGGACACTACAGCACGGTCACATGACTTCACGTCACCACCGCTAAGCTAAAGGAGGCTAATGTTGGGCTATAAAGGAGCTACAGCACGGTCACATGACTTCACGTCACCAGCGCTAAGCTAAAGGTGGCTAATGTTGGGCTATAAAGGAACTACAGCACGGTCACATGACTTCACGTCACCACCGCTAAGCTAAAGGTGGCTAATGTTGGGTTATAAAGGACACTACAGCACGGTCACATGACTTCACGTCACCACCGCTAAGCTAAAGGCGGCTAATGTTGGGCGTGATGACGTTTAGTTGTCTCATTTAGACACTTTCGGGGTATTTACTGATGTACTTTAGGTCATAGACATGTTTTGTAAGCAGACCTTATTTCAGGCTCTTAACCAAACACATAAAAATGCCTATTGACTTCAAGACGAGGGAACAGGAAACTGACGAGTGGGCTTGACCTTATTTTAGGTATCTAACCAAAATACATTTTAACCACTGCCTACTTCGAGAACAAGGGACCCAAAGTGGTAAAATGCTCAATTCCGACTCATTCCCTGCATGTTCAGGTTTTCTGAATGTAAATCAAGAGAGATCAAGTGGAACATTGTCTCCTCTCCTGGTTTGAGGACTCAATCCTGCACGACTCATACCATATCATATCAATTATTGTTTGGGCAGTATTCAGAGGCCTTCACTGACAATCATCTCATTCTGCATGGCTCGAGGCAATTAGGATTCAAAATTAAACTCTTTATTAGTTAAAGCAGCTGTTTATTATGTCTCAAAGACGCTTGAAAGCAATTAAACCAAAGTGATGTGTATGAAAATAGATTGAGTAGACATGAGGCTCATCTCATCCACTTGGTTTGGAGAGCGACTCCTCTGCTCGGCTGCCAGTGTGAAGGTCAAATGGGATGAAATGTGAATTTTTAAATTCTATCGACTCGTGTCTCCGGAGACCCTGGCTGCGTGTCTGAATGAGCAATGAAGGAGGGAAGGGCCTCAAATAACCAGAGGGGGGAAGTAGTGGAGTACAAATACTTCAATACTGTACTCAAGTAAATGTTTCTGGTATCGGTACTTTTCTGACGACTTTTTACTTCTTACATGTTGAACTCAAATACCTGTACTTTTTACTTCTTACATGTTGAACCCAAATACCTGTACTTTCTACTTCTCACATGTTGAACTCAAATACCTGTACTTTCTACTTCTCTCATTTTCCAAACAGCTGGTTCCTTTAGTCTGAATGTGTGTTGGTGGCGTGATCATTATTAGTGGAATGCTGTAAAAATAATGCTATAGTATACTAATACTAATACACTAATAATACTATAGTACTATATACTATAGTACTTAAAATCTTTATTCTTCCCCTTAAACTTATTATTTCAGCCAATACTTTGGCACTCCATAACTTCAGCTTATTTTCAGCTACAGAAACCATTCCAAAATTAAACTATTCAGCCTTTTCAGCAATTGATAAGAAACCTTCAACTTTTTCAAAAATATTTCATACTTTTTGAAATATTCAGCTTTTTAAACTATTTGTTTAACATTGAAGTCAATGGGAGATGCCTTCAAATCCTGTTTTCCTACACTTTGCGCCAAATGCATCTCCTTCCACATAATTTCAGCCAGACCCTTCATTCCAACTTTCAAATGACCACAAGACCTTCAGCTATTCAAACTTGACTTTTACTTTTGATATCTTTTAAACATTTTGAGATATTGAATTTAGTTTGGAGCTTGGTAGAGAGGCATTTTTCAGATTTTACATTGGAGTGGATGGAGCAGCTCGTTAACTCTAGAGTGCTTTGATCTCAAAACAGAGTGCAGGACAGCTCAAAATTCTCCCCCAAAAATGTTTTAAACTTGCCATACTTCCCAAACCCTACACTCCTCAGACATATTCATATCATGGAAAACGTAGCAAAACCTCTCCTAGGTTGGAAAATAAAAAAAAATTAAGAAAAAATATTAGACAAAATGCCTCTTCAGGGCATGACGTGACAAAAGGTCCAGCTAGCTCCCAATTGATTCCCTTGTTAAATTGTTCCAGATCTTTCTTCAGAGCAGAGAGAAGTACACTTTAGACAAACTGCTCCCATCTCCACATTTTACTCACAAAACCCACAAACATACATATGTTAGTTCATTGGGGTTCCCTGATGCTCACGGTCTGCTCATTTTTTGATAAGCACCATAGTTTTTTAACAGGTGGCAAAATGGTCAGATATAATCCTCAATGCATTCTTATGGGACGCAGTCCTGCAGTTGGTTGTCTTTGATCTCCGGACACACACACAGGTGTTATGAGTAGGTGCTCAGGAACAGAAACAAACACTGACAGACAGGACTTTAACAGACTGTCTCAGCCTATTCGTTTCTGTCTGATGGAGACTTCATACTGACTTCAACAGCTTTCCCAAGCCTTTTTACTTTCTTTTCTCATCTTAATACAAATTCATTCACTACTACTTACATCTGCTATTTAACTCCTTCAGCCTATTTTCAGCTGCAGAACCCATTCAACTATCACATTATTCAGCTATTTCAGGACATCAAGGCTATACATGTTGTTGTTTATACCTTTTTTTAAACCTTTTCTTTGAAATATTAAGCTTTTTCTGCATTTTTGTAGCTAAAAGCAGCTACCATTCAGCTAATAACACAATCAGCTTTTTCTGCATTTTCAGCAATAAATGTTCAGTTTCCAGCATTCGCACGCATTTTCTGCAAGAAATGCATTTTCTAGTTCTGTAGAGTCATAGCGTGCCTATTGATTTGAACACGATCCGTGTATCCATCACTTCCTGGTCTTCTCTGAAGAAGAGGGACCAATGGAAACGTTGTCATGTTGCCGTTGTTCAGCATGGAAACATTCATTAGCTAACAACGACATTATTGTTCTATTAATATAAAGGGAGGTCAGGTACTCTTTAAAGCAGCTGCTAGCTATGGGTACTTTTTACTGAAGTACACTTCAAAGCCTCTTTACTTTTACTTGAGTAAAGGATGTGTGTACGTTTGCCTTCTCTGCAAATAACTTACGTTCATGGGGATGTTCCAGGCCATGTAGACGTGCGATTTGTATTCATCCATCCACACCTCGGCGGCCCGCAGTGCGTTGCGCTTGGCGTAGTAATCTATGTCGTTGTTGTAGGGCTTCTTGGTTCGCTCGATGTGAGCCACTCTGGCGCAAGGAAGGACCTCCATACTGCCTCCACACTGCCACACCTAGAGGAACAGAGAGAGTCCATTACATGTGGATCCAAACAGAAATGTCGCACTTTACTATAACATAATTATTTATCTATATATCATATTCCATTTACTTGCAGTATTCTTATTTACTTGCATATCTCAAAACATGAGATATGCTCAATTTGATCGGTTGTATCTGTTATATTTGTTGCCATGATGTGCATTTTAAAAGTGCAGTACAAAAAAAAACTACAAGCAACACAGGGATTGAAATATATTTATGATTTATTACAATTGGGGGTTTTACTGTCATAGCTTTGGCTTAAGTCACTAACATTGTTCCTACAGAGTGAGATGCTGGACTATAGCATCAGTGCTACAGCAAAGGTGATTGGGACTAGAAAGGGCTGTCAGAAAGTCTGATGAATTGCGAACAAGCTGGATGATTATAAGAATGTGCGTAGTTAAGGTCAAAACAACATCGTCTGTGAAGCCACCAATAACTGAAGGTCAATGGTGACTGATCAGCAAACAGTGATGGATGCTTGCAACACTTTTAGCAACATCAACACATTTTAAGATGTCAGCGATCTTTCAGTGTGATCATGTTTTCTGTTGGCCAAAGGTCATCAGTTAAACCTGGACATGAAGGCATTGGTTTCACGAGAAGCTTAACATGTATCAGTGAACTTTCCTTCAGCTGTCTAAACGCGTCTACCTACGTTTAGACAACTTCATTAAATACATGTTTGACCATCAAGTTCCACCCATTTTCAACACTGCAAAGATACGATACGATATACTTTATTGTCCCTGTGAAGGAAAGGAAAACACTAAAATCTCCCCTGCACAGATGTCATTCAAATATTCTCTGACAGTCCCCGTAAGTGTCTCAGTGACACCACAAATCCCTTTTAAGCTGTCTGAGTTAATGTCCAGCTTTGCTAGTCGCAGACTACCAACAATCGTCCTTAACCACCGAGTGTGCCAATCCAGAACAGATACGCTCCACTGACACAGAACCGGAGATCTCTTTCTGATGACCCGTCCTCGTCACACAGCAGGGTAAGGACCAATAGCTACTCCAAAAGTAAAAGGCTAGAGGGAAAGCTAACGACTGGGCCTGGAACTCTGATTGTGGGTGACTCTGCTGTAAGAGATGTAAGAAGTCTGTGTAGTAAGAACAACACCGACCTTTTCCCAAGGATGTGGTCTCTGACTTGGCTGAGAAGATCCTGCATATTGGGGCTGAACATCGGACTGTGAAAATGTGGTTCTGCACATTGGAACAAATGATGTTGTGAAACCAGAGTCAGAAGTGCTGAAAGAAGTTTATGTGTTGGAAACTGTCAGCTCTCTAAATGCAGAGGTGTTCATCAGTGGCCCTCTACCGCTAGTCAGAAGAGGAGTGGAGAGATTCAGCAGATTGTTTGCACTGAACACCTGGCTTTCAACGGTCTGTACTGACCATTCTGTGCATTTTATTGATAATTTTAACTTGTTCTGGGACCGCATACATCTTTTCAAGGCAAATGGAGTTTGTCTGAACAAGTCAGGAGTGAAATTGTTTATCTCTAACATATTAATCTGCCTGCGTCATCAATCTGTTCCCTCTGCCAAGGACAAGCGGCAAGAGGAATCAAAACAAGAGAAAGACACAACACATCGCTCAGAAAACCCTGAAGAATTATCACTGCACCCGCCTGAGGAATGTCTTCATTATGGGAGACCTATGAGACACGGAGGAGTCTCCACCGCCCTCCCCCCCCCCTACCAACACCTTTGAGGATACTCTTCCTTCATCCCCCAGCGCTCTCTTCTCTCCGCTCACCCCCCCTCCTGGAGTTCACTGAAAACATGAAGGCGATACACAGCGTTAGCAGCATGTCCTTGACCCCCGTCCCTCAACGACGCCCCCCAGAATCACCGAAGCAGAGACGCGCACCATCTCCCCCGTCTTCATCGCCATGCCTACCACAATACTGTCAAAACATCCTCCCCCCCTTCAAGGCAGCATCTGCGGTCTCCGAAGCCTGATAAGGATGCATGTGTACAAAATAGGGGTGCAACAACTAATCGACTTAATCGATTAAAATCGATTACCAAATTAGTTGCCAACTAATTCATTCGTCGATTCGTTGGTGACGTCATCACGTGTGTTTTACGCGCCGTTAAGCTCCAACGTTATTGGTCTTTTTATCGGTACTGGAGACATTTAAAAAATGTATGTCATGTATTATTGCTACAAAAACATTATATCACAGTCTTAGTGTCGCCAACTCGTTTCTAATATGCAAAAAGACAAACAAATGCGTCTATGATGTATTTTCGATCAGACGAGATTTCTCTCCCCGTCTGTGTGCGAGGGGGCGGGGCAGTTTACAAACAGGCAGCTGCTACATGCAGCCACACACACACACACACACACACACACACACACCACACACACACACACACACACACACACACACACATCACACACACACACACACACACGGCTGCTACATGCAGCAACACACGTGGGAGGTGGCGGAGAGAACGCGCTCCGAGGTGTGGTTAAACTTTACCCGTCTCGATGCTCGTTGCCAAAAGTGCAATAAGAGTTTAGCACGTGAGAGCGGTAACACGAGCAATTTGTCTAAACATTTATCAAAAGTGCTCCACATCCAGACGGAGGAATGCACCGGGTTCGACTGTCTTTCTAGCAGCTCTGTTGCCCCGTCCACGAGGTCAGGTGTTCTGTATGCTAGCAGCAACACACCGAGTTACTACATTATACAAACATGGGTTATGATTAGAGGTAACCGAGTTATTTATTTTGTTAAAGTTTCAGCTATTCTGTTTACAGTTCTGTCATCATATTATTTAATACGATTTGTTAAAACATTGTTGTTTCTTTTGATGTGAAATATTATTTATTTTATTTAAATAAAAAGCAATGTTAGTTTTGTTCAAAATGTGTTAAGTTAATTTAATAATATATGTATTTTTGATTCACGTATTCATCTTTATTGTCTTCATTGTTAGTTTCCACATGCCTAAAACCACCTCAAGCTAAATCTAAAAGTTGATGGCTAAATAAGAGCATTTGAGAAATTGTGCAAGGCAGACAGTAATAGTCCGAATAATAGATTAATCGTTTCATTAATCGATAGATTAATCGATTATCAAATGAGTCGTTTGTTGCAGCCCTAGTACAAAACGCAGCAAACACTGACTGATATGTGCTGGGTCCAGGCTCAAGGGCGCATGGCACTCTCAACTCTTTCCAGGACAAGCCGGGGCCCTGCCTGCCTGTAGCTTTGCCGATATCTGTGTTGATAGGTAATAGATTAAGAGCGGTGAAAAACTGCCTGATAGTGTATTTAACGAACGTAAACTAGCTTTATTAAATGTCAGGTCTTTGGCAGGAAAAACATTTTTAATGAATAATTGTATCACTGAGCACAATCTCGATTTTATGTTTTTAACGGAAACTTGGATTGAACAAAATAACAGTGCAGCTGTTCTTATCGAATCAACCCCTCCCAACTTTAGTTTTATGAGTCAGGAAAGAATGCATAAGAAAGGGGGTGGAGTTGCTATTCTGTTCAATGATTCCCTTCAATGCAGGAAGACATCGTATGGAAACTTTGATTATTTTGAATATGTGGCCCTTCAGCTGAAATGCTCCTCTCGAGCTCTGTTCCTAAATATCTATAGACCACCCAAATACTGTGCAAGCTTTTTTGATGACTTTACTGAACTGCTGTCTGTAGTGTGTATTGACTTTATGTTTATTTTATTATCTTTGCTTTTTAATGACTGATTTTAATTGCTATTTTCTGATGGGCTTTCATTTTTGTAAAGCCCTTTGAATTGCCTTGTGTTGAAAGGTGCTATATAAATAAACTTGCCTCAAAGTAGGATTTGGTGGAGTGGACTGGACTGGAAGAAATTATCTGCTTCTGAACCTTTGATCGGAAAACAGGAAAGGTAAGAAGTATTTGCCGTTTTGGCGTGAAGTGAAGTTGTGTGTCGTCTTTGCTGGCTTCCGCTGCCGCGAGTTTGGTTTGCACCGTGATGATACTTATACCATTGGAATCTGTGGAATCTCAGCTTTCAAATGATATCTAGCCGTGAGTTATGTGCTAAGTACGTACAAGTGCTAATTCAGAGGTTAGACTTGTGTTTTATTTCGGTAAAAATGGTTCATATCGTCAGTTAGCTGAGTTTCTTCCCGTTAAGTGGGTATGACACATCCATAGTTTGTTTAATGTGAAGAAGCCCTCAGACGCTGTTACTTGCAAGATGTTGCGGGAGCCCCCGGGCGTAACGGGTTAACAACTAGACTTCACTTTCACCTTTTTCCCATGAGTGTTTACTGTATTGCCATCGATGACATTTTCTTGTTTCCTGATTTTTTTTTCTGCACTGATTTTAAACTATTACATGTCATGTTGATGATTCTCATTGAGGGAATCGTGTTGGAAATTAGTTTTAACTGTATGAACATTATCAGTCTATCACACATAGCTCCCGTGACCGTCTAAGTTTCTCTGTACTTGACTTCACAAAATAAATATATGTATATAAAACAAAAGTCGAACATGCATCTTTAACACTGTGCCAGTTCTACCGTGTTCACGACAGGATGCTCTGTACTCATGCAGCTCACTGATTAACATATGAGATGTATGCATGGACACACACACATCTGCTATTAAAGGTTCCAGCGCTCAGAAATGCCAAGCCACTTGCTCCAAACACACACACACACCATCCGACACACTGAAATGTCAGGAGAGAGCAGACTTCTCTTTCAAAAAGACGACAAAACGTGGACTCGGGTAAAGGCTTGATTGTATCTCCTTTCCATGAACGCTGCACACTTAAGACTTTCCAAATTAGAAAATGTAAGCAGCTGAATGTTATTTAATTACTTGATTGTTTCTATGTTAACAAATGCTCAGCTTGTTTCAACACTGCAGTAAAAAAGTTGAAGACCTTCATGTTATTTAGTTTTCTGTCTAACTATTCAATACGTTTGTGACGAAGGGAACTTCGCCGGGTAATAGGGCACTTGATTAGCGTGATTACACAGTATATGTTGTCTGTGGCTGACGATTGTGTGCACCTGGTGTCCTGTGTTGTCTCCTCCCCTCTCACCTGTGTCTTGTTGAGCTGATTAGAGTGTGTGTATTCAGGCTCTGTTGCCCTGCCTGTTGAGAGGGCTGGGTGTGTGTGTGTGAGATCCGTGTGGCTGCAGGATGTGTGCAAGGAGAACAGCAGGATTGAAGCTGTGAACGTTGTGCTCATGATTTTTAATAAATGCCCGTGTCGGGTTATATTTGTGGACGTTCTGCCTCTGCCTCCGTGCTTGGTCTGGGCCGCTCAACGGTCAGCTTCACAATGTTATAAATAGAACACTGAACACAGAGTGGTTACCAAGGTTAGAGTAGGATCCAAATTAGAAGTGACCTAAAAGTTAGTTTCTGAATAACTCTGAATCAAGGACACAGTTTCCCTGGTGATATGTTGCTTCATCGCCATGACTATTAGTTTATTTTGGGACTGCACACAATCTGCCAACAACATCCTCACTAGCGCTCCAAGTGTGTATTAATCCACAGCTGAAAATAGTCCCCAACAAGTACACTATGTATCCCTGTTTCATTAACGTTTGCTAAAAGCTGCATTGCCAAAAAACTACAAAGCAGAACTGTAGTTTAACTTTCTTTTAATCGTATTCTAGTATATATTCGTTACCATGCATTAAACACATGTATCTGGATACGAGAAGGGATGATTTATTCAAGATTTAGCCGTTAGGTAATATCCATCCGCAACACCAGCGTCCAATTAAAGCTGTTTCTTTATAACGACCCAGGGATTGCATTTTAAATAGATTGTAATAATCGTCTAAGCTTTTCATAGAAGAAAAGGGATGATACGGCTTGCTCCCGAACATTAGATGCGTTGCTATATGTTAAATGTTACTATTGGAACAAAATGACGGTAGGAATTTAAAAAAATCAGACTGCAGGAACATTTCCATATGCTGTGACTCTCCGAGCTGCTGAGTAACTGCCAAAGCTCTTCCTCACAGCGGGGGGGTCCATTTGCAGATTTGCACATACTGTATATCAATGGAGGGTGTTATTCCAACGGGTGGAATGTAAAAAAGTACATATTTTTAAGTACTATTACTTTACTAAAGTGCACTTTTATTTAAAAAACATGTGAGTCATCACTGAGTCACACTCAAGCTTCTATTGGCTAGCGCTCCAACACCTGAACATCAGCAGGAGAGGACTCTTTAAAGTAGAGACACTACATACTGATATACACCTGAACATCAGCAGGAGAGGACTCTTTAAAGTAGAGACACTACATACTGATATACACCTGAACATCAGCAGGAGAGGACTCTTTAAAGTAGAGACACTACATACTGATATACACCTGAACATCAGCAGGAGAGGACTCTTTAAAGTAGAGACACTACATACTGATATACACCTGAACATCAGCAGGAGAGGACTCTTTAAAGTAGAGACACTACATACTGATATACACCTGAACATCAGCAGGAGAGGACTCTTTAAAGTAGAGACACTACATACTGATATACACCTGAACATCAGCAGGAGAGGACTCTTTAAAGTAGAGACACTACATACTGATATACACCTGAACATCAGCAGGAGAGGACTCTTTAAAGTAGAGACACTACATACTGATATACACCTGAACATCAGCAGGAGAGGACTCTTTAAAGTAGAGACACTACATACTGATATACACCTGAACATCAGCAGGAGAGGACTCTTTAAAGTAGAGACACTACATACTGATATACACCTGAACATCAGCAGGAGAGGACTCTTTAAAGTAGAGACACTATATGAACCTGAAAATTAGCAGAACATGTTCTGTTGTCTTACATAATAAACGTAAGAAAAATATATTTGCATTGCATTGGATATTGATGTAATCCAAAAGTAACGGAATATTGTGATACTCAGATGAGGTTTCTGATAACAGATTTTTTACAGGTAGTTTGTAACCAAATACTTTTTTAAAGTAACCCTCCCAACCCTAACCTTAGTTGACATTGAACAGTTCCTCATGGGGTTTTAAAAGCTTGTGTTTAATGATATGTTATTAAAGTCCTCTGTTTTACCCTGAAGCTTCAATCGTCCCTGCTGTATTACTGGTGGAGTATTTCACAATGGCTGACATGACTTTAAACCCCTCCATTGACCCTTTGTCTTCACAGCTGATGATCCAGTCACCCCGGCCTAAAATAAAATCCATTAGCACTCTGGAGAAGCTTTACCTGCTCATACCGAGTGCTGCTTTCCCACAGAAGCCTTCAGGTGGGTGCGTTTATGTGGGAATAAGTGCTACAGCTATTTAATGGGAAGTCTTTGCAGATTGCACCCATCACCTTTTGTCTCATGGTGTGCTGTGTAACGCCGTCTTTCTTTGCTTTTATATCCTGGTTTAAAATCAATACTTTGTGTATGTGTGAACGTGTGAACGGGTCTTTGAGTGTTAAGTGCTTGTGGATAATTGAAAATGTGCATATGTGTAATTGCAGTTACCAGTTTGCCGGGCACTAAAAGCAAATTGAAGATCGATATTGTGTCAACCACAATTTCCAGAAGGTCACACGGTTAACAGCTGACGAGACTAGGTTCTAGTAGTGTAATTCGCAGAAAGCAACACAAAGGTTTTTTTCATTAATGAGGGAAAGTATTATTTTCTCATTTTTCCTGCACATCGTATCCACTTTGTCTCCACTCAGCCGAAGACAACACGATGTGGCTGCAATCATCTCAATCGGCACACTTTTGCTTAATCAAATATCTCACCATGTTATTCCACAAATCAAATGCTAAGTAAATTGCAAGAAACAATTTAATGTGATATCCAACAAAGAAAAGTGCTATATTATCTGCCAATTTTTGTCACAGTGCGTTCGGGGATCCGGTTAAAATAACACATATTCAAAGAGTGCTGCAGTGCTAAAATAAAATAGCATAACTGAATAAATTGTAGTGTCGTGGTGTTCTCCGTGTTGACCATTTCTTACATTGTAGAAAAGGATCATATCAGTGTGTAGTGTCTCTACTTTAAAGAGTCCTCTCCTGCTGATGTTCAGGTGTATATCAGTATGTAGTGTCTCTACTTTAAAGAGTCCTCTCCTGCTGATGTTCAGGTGTATATCAGTATGTAGGGTCTCTACTTTAAAGAGTCCTCTCCTGCTGATGTTCAGGTGTATATCAGTATGGAGCGTCTCTACTTTAAAGAGTCCTCTCCTGCTGATGTTCAGGTGTATATCAGTATGTAGCGTCTCTACTTTAAAGAGTCCTCTCCTGCTGATGTTCAGGTGTATATCAGTATGTAGTGTCTCTACTTTAAAGAGTCCTCTCCTGCTGATGTTCAGGTGTATATCAGTATGTAGTCTCTCTACTTTAAAGAGTCCTCTCCTGCTGATGTTCAGGTGTATATCAGTATGTAGTGTCTCTACTTTAAAGAGTCCTCTCCTGCTGATGTTCAGGTGTATATCAGTATGTAGTGTCTCTACTTTAAAGAGTCCTCTCCTGCTGATGTTCAGGTGTATATCAGTATGTAGTGTCTCTACTTTAAAGAGTCCTCTCCTGCTGATGTTCAGGTGTATATCAGTGTGTAGTGTCTCTACATGTCTCAATGCTTTAATGTTGAAAAAGCTTAGCTAGCCGGCTCTGTTGTGATTGGTCAACCGCTTAGAGATGTCCCGCCCCTTAGCCTATCACGTACAATGTGTTGGATATCCAATAGTACTGTACACAAGTGTTGCATGTTGATGTCACTATGTTCCTGAAGTAAACAAGGAGTCTAATTGGTTGGGGGGGGGGAGAGTGGGAGAGAAACACTCTACACTGAATAAACAGAAATGTTGACTTTAATTAAATCTATTATGTCAACATATTTCATTATGTGAGTTGAAAGCAATAATAAGTTGAGCCTAATATTTTGTATTTAAAGTTAATATTATTCCTTTCAACTAACAGAATACAGTTGTGTGAAATGTGTTGACAAAATCCATTGAATTAAAGTCAACGCTTCTGTTTTTCTCAGCGTATGAAGGGACACTTCCTCTGCAATTGATTTGCTCTTCTCCTTTGGGTGCAGGGTTCTTCTTCCTTGACTTGTAAGAGCTATTCCTACACAGTTTAATGTTGTAGTCTTTGCACCTTCCCTGTGCTCTGCTGCAGCGTCTCTCTGCAGCGTGTCTGACAGCTTCCCTGTGCAGCGCAATGTGCAACAGAGGACATCTGCTAAAACTGTAACCTTTATTTTCTGAGTTAAGTGGAAACGTGAAAAGCTAATTATAAAGCACTAACGATACAACAGGGAGGGGAAGTGGGGTTTCAAGTAAATGCATTCCCTGATTTCCCCGCCAACACCCTGAAACAAGACGTCTGCAGAGCTCTACCTCTGAGGGTCATCAGTACTGACGTCAACGTGTGAGAGAATCACTGATCCCATGACATGGAGGAAAGACAGGGAAGCTAGCTTTGGCAGAGTGGGTGACATTTCAACACTGGGCCCAACTGAAGGATGCATCTTCACAACTAGGGCTTTAAAGCGTTGGGAAAACCAATCCGACAACATCTTGAATTCCTGTTTTATTTTGAAAAGCTTTCTTCCCTCGTCAAGTCTGATTTGACTTCCTGTCTTTGTGTGTTCTCCCTGCACGTTATCCCCTCATCATATCCGCTTGTTTCTAACCCCGATCCTAAGTTCTCTTTAGTTCTGTTTGCCTTGCCTTGCTTACAAGAACTGAAGTTATTTCCCGTTGTAAGTTAGTAAGTTGTAATGTCAAATATCGTATAGGCTATGTTGATTTCTATTTGACAGAAAACACACAATAACAATAACAGTTTTTCTGTTAAAACTGAAAAACCTGCTAATGTTGATGACATACGCACTCTTTATGTTGTCATATCATAAATCACTAAACTATAGGCGATGTCCTTCAGGGAAACTCATTTGAGTTGCCCTGTTTTCAATCTGCGAAACCATTAGCTTTCGTCCGGCAACGATTTAGCTTTTATTAGCGTTTCACATTTTCTAGGTTCCCGGTGTCCCACGTCTTTTTTCTTCCGTGCATTTGTCATATTTTACAGTCCGATTATCAACTTAAGATGCAAGGAGGGTGAAGGAGTTAGGACTTCCATGTAGGTGCCACCTGCCTAAAGGTAACATTTACACACATGTACACACTGTTGGCCATGAGGACCAACTTGGGCTTAAGTGTCTCCTACAACCTTCTGATTTAAAGACGACTGCACTGACTTAAAGCAACAGTTGCGCCCAAGAATGGTTTATTTCAAAAGTAAACAATATACAAGCTAATTTCAAGCTAGCAAAAGGCTCAATATTTGTCAGAGGAAAGGCCAATTGTTTCTGATGTCACATGGTCTATTTAGCTCAGTGTTTCTCCAAGTGTGGGGCGCGCCCCACTGGTGGGGCGCAGAGATGTGATAGGTGGGTCGCGATGTTCACACTGGTGGAATATCAAAACAATGGGTCGCCCGGGGTGCAAACCGCACCAATGAAAGTGACCCTCTACTACACAAAACAACACCTGTAGATAACCCAATTTGTGTTCTTTGAAATTGAAAAGGATATTGCATTGTGTTTGTTACTTTCGTTGCAGTTGTATGTCTTAAGTGTAATTTGGCATGCTTTTATTTTGAAGGCGAGTTTACGCTGTTGACAGTTGTTGTTTCTATGGAAACAAGAAACGTTTCACAGCGGGCCGCGGAAATTGTCATTAAGTCCGGGATAATAAAGCCCACCCATTTAGAGGGAAGATATGATTATACTGTCATTTGACATTACTCTCTCGTTCAGTTAAAATTGCGTACATTTTATTTGAGTAAACACTGAAAACGGGTCCCACAGACCCAAACAGCACTCAAAGGTTAAAGGTAGCATATAATAATGTTAATATGTGCTAAATATAAACACTGCAAAAAAACAAAAAAGAGGAGTAAAAGTAGCTCACGATTTGTTTTATTTTTGAAAGTAGCTCTCACCCTAAAAACGGTTGGAGACCCCGGTTATAGAACGATACATTTGACCATTTTAAGCTTGGCCTACCATTTCATTGGAGCGATGAGGAACAGGTGGGGCTTGAAAAGGCCCACCTGTTCAAAGTGGGGAATGCCAGAAAAAGTTTGAGAACCACTGATTTAGCTGCATGTCACGATTCTTGTGTTGCGTCACGTTTTTAGTTGTGTGTGTGTGTGGTAGTGGGTGTTTTCCAGTTCTCCTCATCATGTTCTCCTCCCTGTGTATTGTCTGGTCTTTTCCCCGGTGTTTTCCTGTCTGTCGTTGGTTTCCCTGGTGTGTCTAATTTCCTGATTGTTTTCACCTGTCACCTCTTCTGTGTCTCCTGTGCTCATCAGCGTCGGCCCCGCCCCTGAGTGTTCCCACCTGTGTCTTGTTACCCTGTGTTTAAATCCCCCTGCCTCCCAGTGTTCAGGGTCAGTTCGTGTGTGTCTATGGTCAGGTCTATGCTCTTTTGTAAATCGTGAAAAGTTGTGTGCCTCACCACGTGAGCGATTTTCTTTTTTGTTTTCATTTTTTCTCATCTCACCCTGACATTAGTTAGTGACCATTTTTTGCTGTATTTTTGGAAAATTAAGTATCCTACCAATACTGTACCTCTGTCTCCCGGGTCGTGCAATTAGGTCCTACCTCCTAAGTGCCTGCGTTCTTAACACTGCATGCAAACAAACTTTGCTCAAACGTGATTGGTCAAAAACGTAGAGAAGACTTCTTATACCAACATCTTATTATCCTTCCTTCAATTACAGATATGTGTTTATGGAGATTATTCTACTCCAAGCCAAATAGTTATCAGCACTCTGTACTTTATACGTTGTTTAAAAAAGTGGAATAATTTATTTAATGAACATACAAGAAAGTATCCTATACACACATAGAAGGAGAAGGAGACAGTTATATAAGTATGAACACAACTACACAAGGGGGGAATACATGCTACAGTTACACATTTAGCATTTAAGTGTTGCACAATTATGGAAATGTATTCAAATCTAAATACCAAATAAAATTGCTGCAATACTTTCTCCATTTAAGACGCACACTCAGGACGCAAGGACTGCATTTAGCTCGTTTGGAAAAGACGCTTCATAAAAGGGCAGCCTGCATCATTAAGCGGAAGCACTTAACACCGAGTACTTTGATGTAGTGCTAATGTAATTGCTAATTTAATGTAATTGTCTCTGTACATGCAGTTTGTTAATTGCAGATGGACCATTTGAAAGCTTCACATTCGCATAAGCTCCACAGGGCAGCAGAACACATCAGCCGGAAGCAGCACACACACTATTAACAGCAGTAAGCAGGTTTCCACCAGCACCATTACATAACGAATCGATACTCGGGGAACAGGCAGCACAAAGAGGGAGACGACAGGCTTTGGATTTAAGATGTTTATGGCAGGACTATTCAAATATGGGCAAACATACAAACAGTAAAGCAGCATTTAATTAATCATGCGCCATAGAGACTGTCCACTGCCACCGGATGATATTTGGGCCTTCATCAATGTGTCGATTGGAATAACTATTTAAAGGGGCTGATGTCCTCTCCTGCTGATGTTCAGGTGTATATCAGTATGTAGTGTCTCTACTTTAAAGAGTCCTCTCCTGCTGATGTTCAGGTGTATATCAGTATGTAGTGTCTCTACTTTAAAGAGTCCTCTCCTGCTGATGTTCAGGTGTATATCAGTATGTAGTGTCTCTACTTTAAAGAGTCCTCTCCTGCTGATGTTCAGGTGTATATCAGTATGTAGTGTCTCTACTTTAAAGAGTCCTCTCCTGCTGATGTTCAGGTGTATATCAGTATGTAGTCTCTCTACTTTAAAGAGTCCTCTCCTGCTGATGTTCAGGTGTATATCAGTATGTAGTGTCTCTACTTTAAAGAGTCCTCTCCTGCTGATGTTCAGGTGTATATCAGTATGTAGTGTCTCTACTTTAAAGAGTCCTCTCCTGCTGATGTTCAGGTGTACATCAGTATGTAGTGTCTCTACTTTAAAGAGTCCTCTCCTGCTGATGTTCAGGTGTATATCAGTATGTAGTGTCTCTACTTTAAAGAGTCCTCTCCTGCTGATGTTCAGGTGTATATCAGTATGTAGTGTCTCTACTTTAAAGAGTCCTCTCCTGCTGATGTTCAGGTGTATATCAGTATGTAGTGTCTCTACTTTAAAGAGTCCTCTTCTGCTGATGTTCAGGTGTATATCAGTATGTAGTCTCTCTACTTTAAAGAGTCCTCTCCTGCTGATGTTCAGGTGTATATCAGTATGTAGTGTCTCTACTTTAAAGAGTCCTCTCCTGCTGATGTTCAGGTGTATATCAGTATGTAGTGTCTCTACTTTAAAGAGTCCTCTCCTGCTGATGTTCAGGTGTACATCAGTATGTAGTGTCTCTACTTTAAAGAGTCCTCTCCTGCTGATGTTCAGGTGTATATCAGTATGTAGTGTCTCTACTTTAAAGAGTCCTCTCCTGCTGATGTTCAGGTGTATATCAGTATGTAGTGTCTCTACTTTAAAGAGTCCTCTCCTGCTGATGTTCAGGTGTATATCAGTATGTAGTGTCTCTACTTTAAAGAGTCCTCTCCTGCTGATGTTCAGGTGTATATCAGTATGTAGTGTCTCTACTTTAAAGAGTCCTCTCCTGCTGATGTTCAGGTGTATATCAGTATGTAGTGTCTCTACTTTAAAGAGTCCTCTCCTGCTGATGTTCAGGTGTATATCAGTATGTAGTGTCTCTACTTTAAAGAGTCCTCTCCTGCTGATGTTCAGGTGTATATCAGTATGTAGTGTCTCTACTTTAAAGAGTCCTCTCCTGCTGATGTTCAGGTGTATATCAGTATGTAGTGTCTCTACATGTCTCCATTCTTTAATGTTCAAAAAGTTCTTTATTCTTCTCATACTCTCTGTGCTGCAGCACCTCTCTTCACCCTCTGTCTGAAACCAGAGCCCAGTCTGCTCTGATTGGTTAGCTGACCGGCTCTGTTGTGATTGGTTAGAGATGTCCCGCCCCTTAGCCTATCACATATTTTAGCCTTTGCAGACCATTTACATGCACAAAAACCTATATAACTCTACAGGAAGGCAACAAACCTCAAAAGCATTATGGGACCTACAGACAGAACAGCAAAGTAAATATTGCCGTCTAATTAAATTCCAAATAAAGTACTGGTTCTTAATAAGAAAAAATAAAAAATCCTGTTAGCAAAATTGTGCTTCTGCATCCCCTAATACAGGGATGGAAATGTAAGTGTGGCTGGGATAAGATAGGACTTCTTTAATCCCAAAGGAAATTGTTGTGCCAGAGTTACAAATGGACTAAATTAAACTGTGCAATTTTCTCATTACAAAAGTTAATGTTTCTTGTTCTGATGTGTCTTTGTCTGTTTTTGCGTGAATGTGATGTATGACTTTGATACCTTCTTAAGCACATCGCCATGGTATAAGATTTTATCCCTAGAGTAATGACAGTTATAGTTTTGTTTAGAAAGAAAATAGACAGCGTCTTTTCATTTCTTCTATTAACCACTATGTGACATGTGTGTGAATGTTGGATTTTGGTAATGGTTACAAAAAGAGTCGGACACGCCGATTCAAAGTGTGTGAAGCGAGCAGATTTCGGGTGCTGTTTGACCTTCTGACGGCACTTCCTGTACAAAATAGCCCCTGATTTTTCAATCCCACCAACTGCTACTGTAGATGATTTCACCATGAAAGCATTTCATTCGTCGGTGGTCAAAGAATTTAAAATAGGCAGAGATGGCAAAAGTACACACATCCTTTACGCCCCGTCTACACTACAGGCATCGAAAAATGCTTTCAACGCTTCGCCCATTCACTTGAATGGGGTGACGTAGAAGATTTTGAATCTTCGCCGAACTGCATTGTGGGGAGCGGAGCATGGCTTTGCATCGTGAGCATCAAAAGTTGAGCAATGTTCAACTTTTGATGCTCCCGATGCTTTCGAAGCTGGCATCAGCCAATCAAATCCCGTTTATGCAAATCCCGCCAGTACAAGCGCTAGCCAATCAAACCGCATGCAAGCTGGGAGAGCCATACCGCAGTTAATTTCCTCATATTCCAAACGAGAAATTACGGTAGCAAATCACCCGGTTCTTTCCGACCAGAACTATTAACGGGATACAAACCGGAGGAACCAGGCATGGAGGGAGGGGGCAGAGACAGGGGGTGGAACTGGTAGGTTTTCGCCTGTTTGGGGAGTTTATATCCAGTTTACTTCATTTTAACATCGCTATTGCTTTGTATGTCGGGGGCGGGAGATTCCTGATTGGTTGTTGGTCGTGTTGCTCGCAAAAAATCGCCAAGCTTCAGACACGCCCAGCTTCAACATTTGTTGATGCCTGTAGTGTAGACGGACCGTAACTCAAGTAGAAGTACAGATACTTGTGTTTAAAAATACTCTGGTAAAAGTAGAAGTTCTGACTAAACTACTTTACTCAAGTAAAAGGAAAGAGGGCTTTGAAATGTACTGAACCCTCCTGTTATCCTGTGTATCTGTTATCTTAGTATTTCATGACTTGTCCTAATTTAGTGAGGACTAATGGGTAAACATAAAATGAACATGAAGATCTTTTTTAAATGTCCTGTTTGCACTTCGCACCGGTGTTCCATGGGGTTCATTTGACCCAAGGCTGTTTTAGTATAAAACATATTAAAATGTCAATATTTTACACATATTTGTGTTGATTGTGTAGGATGATATTGAGGTGACTATTACATGCAAATGTATCATTGTAAAAAAACCGACCCTCTGCTTTAGTTGTTGGTCCTTAAACAACATCAACAATATCTTACTTTAACATTTTATTTCAATCAGTGAGATTTTATGGTGATCTATATATTTTTCGATAGTCACATAATAGGAATTCTGGATGTATAAAGGGGTATGAGGGGGGATGGTTGGGGTATTTAAATAGTTATTTAGTGAGTCAACTAAGATAACTAAAGCACCAGCGACATACATGTTGGTTAACATTTGATCATTGTCTTGAGTTTTAAACTGAACCCAGAGGACAAAGGGTGTAAAGTAAATCTGATGATGACAGGAGGGGTACAGTAACTGTCAGGGACACTTCTGCAGCCAGGACTCAGAGAGACACGAGGAGAGTTGGAGCTTTGATGTCAAACACTGGTAGTTGATTACCGTACTTTTCGGACTATAAGCCGCGACTTTTTCCCCCATTTTTTGTGTACAGCTAACGGCCACTGGGGAACCTCCTAAATCTATGGATTTTACAGGTAACATTAACCATCTTTAACTCTATGGGCTCTATGACCGGTCTGCGCCCGCCACCTCTAAGCGGCGGGCTCCAGCAGGAAAAGCTGGAGGCCGGAAAAGAGTGAGACAGGTAGCGCGCTAAAGCAAAAGTGGAACCGAGAGACAGAACGAGAGCAAGACAGACGGACAATTTAGCTGCTGCGGCTTATATGCAGGTGCGCTTTATAGTCTGAAAAGTACGGTACAAGTTTAATATATTTGAGCCGGAGAATTCATATCACAAGTCACAGCAGCCAGAGGTTCTGACTGCACGGGTGGGTTGCCACGTCAATTCTGACCAGCCTCTCTCTCGACAGACCTTTTAACTAGCTTACAGTTCATCCACATATTGGGGGGCTGACCTAAACATTCTGGGAACACTGGAGATAGCCTCTGGAGACTGTCTGTGGTGCTTCGAAGCCAGCGTTCTCACAGTCATAAAACCCTCTGTGACCGATAATATCAACAATAGCTGAACCCTCCCATTCCTTAAGACAGATAACAGACTCAGGGTTGGTCGTAAACGTCAACACACAGAAAAGGTTAAATATCTTAGGAGTAAGGAAGAATTATTCCCTAACAGTAACAAAGTATTTGTACTCCACGACTTCCCGCCTCTGAAAATAGGGCAGACGCCGCTGAGCAGCTGAGAAACCAGACAGAGATGATGAAAGGCAGTGCGGAGGTCATGCAGAATGAATATAATGCCTCATATAGCCAGATAGCTGACATCTCTGACATAAAGGGAGGGACAGCAACAGACACTGGCCTCAGGTTGGCTCATGTGAGTGAAGCAGTAACCTGGGGTCGACCATGTTCACATCAACCTTTTTAGTGCATGACTAAACCTGCTCGGCTGCAAATGTGTTGACCTCTCCCACCTTGTTCCCACTCTTCGATGGGTTTTGCGTGTACTTGTTGCCTTGAGATGCATCCTTGAGATTTAAGTCTATGCTTCATTCACACACTGACTCATCTTTAGCAAGGATTCATCAATTTTCTATATTTAAAGTTCACAGGAAAAGAAAGAAATGGCTGCTGTGATTGGTGAAATATGTGGCGTTGGCAAAGTCCTTTCCTGTGCTGCGTGAATGAAGCATCGTGTTGTTATAATTGACTGATTTAGCGACTGACATTCCACCATGCCATCATACCGAACAGGTTACAGAAATGCAGCCGAACAAGGTCTTCTGGCAATGTGTGGGTTTCCATACTGGGACAATGAGCTTGCTGGTGAAGCATCAACATGTTAATTAAGCTTGACTTTTGTTAGCATCTGGCTAGTGAGGTAGCTACATTGGTGGAAGCCAGCGTTTCCGCCAGGGGGGCGTCTTGCCGCCATCTGACGCCCTTATTCAGCTCGGGACGCCCTGAACGCGAGCCGAGGGCGTCCAAAAATATTAATAATTCGAGAGAAGATGGAGAGTTTTTATCGTTTGAAATGACGAAAAGGAAAAAGGACGTCCCTCTGTTGGAGGGGCAAAGGAGTCTGGTGGGGTTCTTCTTGGAGTATTTTGAAGATCGATTCCCCGACATCGAACTTGGTGCCTACTACCGGACAACACGGAACCTGCATGATTTGGACGCGATGAGCGGGGGGGGGTTTTAGTGGAGCACGCGCGTGAGCTGCGACCACCAGAGCCTTGCAGCGGCGAAACTGAGGCTCCGTGGTAACCGTGGTAACGTGAAGAGCCGTTTGGGAGCCGAAACAGCCGGCGCTTTAAGAGAGCCGAGCCAAATGATCCGGCTCACTAACGTAAAAAGACAGTATCTATAAGGGACGGACGGCTCAAGTCAAAATTCAAAACACCCTCCGCTCTCGGGGTGGACGCCCTCTCCGCCCTGGTCTGGCGGAAACACTGGTTGAAGCAAAAAATGGTCACTCACTATTACGCAGAACATCCAATCACATGTCGAGGCAACGAGTACTCGACAAAATCAGATCTGTACGGCAAAATAAATGTATAGAAACATTATATAGACTAGAATAATTGGACCACACAGGTTTAAAAATCTATGCTTAAACTAAAAATGTCTTCACATGGACAATCACATCGATCGGATTATCGACAATATGGAGTCATGGTCCACCCGGAGACACAAGAGACATCAATACAGTGTCTCTGCTGTCGATATTAGTTTATTCCTGCATCAGCGAATTCAGCTTTGCACCTGGCGCCACTGAAAGGTCGTTATATTCTGTCTGCTTTTAAATCGCTTCTTAAAACCCGCCTCTTCTCCTTAGATTTGGAGGTTTAAAGTGCGGTATAAATAAAGCTGTATTGTATATCCACTTCTTCAGCAGTTTTGACATAATAACAAATAACTACTAACAAAGCACTTATATACTAACAAAGCACTTATATACTAACAAAGAACTACTAACAAAGCACTTATATACTAACAAAGCACTTATATATTAACAAAGCACTTATATACTAACAAAGGACTTATATACTAACAAAGCACTTATATACTAACAAAGCACTTATATACTAACAAAGAACTACTAACAAAGCACTTATATACTAACAAAGCACTTATATACTAACAAAGAACTACTAACAAAGCACTTATATACTAACAAAGCACTTATATACTAACAAAGGACTGGCTTACCTAAAGCCAGTAGAGTAGCACTTGACATGCTTGGCTCTATGAAACCTGATGTACTTATGATTCTGTTTTCTTCAAGGTTGTATCTTCTTGGTCGAACAAACTTATTGTAAGTCGCTTTGGATAAAAAAAAATGTAATGTCATATTTCCCATCGTCCCTATTTGAGTAACAAAGATGCTTGCTATTCAAATAAAGTGGAACGGCCTTCACTTATTCTGGGGAGAAACTTTCACAACTATTCGTAATTAAACAAAAGAGAAAAGGCGGTGTCACATCGCAGAGTGAACGCAGCAGCTCTGGTTCACCGCGTATCAAGTGACTGCCAAGCTACCTGCGAGCTTCACTTCCTTTACAAAAACATGCTCCCCTCCATATGGAGCGGAGGATAATTACTACAGTGTCATCAACAGCTTTTTGGCAGGCGAGTGACATTTCCAAACCTGAACAGATGATCTCGCGCAGTGTGAGGATTGGTTGTGCACATGCATTAATCCAGCAGCTCTCGAGTGCACATCCAAGCTGCTGCTTTACTGCATGACATTCATCCACAATGCCAGGTTCAAACTCAGTCCCTGACAACACGGCACGGCAACCAGATACACGACAACAACTCCAAATCTACACCTGATATAAGACACAATGATCTTGTTGAGTCAAAACATCTTACTTTGAGTCGTATCTCAGATGAAAACACATATTTTTTTACATATTTATTAGAAAATCACCAACGAATTATTTCGGCTTATATTGTAACACAGCATTTCCTGATTCTGGTCAAATATAGTTCTCCAGCTAATTACAAGGTGTGATTTATCGTATGGCGCATTTCCACTACGGCGCGGAGCTCGCTTTAACGCTTCTTCTTCTTCTCCTCCTCAATGAATACAAACAAATATAAGGATATTTTCATTCAGTTGAGACCAGGAGGCAGAGTCGCAGTCTTACACGCTTCTCTGCGCTCTCTCCTAGGCAGTCACCCATACTGTAGGAATCCCGAACCCAATAAAATACCCAATATTAGCGGTGTGTGTGTCTGCCCAAGGACAATTTAATGTAAAACCTAATAGAGGTGTCATACATAATAACCTAATAAAAGTAAATGTAACAACTACTACAGTGCAACAAAACAGGAAGATTAAATGTGGTCTCTTAAACATAAGATCTCTAGCATCTAAAGCAATATTGGTAAATGATTTAATATCAGATTATAATATTGATATATGCTGTCTCACTGAAACTTGGTTGAGACATGAAGAATATGTCAGCATAAATGAGGCCACTCCACCCAGCCATGTCAACACTCATATTGCTCGAGGCACGGGCCGAGGAGGTGGAGTTGCAGCAATCTTTGACTCAAGTTTACTTATCAATACTAAACCAAAATGTAATTATACCTCTTTTGAAAGCCTCGTTTTTAGTCTTACGCATCCAACCTGAAAAACTTTGCAGCCAATCTTATTTGTTACAGTGTATCGTGCACCAGGTCCTTATTCAGAATTCTTATCAGAATTCTCTGAGTTTTTATCAACTTTGGTTCTTAAAACAGACAAAGTAATTATCGTAGGTGACTTTAATATTCATGTTGACGATGATAAAAATAGCCTTATAAGAAAGCACTGCGTAAAGCGAGAGCAGCATACTACTGTTCATTAATAGATGAGAATAAGAATAATGCAAGATTTCTTTTCAGCACTGTAGCCAGGCTGACAGAGAGCCACAGCTCCATTGAGCCTTCTATTCCCACAGCACTCAGTAGTAATGATTTTATGTGCTTTTTTAACGATAAAATTGTTACTCTTAGAAACAAAATTAATGACCTCTTGCCTTCGACCAGTATAGTGTTATCAACAGCTCCCGGAATCGTAAGTTCTAATATTACACTAGATAGTAAACTAGAATGCTTTTCAGCCATTAACCTTGAACAATTACATTCAATGATTCTCTCTTCTAAACCATCAACGTGCATGTTAGACCCAATTCCAACTAAGCTGTTGAAGGAAGTTTTTCCATTAATTAGCACTTCTTTATTAAATATTATGAATATGTCTTTATTATCAGGCTATGTTCCACAATCATTCAAAGTAGCAGTGATAAAACCGCTTCTTAAAAAGCACAACCTCGATCCAGAGGTTTTAGCCAACTATAGACCTATTTCTAATCTTCCGTTCCTCTCAAAAATTCTTGAGAAAGCGGTCGCAAAACAGTTGTGTGATTACTTAAAAAACAATGATTTATTTGAAGATTTTCAGTCTGGCTTTAGAACACATCATAGCACAGAGACAGCTCTGGTTAAAGTCACAAATGATATTCTAATAGCCTCAGACAAGGGACTTGTCTCTATTCTTGTTTTGCTCGATCTCAGTGCTGCATTTGATACTATCGACCATGATATCCTATTGCAAAGACTAGAGCACTTGGTTGGCATACAGGGAACTGCTTTAGGCTGGTTTAGGTCCTATCTATCTGAACACTCTCAGTTTGTACGTGTCAACGATGAATCTTCCACGCAAACCAAAGTTAGCCATGGAGTGCCACAGGGCTCAGTGCTCGGACCTATTTTGTTCACATTATATATGCTTCCGTTAGGCAATATTATAAGGAATCATTCTGTAAACTTTCATTGTTATGCGGATGATACTCAACTATATTTATCAATTAAGCCTGATGAAATTAATCATCTAAATAAAATTCAAGACTGCCTTAAGGACTTAAAAACGTGGATGACCTTAAACTTTTTGATGTTAAACACGACCAAAACTGAAGTTATTGTACTTGGCCCGAAGAATCTACGAAACAAATTATCTAAAGATATACTAACTATGGATGGCATTAATTTGGCCTCCAGTGAGACTGTAAGGAATCTTGGTGTTATATTTGATCAGGATTTATCCTTTAACGCCCACATAAAATCAATTTCAAGGACCGCCTACTTCCATCTACGTAACATTGCAAAAATCAGGCATATCTTGCCTCAAAACGATGCAGAGAAACTAGTCTATGCATTTGTTACTTCGAGGCTGGATTATTGTAACTCTTTACTATCAGGGAGTACCAAGAAGTCAATCAAGTCGCTTCAGCTGATTCAAAATGCTGCGGCTCGTGTACTAACCAGAGTTAGGAAAAGGGACCACATTACTCCTGTTCTGGCTGCCTTACACTGGCTCCCTATAGAACACAGGATAGAATTTAAAATTCTTCTTCTCGCCTACAAAGCCCTTAATGGGCAGGCGCCATCTTACCTTAAATAACTCATTATACCCTACTGTCCTACTAGGCCATTGCGTTCCAAGAATGCAGAGTTGTTGGTTGTTCCTAGAGTCTCTAAAAGTACAATGGGAGCCAGAGCCTTTTCTTATCAAGCTCCACATTTGTGGAATCAGCTTCCAGTTTGTGTTCGGGCGGCAGACACCCTATCCGTTTTTAAGAGTGCGCTTAAGACCTTCCTTTTTGATAAAGCTTATAGTTAGGGCTGATTAGATTCAGCCCCTAGTTTTGCTGATATAGGCTTAGTTTGTCGGGGGA
Organism: Champsocephalus esox; assembly: GCA_036324585.1. Taxonomy (NCBI): domain Eukaryota; kingdom Metazoa; phylum Chordata; class Actinopteri; order Perciformes; family Channichthyidae; genus Champsocephalus; species Champsocephalus esox. Next base: position 41,981,042 of record CM070487.1, on the reverse strand, counting down.
CATCTTACTTCTTCCTTCTCTCTGTCTATACCCGTGTACTCTCATGTTCCGATTAACCCAGCTTCCCCAAATGTCTTTCTTTTTGGGGTCTATATACGCCGGGATCCGGAGACATGGATGATCCTGCGGTCTTGTGTCCTGGATCGCGAGCCCTGGATCTTGAGTCGTGGCTGTGGTCCTGGATCATAGGTCCTGGATGGATATCCTCGTGGATTCATCTTCCTATTATACACACATGCATTTCCAAACATTTGGACTACCTATGTTGCAAATGTATTATCTTTTCAATTTACACACGGCATCTATTGCACGTCTGTCCGTCCTGGGAGAGGGATCCCTCCTCTGTTGCTCTCCCTGAGGTTTCTCCCATTTCTCCCTTTAAACTGGGTTTTCTTTGGAAGTTTTTCCTTGTACGATGTGAGGGTCTAAGGACAGAGGGTGTCGTATTGTCATACTGATATTCTGTACACACTGTGAAGACCACTGAGACAAATGTAACATTTGTGATATTGGGCTATATAAATAAACATTGATTGATTGATTGATTCAACCTGGAACTCAATGGCCGGGGCTTATTTATTGTAAAGGACATGTGGAATTGTTTTTATTTTATTCCACTTATGAAAAAATGCCCATCCGCATCTATGTCCTTCATAAGAGGTTCTGGTCAATCTGACGCGGATACGATACCAGGACACACACACACACACACACACACACACACACACACACACACACACACACACACACACACACACACACACACACACACACACACACACACACACACACACACACACACACACACACACACACACACACACACACACACACACACACACACACACACACACAGAGAAGCTTCCCTTGATCTTTGACCCTTTGTAGTGTGTACACAAAACTATCCTAGAACATTATAAACATTTTAGATCTTCCAGAAATGTATAAACATTTCACATTTTCTCGCACTGCCCCCCCTCGCACCTGCACGCCGGAGGAGGGACAAAGCAGAGACAAAACCTCACATTACAGTGTAGTGCAGAACTACAATTATCTACCAGCAACATGGCCAAAAGATATTCTGCTCAGAGCCTCGGAGCTAATGATGGATGAGAGTGAGTGGAATGCATCAGAGGAACACGTTAAGTGGAACAGGAAGACATTGCTGAAGATGAGGATAATGTGGAGGTAGACTCACAATTTGACAGCGAATTGGAAGATGAATTTGACTCATAGCCAGCCGCAAGAAGACTCCCACAGCACGCCGCTAGAAGACTCCCACAGCCAGCCGCTAGAAGACCCCCACAGCCCGGCGCTAGAAGACCCCCACAGCCCACCGCTAGAAGACTCCCACAGCCAGCCGCTAGAAGACCCCCACAGCCCGCCGCTAGAAGACCCCCTCAGCCAGCTGCTGGTCTGTGGACCCTCAAAGGACTCCAAGACACAGACTACATGCAGCAACTGCAACAAGTACAGCTGTGCGACACACAGGAAGAAGTTCTGCACATCGTGTGTGTGTGGACCTGCCCTTTGACTCACACGATGTCACATCATTGATATATCTTTCGGATATACTGTGTTTTATGAATAGTGACTGTTTGTATTTGCTTTGTGTTTATATCCGTTCTGTGTCATTGATATGGATGTTACGAAAGATCAAAATGTATCAGGCAAATGTTCACACTTAACTTGGAAGGAAGCATTCAGTCGTCTTCTGCACTTGAGATAACGAGTTCTGTGCGCACGGTTACACCTGGAGAACCCAACACGTCTCTGTTTATAATTGCACTTAGCGATCTCTGCACCCGAGGGACGACTTTTTGCATCATAATATCCCAAAAATGTCTCGCCCGCTTCCAAGAAATGCCAAGAAGACGGCAGGATAACATCTCGTCTCCTCCGTGCTTAAGGGGATCTGGGAAAGACATTAAGACGCGGCGCAAAAAGCATCTACAATATCATTTAAAGGTGTTTTAAAGGGCACTGTGGTGTGTTTCTAACCATATGGTGTTATGGTGAATATATTAAAACAGGCATGTAGCTAAAGTCTTTTCCTTATTTATTATGTATGCAATGTCGATTCACACCAACACTACTTTTCAGTTATCACATCACATCACTTGTTAGACGCTTTTATCCAGAGCGACTCACATACTCAATACAGAGGACAATCCCCTCAGGAGACATTTGGGGAGAAGGGTCTCAGGGACACAACGACATGCTGACTGCAGTGGGGTTTGAACCTGTGACCCCCTGAGCCCAACACAAACGCACAACCCACTGCGCCACACGCCTCCCAGTTATAACAAGTATGAATAGCACATGGTAGCAGGTCATCTTTTGGAGGAATATAAAGAAGGGAAAACCGAGGTTTCATTATAATCAAAGTCAAACTTTAATGTCAAGAATTCTACATGTTGTACCTCCAGAAATATCGAAATATCGTTTCTGGAGGTCCTACAGTGTGACATACAACATACAACAAACAACAACAACAAAACAACAACAAAAAGGGCCGATAACCGGGGTATACAGTTTAACATGTTAATAATATGTTAAAGTGTTCAGCGGGGATGGCAGAAAAGTGACTGGTGCTGGATGAGGAAGGTTGGTTTTGTGTGTGTGTGTGTGTGTGTGTGTGTGTGTGTGTGTGTGTGTGTGGTGTGTGTGTGTGTGTGTGTGTGTGTGTGTGGCCTAGCATTACTAGACTCGCCTCCCTTATGGGGACAAATTGGAGGTCCCCATGAGGGGAGTCATTAATTTTAGGGTGAAGACTTGGTTAGGATTAGGATTAGGGTGTGTGTGTGTGTGTGTGTGTGTGTGTGTGTGTGTGTGTGTGTGTGTGTGTGTGTGTGTGTGTGTGCTAATGCTAAGCACTACAGCATTATTTATTAAATTAAATGCTCTTCCAACACAAATGGAGGTGTCAGGTGATTTATAACTTCAAGAAGCGCTCATTCCATAAAGCGTCCTTTTCACATTGCTGTATGAAAAGTCAAATGAGCATTCTGTTGTTTATGACTTCCTCAGCAAAGGAGGACATGCAGCATTGACAGGTCTCTGGCACAGCAGGCAGTGGCCTTTCATTAGCATACATAATTCACGTGTATTGATACAAGAACAAACAAGACGGCTAATTATGATGGAGCCACGACAACATGACCTCTAGCCCAGAGGTCAACGAGAAGGCAGATGAACACAGTGCGGTCACATCCTTGTTTAGAAGGAGGACGGGAAATAAGAAGGAGAAGGCAGAAATCTGAGTAAAGAATCCCCTCATCTTGGAGTCTTATTTAATGAAGTTAACCTTTTCTTTCAAACCCCTTCACTTAAATTAAGACTTACTTATACTGCCATGTCTTTTTCGTACGTTTGAAGCTAAATCCAGCAGCTGGTTGGTTTAGCTTGAAGCTCCCGTGTCGTGGCCATTTCTACAGATCATAGTTCCATCGTTGAGGTCTACTAGAATATATTTAAATGTGCAATGTTCCAAACTCTCATTGGTTTCTCACAGCATCTCTGTGTAGTCTGTGTATTCACTCTCTGTCCTACACGGCTTGTTGGAGCTCCTCCCCCTCCCTGTGAGCCCAGTGGCCGCCTGCGAGACAGCGAGACACAGCGAAACCCAGCCCGAACACACACACACACACCAGCAGCCTCGCCGCGTCCCGCCGTCTCAGAGAGGAGAAATCGGCGGAGCTGCAGCTGAGAAAAGATTGAGTGTGTGAGGAAGTCTGCGGATTGGTCCAAATGTAACGGCTCCATGGATTGGTCCATGTGGGTACGGGCCCATCACAGTACCCAGGAAGAAGAAGAGAAACGTCCAACGAGGCGTTCTGGGGCAGCGCAGACAGGTCTTCGCTCCGTTAGATGTACTCGCTACAGGGTGCACTTTGAGGGTTTGTGACTGCAGACCGTTCACATGCAGAACAACCTTCACAACACGAGGGGACGGGAGATAACCAGAAAGCACGACATGGGCCCTTCAACATAAAGACTGGAGACAATAGAAAACAGCCTAATGATGTCCAAAGATAATTAAATCTGCCGACCAACACCTCGAAACCTCATTACGTTTTTTTTGCATTTCAAACTCTACCCCGGGAAATAGTGCTGAACGTAACCGGTCGTAAAACAAACAATGGGATGTTTTTATCTGTTTTTAATGGATATTTGTTTTTGTGTCATTAGCTCACAAGAGGTGGTTCTATGTTTATATATATATATTTGAACTTTAGGCAAAGCCAGGCTTTCCTGTTTCCCTCGGTTTCCAATCTGTGCTTACAAGCCACTGTTGCTAATTACGTATTTAGCATGCAGTGAAATAGTGGTATTTACTTTTCATACCGAGTGATACTGTCGCCATCTTTGCTTTATTTCATCCATTTTGTGTCTTCAGGAATGTGTGATGAGTTATCCAAAGACCTGGCTACAGTTTTTCAAAAAGATGAATAAACAGTCGAAAGACAAATCACAAATACGACAATAAAGCAGTTAAAAAAGACCACGGAAATGTTCACGATTAACTTGGAAGAAAGCCATTCACAGTCTTTCTGTTTTACTTGTCATACCGAGTGTGAATTGAGTGCACTTTTATTGTAAACTTTGTTTTCATGTCATGTTTTATAGGTTGTCGGCAATGCATGTCACCAATTTGGTTTTTTACCGTTTTTTGGTCGTCCAGGCTGAAGACTTTTCTCTTTGTCGCTGCTTCTAATTGAACTATTCACATCTTAAACTGCACTGTAACTTTTATCCATGTACTTTATTTATTTTATTAGCTTTTATTTTTAATGACTGATTTTAAATGCTATTTTCTTAATGTCTTTCATTTTTTGTAAAGCACTTAGAATTGTCTTGTGTTGAAAAGTGCTATATAACTTGCCTTGCCTCGCCTCGCCTCGTCCCAATCTTGTGTCTTAGCCATCATCAAACAGACAACGAGGTGTACACAAAAAAAAACTAAGGACATTTTCTTCCAGTTAGCTTATATCTCACACTGGACAGAACCACTTCCATGCTAGCCTACCCCTTCTTATCATGTGTTGCATAAGGACGAGTGATGTTTCAAAGCGTAGAGGGCTAAAAGCTCCCTCCTCCATTGAGAGACTGGATATGAGCCACTCCCCACGGGCCATCACTTCCTCGCATGCCTTCCCTTCCTGCCTCTCCTCCTCACACAATGCAGGATGTTGATGGAGAGCTGGATGGATGCAGAGGCTCTTTTATCAGTGCTTGTCAAAAGCTAATTCCACCCAGTTGCTGACGTGCCTCTTTGATATGCGCGCCGATTTGCTGGAGCCACCGAATCGCTGGAGCCACCGAATCGCTGCGTGCTTCAAATGCCTGTCAGATCATGTCAAGATTCCAACCTGAGTGCGAGACTTCTAACGGCAACGATTACGTGGACGGATTAACTAAAGCTCGGATAATGAATGAGCCAATCGGTGCTTGTTAAGTGTTAATGTACTTCCTGGAGAAGCTCCCGTCTACAGAGAGAGCTTTCGATGCTTTTTCTGCAGCCATGAGGACGTGAAATGCAAAGTGCTTCTGAAATTATCTTAACGACCTTGCCCACGTTGCTCCAATGAAGGCAGGATTGTTCCAGTCACTCTCGAAAGAGCTTTTTAATGATTTACAATGATAATAGACAAAGCTGACAAGGTCTGCCTAATTACTTTTCCCTTTGGCCCTGAACACCAAAGCAGCGACTCTCGGATGTATACTCATCTTTCCAAAAGACATTTCAGTCCGAGGCGCGTGCCGCTACATGTCATCGTTAAACAAAAAAACAACACGAAGTATACTTTCCAAAGACACAATCTGTCGAGGCGTAAATTACGGATACAGCCTGGATCAGCAAGACATGTAGTAAAAACAACATAAGCTTTGAATTATCCATGCAAGGAACGCATCGAAGCATACATTCAAATCACGATCATGTTTTATAACAAAGCATATGCAAAGCTGCTCCGCTTCATGTCGGCAGTAAGTCCTTCAATAGCTGCAGCAATTCCTCAGAGACAGCATCTTGTACACACAACTTTTACTACAGCATCTATTCTCACTTGTCTCTCCTCGCTGAGACGGATGCAGGATGGAAGGTACAGCAATGAACCGTGGAGTAAGTAAACCGAGTCCATTAAGCCCTAACGGATTGATTCGGCGACTGAATAATGCAGGCGTTGAAAAAGACAAATGCCCGATCAATATCCGATGCTATTGTTACCTTCACGCGGGCCGTATTGATGGAGAACAGATGGTCACTCCCATGTTGTAGATCTACTGTGTTGCGAGACAATTATTTACTCGTGTATCAGCCACGAGATGGAAAAATAATGCAGGGTTGTCGTTAAGGATACCGACTGCAAGACGGAGATAACGCACAACCAATGCAAAAGTTAGTAGAGCCTACCGCTGATGAATTATTGATAAAGAAATTGTAAACATTCGGTTCGCATTCCTTTTAAATCGGCATCTCATGGTTTACTTCGGTTTTAAAACCCAATATCGTCGGGTTGTTGTCGAGTTGATAGAGACGGTGTGTGGTTTCTGTGAAAAGCTTATAATATTGTCACCCAGTGGGAAGCTATGTGGTCAAATGTAAAAAACGACATATCCCACAACGCCAGTCTTTTGGACACACAGCTACTTGTGTGGAAAACACAGATTTTAGCCGTTAAGTTAAATAACGTACATCCTAATAGGAAGACGAGGTTTGTCTATCATGTTTTGGTTTTTATTTGTTTGACTGTTGTAACGGCCTATTTTCTTTTTTGAATGCGTGTGGAAATTATGTGTTTTGATTATCCACAAATCAACCCAACGTCAGAAGCCAGACATAAGTAAAACTAATACATTAAAAGATAGCACATTAACACATGTCTGTTTAAAAGTCGTCTGACTGACCTACTGAAACAAAGAAAGGAAGCCACAGCATGAGTTATAACCCTAACCCTAACCCTAACCCTAACCGGGAATAAGTGTTTGAAAGGCGGGACAAGTGGTGATAGTGATAGCAGAAATAGTGATTACAATGTAAAGAGAGTTTACCCAGAGGACAGGCTGCTCCACAACACTTTGCAAGCCAGGAAAAGTGATTGAATCCTGGGTACACATGTTTTAAATAGTCTGATACCTCCAGGCCGCATCACCGCATTTTACAAGCCAGGGAAGGTGAATGAATCCTGGGTACACATGTTTTAAATAGTCTGATACCTCCAGGCCGCATCACCAAATTTTACAAGCCAGGGAAGGTGAATGAATCCTGGGTAAACATGTTTTAAATAGTCTGATACCTCCAGGCCGCATCACCAAATTTTACAAGCCAGGGAAGGTGATTGAATCCTGGGTACACATGTTTTAAATAGTCTGATACCTCCAGGCCGCATCACGGCACTTTACAAGCCAGGAAAGGTGATTGAATCCTGGGTACACATGTTTTAAATAGTCCGATACCTCCAGGCCGCATCACCGCATTTTACAAGTCGGGAAAGGTGATTGAATCCTGGGTACACATGTTTTAAATAGTCTGATATCTCCAGGCCGCATCCCTGTATTTTACAAGCCAGGGAAGGTGCCTGCATCCTGGGTAAACATTGTTTTTAAATGTGTGGAACAGTGTTTTGTCACTTTCAAAACCCTCCCGTCATTGGCCGGAGAAATGGGGTCGATGTTGTATTAAATCTGACCGTTAATATTCCACTGAGACGAAATACGATGACCGGAGTGATCCCATGTTCATGTTGTCCCTAAACCGGACCCTTAATGAATGATATTCTACTGCATTATATGCATCTACCACACTGTTTGGTATATGTTGTGTTTCCAGAGGTTTCTACAGCATCCCTCATTAAAGGCATGGATCCAACAATTCTCCTCATGCGTGGAGACGAAGAAATGCCGCTGAGTCTTTGTGGTGATATGTTCTTTGCACAACCCTGCTCTACACATGTTGAAGCACGTTGTATTTTTACCGGAATAGAGACCCATGCAACGAGCCCTTTTTAGATGTATCCACCCTATTTGTATCCTTCATTTGATAACGTGTGATATTAGGATTCCTCGGAGGCCTCAGATTTGTTCTCATCTTCGGAATGACTCAGTATGTTGGAAAGGGATCACATATGCTGAGCGCCCACTGTCGGTTGCTGCGTGATGGACGCCGGCACGCAGGCGGGTTTAAAGCTGCCAGAATGGCCCGTGTTCACAGATGGCTGGGGCTTAATGCCGCCTCATAACGACGTCTCTGTCCTTTTCCAAGGTCACTTCTTTCACTGTGGAGCCTCTGCAGGATCCAGAAGGCAACAAAAACTCGAAATATTGCCACATATATGTATCTAATATCTAGTCAGAATATGTCTCTACACCTGATACAAGACACACAAACCTCAGAAGTAACCGCAGTGAGATATCGGGTCTTATTTTTAGACAAAACATCTTATTTTGAAACACGTATTTTTTAACTGACATCAGAAAACTGAAAACTTTTGAGCATTTGCGGCTTGTATTGTAACACAACATTTCCTGATTCTGGTCAAATATAGTTCAAAATGAGTTCTCCAGCTAATTACAAGACCAGATGTATCTAAATATCCCTTCTTATTTCAAGACATCTGACCAAGCTAACTTTCACTTGTTCTATTGGCAGATGTTTCTACTTATTTCAAGTGTTGTCTTCATTATTGTTTCACTTGTTTCTGGAGCAGCATTTCTTCCAGTGTAGCGAGGTTTGGTCAGAATTTCTTATAGGTTGATATCGGAAACGTTTAAGGTACTATCTTTATGATCTGATGTATGAATACGGGTGTGGGATGTGATGAACAGTTTGCTGCTCCCTAAAGGAAGCGCTTATCAGGAAGTATGTCGCTCGGGGCTTATCGGTACAGCCTCTGATAACTGGTCGTAGCCTGCAGACGACGTTAACATTTACTCGGTTGGACCTGGTGAAGGAAACGTTTCGATACGAGCATTGCTGTCGTGTTGCAGTATTATTTCAGAAAATGTAAAACAACATTGCTTTGGAGGCCTTAGATTAGGGTCCGTTCACACCTGCCTTGCGTAGTCCGGTTGAATCGAACCCTGGTGCGTTTAGCCGCTTGGTGCGGTTCGTTTGGGTCGGTGTGAACGCAGACCTCTGAAGTGAACTAAACAACCGGACTCTGGTCTGCTGAAATAGGTGGTCTCGGACCGCTTGCGTGCGAACTCTGGAACGCAGTCCGCACCATAACATAGGAAGCGTAGTATTTACGAGTCACAAGAACGCGGATGTCTTCAAAAGTCTTTACCGAAAGAGTCTTTCAAGACATCCGCGGTTGTTTAGTTAAAGAGCGAAGCAGAATGAAGTGTTGAACAGTGTCGTGTAAAGTTCAAATGCTTCGTCAGCTACATAACAGTCAGAGCCATCTGTCGTCGGGGAAACGCCCTCCTGACTGCAGAACGTCTCTCATTACGTTATAATGTTTTTTAACGGACGTTGTCAGATTATATAATAATATGCGCCATCTGCTAGCGTCTGTTGATCTCCAGATTAACAGCTGCATGAGAATAACTTGCCGATGCTCCATGGCGGAGGCTCCGGGAGAAATTGCCGGGATTCACGTTTTTACCACCTTGATGTCTGACCAATGGGTGAACAGCATTTCCGTGCACATGACTTGTGTTTAAAGTTTATAGTCCGTTTGAGTTTTGCCGTGTGAACGCAAACCGAACCTTCTGAAAAATGAAACGATGTAACAAATTGTCGTCTGGTGCGCACCAGAGAAGCGGACTATTAGGTGTGAACGCGACCTAAATCTTACGTTAAGTAACCTACCCACAAAATCAATATGGTGGCCCGATTATAATGCTTTGGGTTTTCCATTTCCTGTAGTGTGTTATGTAGGTTTGTGTGCATGTACGTGGTCTGCAAAGGCTAACGTCCCTGCCCGAAACGCCTCCATTGGACTCCTTTTTCTAAATTCCAGAACATAATGACATCACTATGTAACAGTTGTGCTATTATTGGCTAGCGCTCCAACACATTGTACTTGATAGGCTAAGGGGGCGGGACATCTCGAAGCGGTTGGCCAATCACAACAAAGCCGGCCAGCTCACCAATCAGAGCAGACACCCTCTGGTTTCAGACAGAGGGTGAAAAGAGGTGCTGCAGCACAGGCAGTATGAGACGAATAAAGAGCTTTTTGAACATTAAAGCTTGGAGACACACGAAGAGCCGTCTTTGAGGACTTCTCCTGGGACGACAACATACTTTTTTGTTGCCATTGCCACTGAAATGGTTTTCTGTCGATTGCCACACGCAGACAAACCTCCGTCTGCTATTTAACGATTTGGCGAAGGGCACCATGGTCTCGAGCTGTAGTCGCCGTTAGCTCATTAAAGCGTGTACACGAAATACAAATATAACCTGAACATGTCCTCTTTAAAGTAGGTAACTTACTTACTCTGTGTTGCTATAACAACGCTTTTCAGCGTCTCAAAACATCTATATAAGTTAACCATATATTACGTCTCCGTAGCGAAACTCTAAATATTCAAGTAAAATATGGAATAAAGTGAATTTAGTTATCTAAGCACGCCTACATACGGGAGGTGGGTGCAACACATGTTAGTGTCACCCCGGGTCTAGGGAAGACACATCTTTACTACGCCAACTCTCTTTGAAATAAGTTGTACGTACAAATCCAGGTGGCTGTGAGGTTTTCATTCCCATCAGTGGGGCAGATGTTCTGAGAGTAAAGTAAAAGCAACATTTACCAACTGCTTTGAAGCACCACCTGTTATAAAGCCGCCTGGAAGAATGCTCACTGGCTCGTCTTCACTTCAGTTGTTGTTCGTTTATCTTTTTTTTCCTTTGAGCTTAGCTACCATCTGGTAGAAAGTAGATGGACTGTGGCATTAGAGAAATAAGACGCAGCATACTGTACGATGGGTTTATTCTCTGGATGACGGGTAATTGATGCATCTTAGTCAACGGGTAATTCATCTTCTAAATAAAAGCTGGTACACTTCTAAGCAGAAATAAACCGCTTGTCCATAAATACATGTTTTTTTATGATATGCTCGATCAAAATAATGATCAGATGTTTGTATCGAGCATATATTGGCGGAAGGATACCAACAAAGTCCTAGAAAGACACAGGTAAACTTATCTAAAGTACTTTTAAATGGTTTGTGGTTTCAAACTAGAGGCCTTGGGTAAAAGTAGTTTGTGGTTCAAACTAGGAGGCCAGTTTTTTTAGTTTCTTAAAAAACTAAAGGATCTTATAGTTCGTTAGTGGACCATACTTTAGGGTACATTTTCTTAGTTTTACTAAAACTATTGTGTGACTTTATAGTAGGATACAAGGTACGGCTATTTTATAGACTGAGTTCGGCTATGGGCATTTTCTGAGTTTAGTTTTCTGTGTTTTGCTAAAAAACGTTGTGAGTTTTATAGTTTATGCGTAAGCTATCGGGCATTTTTACTTAGTTTTGGGGAAAACTATAGAAGTCTAATCATCATGGGTTCAAGCTGCAGAAAGACCTGTGGGAAGAAGATAGAAACAGAAATAGTCATCTTATCAGGAGATGCGAAGAGATTAAAAAGAGATAGCATCGAGAACAAATGTAACGGGAATGGAAAAAGGGAGGAAGAAGAGGATTTATTAGGGGCTATGATGTGGTTAGCCGAAGCAAGGAAGAGAAGGGAAGGACGTGGGAGAGAGGAGACACAGAGCTGAGAAAATAGCAGCATCAGAGAAAGAAAAAGAAGAAGGTTTGTATAACCTGTATCCTAATCTCCCGTATTCCGAGAAACTGGACGACCAAGTGATATGCAGGCGCCGCCAGCCCCCCCCCTCCGTATCTCCCTCCCGTGGGACCTGCTGCCATGCAGGAGCTATGGATAGGTGGAAACCATGCACCGGCTCAGCACCCCGGGGATCTCCTCGGACCCCTGGCCTCCCGCTCGTCTCGCCCCTCTGACCGACTCCGCTGCCTTGGCCACCCGCTCCGCCCCACCCTACCAACCGCCTCCACACACCGACCCTCGTGCTCCCGCGCATGAGGGAGGAACCCAGCGGCACGCGGTCAGGTAAGACATTCAGAATGCCCGTCATGCCAGTTATGAGTATATCAGGGAATGTGACTGATTTTCTAGGGGGGGGCATTTCAACTGAATGGGGTGACATTGGCAAAGAAAAGAAACAAAAGCAAACTGCCGTGTTTTTAACACAGGATGAATCTGATGATTACACTTCTGATGTATGTTCTGCCAAATTGCTTTTCCGAGGTGATCAAAGAAGGTGTGGACGGGGCCTTGGGACGGACGAGGTGGGGCACGAGGTGGAGGACGGGGAGGAGGAGGGCGAGGTGGAGGGCGAGGTGGAGGACGGGGAGGAGGAGGACGAGGTGGGGCACGAGGTGGAGGACGGGGAGGAGGAGGGCGAGGTGGGGCACGAGGTGGAGGAGGGCGAGGTGGGGGGCGAGGTGGGGGGCGAGGTGGAGGACGGGGAGGAGGAGGGCGAGGTGGAGGGCGAGGTGGAGGACGGGGAGGAGGAGGGCGAGGTGGGGGGCGAGGTGGAGGACGGGGAGGAGGAGGGCGAGGTGGAGGACGGGGAGGAGGAGGACGAGGTGGGGCACGAGGTGGAGGACGGGGAGGAGGAGGGCGAGGTGGGGCACGAGGTGGAGGAGGGCGAGGTGGGGCACGAGGTGGAGGACGGGGAGGAGGAGGGCGAGGTGGGGCACGAGGTGGAGGAGGGCGAGGTGGGGGGCGAGGTGCAGGGCGAGGTGGAGGACGGGGAGGAGGAGGGCGAGGTGGAGGGCGAGGTGGAGGACGGGGAGGAGGAGGACGAGGTGGGGCACGAGGTGGAGGACGGGGAGGAGGAGGGCGAGGTGGGGCACGAGGTGGAGGAGGGCGAGGTGGAGGGCGAGGTGGAGGGCGAGGTGGAGGACGGGGAGGAGGAGGGCGAGGTGGAGGGCGAGGTGGAGGACGGGGAGGAGGAGGACGAGGTGGGGCACGAGGTGGAGGACGGGGAGGAGGAGGGCGAGGTGGGGCACGAGGTGGAGGACGGGGAGGAGGAGGGCGAGGTGGGGGGCAAGGTGGAGGACGGGGAGGAGGAGGGCGAGGTGGAGGGCGAGGTGGAGGACGGGGAGGAGGAGGGCGAGGTGGGGGGCGAGGTGGAGGACGGGGAGGAGGAGGGCGAGGTGGAGGGCGAGGTGGAGGACGGGGAGGAGGAGGACGAGGTGGGGCACGAGGTGGAGGACGGGGGAGGAGGAGGGCGAGGTGGAGGGCGAGGTGGAGGGCGAGGTGGAGGACAATTCCCGGAGAGAAGTTGCTTCACATGTGGCAGATTTGGGCATTGGAAAGAGAATTGCCCAGCACGGAGGGACCGGAGGACTGGGTGGAGCAGGCATGACTCGAGCCAAGTACACAATCAGGTGATGTATTATCACACACACAGACCCTGAACAGATGAAAAAGGTTAACGTCGAAAGTCAAACAACTACAAAACAAGATAACCCAAATCAAGATGACCTAAGACGAAATGACTCAGACCTTGACGGTGACACAGAAGCAAGTTCAGATAACGCGTCTGTCGGCTCCTCCGATGAGGAAGTGGAGATTTTAGAATTAGGTACCGTAGAATTAATGCTGGCTCACGTAGAGAAACCATTTGTTACCCTAAGAGTAGATGTAACCAGATTATGCAAAACAGCAGATTGTAAGGATGGATTTATGACGTCACTCACTCAACTGCATGGGGGGGAAGAGCCCTGCCCATTTGTTTACAAGCAGCCTCCATGGCAGCACAGGCAACAATAGTGCTTTTCAGATCCTTCACTCTAACAGTAACTCACGCAGTGTCCGTACTATTGCTACAACATAAACAAACCTATATGTCACCAGCTCGACATTTAGCATGCATGGCTACGTTGCTATCACAACCAAATCTCACTATCGAGAGATGTACTACTTTAAATCCAGCTACACCACTGCCAGTAGAGACAGACGGGGAGCTACACGACTGTATCGCAGAAACTGAGAACAGAGTGCTACCAAGGACAGACCTGACGGACAGTCCCTTCCCAGATGCAGACGCAACAATGCATGTTGACGGTTCATGGAAGAGGAATCTTGATGGAGCTGATGCAACAGGCTATGCTGTAGTGACACAGACGAAACTGCTCAAGGGCGCAGCATTGCCGTCTCACTTATCAGCACAGGCAGCAGGACCGATCGCACTAACAGAGGCATGCAGGCTGGGGAAGGAAGACAGGTAACATTTATACAGACGGAAACTACGCGTATTCATGTGTGTGTTTGCACAGCAATGGAAACATAGGGGGATGGTAACATCCACAAACAAACCTATTACTATTACAAACTACTAATACTTTTATCCATGTATTTTTCCTTAATGTTTATTTTATTAGCTTTTCTTTTTTAATGCTTAATGTCTTTCATTTTTTATTTTTTTTTGTAAAGCACCTTGAATTGCCTTGCGTTGAAAAGTGCTATATAAATAAACTTGCCTTGCCTATTACACATAAAGATTTGATCACTTTTGGATGCAGTACAGCTCCCGAAGAGAGTGGCGGTCTGTAAGCGTGCAGCACACACTACAGCAGTGGTTCGCGGGCCCCTAGGGGTACGTTGGAGTACTGCAGGGAGTACGTGAGATTTATTTTATGTTAATGAAAAAAACTAAACATAATTAATGCATTTAAACAAACTAGCCTACTGATAGTAGATGAACTACTTTATTCAAAGATGTACAGTAATTCTGGATAATAAAATCAGTTCAATGCAACTAATGTCGTCCGAGTGTTAAAATTGGTTTGCCATGAATTTAGTGATGGATTGTGAACATTTGAAATGTAGCATTTAAGTGTTTCTCAGTTCCTGTTGTTGTTTTAATAAATCAGACACCGATGGTGCAGCGCTGTGCCTCTTTATATAGGCTTTTCCCCCTTAACATATAGTTGACATTGATTGATATTGATATTGATATACTTTATTAATCCCTCGTGGGGAAATTGTTTCTCTGCATGTGACCCATCCTAGTGTTAGGAGCAGTGTGCTGCTATTTTGAACGGCGCCCGGGGAGCAGTGTGGGGAACGGTGCCTTGCTCAGGGACACCTCGGTAGCACTTGGTCTTTCCGGGACTTGAACTGGTGACCTTCCAGTTACCAAGCCGAGTCCCTATCGACTTCGCCACCATCGCCCTGCGCTGATCAGGGGGTACTTGGCGAAATATTTTTTTCAAAGGGGGTACATTATTGAAAAAAGTTTAAGAACCACTGCACTACAGGGACGGACCCAATTTCCACAGGGAAGATGAAGATGAAGATGAAGAGGCTAAGAAAGCAGCGCAAAGACAGTGACCAATATATTTCTGAGAATATGGAACACATCGATCATGATATCCTAAAAGACACGCAAGCGAATGCACCCGACAAAGAAAAGGTATACTGGAAGAAGACGTTGTGTACACAGAGTAAAGAGGGGCTGTGGGAAAGTACAGAAGGCACATATTGAGCCATGGGTTGGACCACGGCTCAACGGGGGGGATGGTGGACGTAATACAGACGATATTCACAGCCTGTGGCTTTACTCTAAAATGGTTTAGCATGTTCTGTGTGTGCGCAGTGTAACCCTCGGGGACAGGTCAGAGCAAAGAGAGGTAAGATACCTGAGCCAGTATGTGCATGGACTTTAATGAACTAAATACATGTGAGGGAATGAAATATCATCTAACAATCATTGCCATGTACTCAAAATGGATTGAAGTTGTTCCAATGAGGCATCCGGATGCATTGACAAATCACATAATGCCACGTTTTGGAATTCTGGAAGAGATCTATAGCGATAATAGCACACACTTTGTAAATAAAGTCATTCAGGATTACCTCGTGCTAGAGGGCTATCACCTTTTGAAATGTCAGATGGAAGACCATATATCTGCCTGAGTTAAAACCATGTGTAAGAGAGGACGAGGGCACGAGTGAAAGCACAGCAGAGTATACGGCAACGATGTTGAGAAGAAAATAGATCATTATGTTCTTGTCCCCTCTGCACAGGAAGTACCTGACACTACGCAGACAGTGAAACCAGGAGAGTGAGTGCACTCGCCCAAGTGGGAGGGTCCCTACCAAGCACTCCTGTCTGCACCGACTGCAGTTAGAGTGGCGGAGAGACCATCCTAGACACCTGACTGTGAAGCTGTTTCAACCTAAAGACAGAAACTCACCTCTACTGGTGAAGTGTGGCTACGAAGGGAGGAGATTCCAATAAGGACGCTTGTCTCAAACCAGTGAAGAAACCAACAGAACCCAGGAGAGTGGACGTCAGCAACGTGATAGAAACTGACGATGTACAGAGAGAGAATTAGGCCGTGGCATCCATTCGGATTACATTAAAACATGTGCTGATACAATCTACCTACCTCAGCCGCTTGGGTACTTTTGTATATGATTTTTTTAATCTTTATAATCATTTGTATTTTCCAAGTTCTATCCGTAGTATAAACAGGAGGGATATGTTGGAGACATACTGTTGTCTCCACTCTGTGGGTTGTTTCAATGCATTGCCATCATGTGTGGCTCTGACCTGTGTACGACCTCTTCTTGTGATAGGAGGAGGCAGGGCATTTCAGGCGGTTGATATTTATGAGAAGACAGACTTGCCGTCTCCTAAATATCTCATTTCTATGAAGCGTGAAGGAAGTACGTGACTCTTTCCAGAAGATGTCACAGATGACCCGACTTTCCGACACCCGCGGCTGATATTAGCGCCACCTCGATTTACGACTTTGTTGTCATCTCCTTTTGGACGATATAAGCCTGATGTTTGTTGCTGTTCCTTTGAGCAACACTCCCCATGTGTGTAACCATATCCTTTGTATGTGACCAATGGAAACGTTGTCATGTTGCCGTTGGTCACCATGGAAACATTCATTAGCTAACAACGACATTATTGTTCTATTGATATAAAGGGAGGTCAGGTACTCTTTAAAGCAGCTGCTAGCTATGGGTACTTTTTACTGAAGCACACTTCAAAGCCTCTTTACTTTGACTTGAGTAAAGAAGTTTAGTCAGTACTTCTACTTTCACCAGAGTATTTTTAAACACGAGTATCTGTACTTCTACTTGAGTACAGGACGTGTGTACTTTTGCCCTCTCTGGTGAGATCACAGTTGAGTTTCTTGGATTTGGACGTGACGGAAAAGGACACAGATTTCTTCACGAGGTTTGGATGATTTGTTGGTGGCAAAGTTAGCAGATTGGCATATTGTGTTTTGATAAAAGGAAAACACGTAAATGGCGCTGGCTTTGCCTCTGCAAGTTGACTTCATCCACAGGTACTGGTAACACATGCAGTATATGTTGTTTAGTTGTGTTGAGTATGAATAGTGGAACTGCATTTGCCTTTAAATCAAATATCTATAGGAATTGAGGTATTTTGCAAAGAGTGCTGCACTTTCTGAACACTATCCAGTCACTCAATCTTCGTTTCTTTATACTTTTAATTACGGTACATTTATGCACTCGAGTACAGACGTAGGGGGTTTAAGAAACAGCACAGAACAACATAACACTTTTGAACACTCTGGTATCATTACTTTGATTACCCTTCTACCAGTCTGAACAATCCCTGCCTGTATTTAAATATGTAATAATGTTTTTCAGGATTAATTGCATCCCTGTTTTACCCAAGGGTTTTTATAACGATCCAATTGCCGTCTCAGAGGCAAGGGAAGACATTACATTCAGGATAGAAAATGAGAGAATTACAACATTGATTAATAACAACGGCACCTGGTAACTTCTAAACAGATATATAGTGGCATCGCTTTGTGCATTTTAAAATAAGCAAATCAGTTAAACCCCAGTAGATAATGTTTCATTTACATTCCTTGACCTTTAACTAGTGTTACTTTGTACTATAGTGCAAGAATATATCGGTTTATTTATTTATACTAAAACCGATATATTCCTGCTCGGGCTGTCAAACGATTACAATTTTTAATCAGATTAATCACAGCTTGAAAATTAATTAATCATGATTAATCACCATTCGAACTATGTCCAAAATATGCCATTTATTTATGTATATTGTTGTGGGAATGGAAAGATAAATGAAAGATGGCGGATATATCCATTTAACATACAGTAGCCTATATATGTTTATTATAACATTGTTCTGTGTGTCAAAATGAAAGACAGCCCACACACCTATCAATCATCAAACCGTGGGGTCTTAATTCATTACGTGTTGATTTCTATCAACGGGGGGTACTTCAGGAAAGTCGACAGAGCTAGTAGAGTACTTCGTGACCACAGTGTGACCGTTGTGATCAGCTGTTTTAGCTCAGTTCTCCAGTGAAGGCGGGAGTCTCCCTCCGCAGCAGTGTCAGTGTAGTTTTGGCACAGTTCGGTTATACAGACCGACGTTAACAGCAGCCCTGTCTGTGCACACGGAGACCGTCTCTGTCGTCCGGTGATCTAACCGCCTTCTGGAAAAGTTTCACAAGTACGTCGGTACGCAAATGCGCTTTGTGAAACAAGTGACGGTACGCATTTCAGATTACGCACATAACCTGCGTACCATTTATGTGCACCCCTGTACCAGAGCCATATTATTACTATGATATGGCTCTGCCCTGTACTACAGCAAAAGTATTCTCCGTCGGGACTTCCTGCAACAACACCACGCCCCGTTATCTTGATTCTGATTGGCCAGAAGACATTATCAAAGATGTTCTATTGAGAAGACGATCACTACGTGACAAAAGTTTTCAAAACCGTTTCTGGTCTTCGGTATTTCCAAACAAGTGGCTACTGAAATCAATCTTACTAACTGCTGTCTGTGCAATTTACTCCGCGAGTTGGCGGACTTGATTTTGCTTACTTTAACATCATTTTTCATGGTGGGGCTAAGCCATTTCTTGGTATGGGTGTAGCCTACCCCAGCCATACCCTGGCGCTGCCACTGGTGGGATGTATGGGGCGGGCCATTCTGCACATGCGTTAAATGCGTTAAATGCGTTAAATATTTTAACGCGTTAATTCAAAAAATTAATTACCGCCGTTAACGCGATCATTTTAACAGCATTAATTCCTGCACTTTAACTGTATCTGCATATTGAAGTATGAATGCTTGTTGTTTTCTCCTGAATGTTGTACGTCTCTTGTTTGTTTTTTGTACTTTTGATGGCACCTTAAAAAAAGGGAGTATATCTCACTGTACTATATACACGGTTCTATATGAGCTGTTAACTTCACAAGATATAAATATATTTAGAAATGTACAAAAGGTCTAAGTCCACAGCAGGTTTCAGGGGAACTAGCAGCAGCAGCAGCAGCTGCAAAGATGACCCACTGATGGATTCGATGTAGTGTTATATTTACGGACAGATTTACCACGGTGTAATAGTGGTGCCCACGGGAACTTTGGAGAGAAAATGAAAGGCAGAGTCAGGGTCTCTGGAGACGCTGCATCAGCAAAGCCTCAGCAGAGCAGGAGACACATTACAGGATAAACTCTTATTGACACTTCTGGCAGGATTCATCATCTCCGTCCCTGGAAATGATTCTCTGTTTGCAAACGGAGCCTCGTGGCACCCGGGGTGTTCATGTTAGTAGTAGTACTGATGCCGTTTCAATCACATTAGTATGCATAAAAAGTGACAGGTCGCCCCGCCCCTTTTACCGGAAGCCCCGCCCCCATACAAAATTAATTAAAAATTAAATAAACTAAATAAAATAAAATAAAAATTAGATAAATTAAATTAAATTAAATTAGAAAAATGAGAAAAATAAAATGCCGTTGTTTCAATCAATTAATATGTATAGGATATATGTCCTGCCTCCTAACCACTTCCTGTGTGGTTAATCCTGTATATAGTATTGAATGTAACTTGCAAATAACATGAGATTAATTAAAGCATCTAAAAACAAACATATATATTTTTAAACCTCTCTGTTTTTGCTAACAGGACACAATGGTAAAAACATATGGTGGAGGAGGGGGGAACACACACACACACACACACACACATTCCCCGCCCCTCCCCCATATCGTCTGAAATGAAAAGCCGGCCCCGTTGTTAAATATTTTTCAAGTGAGAGAGAATGGCCAAGAGACGTCTGGATATGGATTTCATCAGCGAGACACCGGTAACAACTTACAACCATCCGTTGGGTGCTCCAATCAAGAAACGAATGAAGTTTGTATGCCGGGTTCAGACGCCTACAGCCGAAGAACTTCACGAAGAATGGACTCTAAAAAATGGCGATGTTTGGGGTTATATATTCAGCTATATGGCTAATGAACTACATTTCTACAGTCTGAAGAATGGAGAAACGTATGGACCTCGTAGTGTTAAAGCGACACTGACTGTTCTTGCTAGCAGGACACGATGGTAAAAAACATATGGTGGAGGAGGGGGAACACACACACACACACACATTCCCCAGCCCCTCACCCCATAGCGTCTAGAATAAAATGCCACCCTCAACCCCAGACCCCCTATGGAGACAACCATGTGTTAAACAGAGGGTGGTAGGTAATATACTTAAAATATATATAGAAAGTCAGAGAATATCTATCTGAGCAAGATACATACACTTTGCATAAACCGACAAGGGTGCATTTTGTACGAAACAGAGTTTTCGTACAACAATTTCAAGCAGATCTCTGCGATATGCAATCGCTGTCTGAATATAATGATGGCTTTATTTACTTGTTAACAGTCGTAAAATGTATTTAGAAAAAAAGCCTATACTGAAGTAGAGACATGGCAGAAATCCTACAATGAAGTGGGAACAGTGAAGGGGAAGTCTCTTTGAAGAGGGTAATAGTAGTTTAAAGATCTTAATGCCCCTTGATCATGTCTTTTTTTTATTTTAAAAAGACTGGTTTTCTAAAAGGCAAGTTTTCTGATTTTTTTGTAGGACTTCAAGATATGTTGCATGTCATGCATAAACACGGTGTCATCTTTTCTTGAAACTGATGTGCTGTCCGTTTTACAAACAAGTTATGTTTTATGCTTCTTCATCCTCTGAATGTTCCTCCTATTGTGAAGAAGGACCTCTTCACAATAACAATCAAGGTGGATCTGTGAAATGAAACACCTCTTCCCAAAGCGTGACTACCCTATTGAGGGCATGCGTCTAGGGCAGTAGGGTCTAAATCGAGGGGCCAGATATACTAACATGCAGAACGTACGGTATGTTTGAAAAAGACTAACCATATATCCAGTTCAAGCTGTCTTTAAGATGTGACATCGCTCTCTGACTATTTCCCATAAAATCGTGACAAACTATTACTTGTTCTTACATTTGAACTCTTGCTGCTTGGTTGAAAATGATAGATGAAAAATAACTTTTTTTAAAAGAGTCAAACCACAAATGGTTTTAAGATTGTTACAAAATGTAGCAAATCATCTAAAACGAAGGACTGTTTTCAATTAAACAACCATTACACAATGAAAATGTGTTTTATTTTTTTTGCTTTCATATATAGTAATAGTATTGTAAACGAAACATTTAAAGTGGTCCTGGAATCTTCATTTTTTCAGAAACATTCTGTAACATTACCGAAGAAATGACACTTACTCTTTTTTCTTGTGTTACCAAGATACTTTTAGATACAGTTTGGTGTCTGAAAACTGAAACTAGTTGAATATGAAGTACTTTATAAGGAATTCGGATTCTTTTAAAGGCAGATTTTGGCTTTTTTCTCTTGCCAAGATACTTTTAGACACACTTTGAGGGATGCAAAACCTTAAAACTAGAAAATGAAGTACAGTCTGATTAGATTTTTTTCTTAAAGACTGTTTCTCTAAAAGGTAAGTTTGTGATTTTAACACATTTCCCTGACACTTGGCAGATTTGTGTGTAATTCTCTCACAAAGGAACTGTAAGATACACTTTGTATGTATGCAAAACATTTTTTATTTTTTTTTGAAAATAAAATACTTTGTCTGAATACATTTTCTTTAAAGGCACTTTTTATTTTAACGCTATTTCAGTGGGAAAATACAGTTTTGTTGACATCAAGGCTTTTTTCTCTTTTCTTGTGTTACTAAGATACTTTTAGACACACTTTGATGTATGCAACACTTGTTCAGTTAAACAAGGGTTTTTTTTTCCTGATAAACTTACATATTTTAGTTATTTTATGTTACCAAGATACTTTGAGATACACCCTGATGTACGCAACACTTAAAGGGTAAAATATTCATTAAATTGTATTGAATTGAGTTTTTCTTTTTTGATTTTCAACATACTATTTGTACACAATGACTTTTTCATATTTCTGATAAACTATACTTTTGACTTTTTTCCGTAAAATCATGACAAACTATGACTTATTCTTAAATTTCACCTATTGCTGGAGATGAGATGAAAAAGCTACAACTCTTAAAGAACTTTTTTTTCTTCTAAAAACTCTCAAATCTATAATTGACTCCTCCATTCAACGCAATGAGCCCCACCCTCCACTCAGCAAATCATCTAAAACGAAGGACCTCACTAAGACGATCGTTGTAAACTAGCCATGGAGCAGAGAAAAGCCAAGACTCCCCCCGCGAGTTGCAGTCAGGAACAGAGTCCACCAGCAACACCACCATGTGGGAAACCCGAATCTTGCAGTACTACTGCTGCTGATGCTACTCCTCGGGTCAAGAAGTCTCAGTTTAGGGACACAGTGAAATCGGAGTTGTTTCATATTCTGGAGATGGTGATGTACCGGTACAGAAAAGAAATCTGCAAAGAATGCCGACGCAGTAACCCCGACCAGAGGCAACACGATTGTCGGAATGACATGCCCGATTTCTTCTTCAGAAACAATTACAAAGCGTTAATGAAAAGACTTTGGCTCGCCGACTTCGTTGCAGTGATTGAGCAGAGTCTTATTGAAAAAGGCATTTGCGAGGATAAACTGAAGATAGGACGCGCTTCGGAAGCCTTTCTGCACAAGCTTGTAAAATGCAGATGCCTCAAGGAGAGACTTGAAATATCCATACAGAGTTGGATGGAGAAGAAGAAGAAGAAGACTAACAAACAGCAGTCGGATGGAGAAGAAGCCAGAGACTTGTTCAATGCAGTGACTTTTTTCTTTAAGTAAAATAAAAATGGGAAACTACTCTGCAAAACGCTCTGTATATATTGATCATAATGTAGTCCTTACCCGTTTAATAAATGTGATGATGGGGACGATTGAAAACAGAACGAGTAGTGACCCCCGTGTAAGCAGAATGGCTGAAGTTTGTAAACTGAAAGACATTTTGGATATCGTTCGTTCTGGCAGTACTAGTCCGGGTCATTGGGAAACCATTGTAAACGAAACATTTAAAGTGGTCCTGGAATCTTCATTTTCCGAAACATTCTGTAACATTATCTCAGAAATGAAACAAACATCAAAAGTGTATCATGTGCTCTCATTGTATGCTCTGTTTGTAGATGTAATGCATCTCTGCGTCGAAAACAGCATACACGTGAATATTTTGACTGAAGTGAAAAACCTCCATCACGATATCTCCAGTAATATGGGGAATGCTAAGCTGGAGACTGTCCTGGGGATGCTACAATCAGTATAACTATTGATTTTGCGTGTGAAAAAATAAAAAAAGTGTTTTTTACATCTAAAAACTGTTGTCATCATTATAGCAAGGGAGCGTGTCTGATACATGTGTATTACAGTCCTTCTTGTTGTTGTGTTTTCAGTGTTTTTTGTGTGTCTGTACACACAAAGCACACTTCATTATCTACTTTTCAGCTTTTTTAAAAAGAAAAGTGCATCTTTCAGTAACTTTACCAGAGAATTTAAGCATACATCTGTCAAATGTTTAAAACTGTTTCACTGAAATACCCTCAAAATGACAAACTGCCATTAAGAGTCAGAATCCTAACCAAATCTACTGACACAAAGTACTTCATTATCTACTTTTCAGCTTTTAAATACAAAAGTGTATCTTTCGGTAACCTTCTTGAGAGAATTAAGCATAAATCTGTCAAGTGTCAGGGAAATTTGTTAAAATCACAAACTTACCTTTTAGAGAAACAGTCTTTAAGAAAAAAATCTCATCAGACTGTACTTCATTATCTACTTTTCAGCTTTTATACACAAAGTGTATCTTTCAATAACTTTACCAGAGAATGTAAGCATAAATCTGTCAAATGTTCAAAACAGCCTTGTTTCACTGAAATACCCTCAAAATGACAAACTGCCATTATTACGAAATCTCCTCAAACAGAGTACTTTCTACAGATGACTCCTCCCACTCAACAAATCATATAAAACTAATGACGACCGTTAAAAACTAGCCATGGATCTGAGAAAAACCAAGTCTGATGCAGCCTGCCCTTATTATCACCAGGATAACGGATATGGGCTTAATGACTGGATGTTACAAAGTAGGGGGGAGGATGTTCCCGAAGAAGAGCTCTCGTCTATAACATATCCATTTAAGGTCTTTAGGACAAAAGAGGACCATGATAACATGACATATGAAGAATATCTTTCTTTAAAAGATGGTATTATAGATAACCTTTATAGAAACAGTATATCTCATGCCACTCGCCAAGATCGCAAACCACAATTAGCAGAAAAGAATAGAAAAAGTAAAGAAAAACGAAGAAAAAGAAAAAGCAACATGAAAAGGAGAAGAAAAATTAAAAGCAAACGTAGAATGCGAATGAAAAGAAAAGGAACCATAGGACGCAAAACTAAAAAGACAAAAAGAAGGAAGGTGAAAAGAAAAAGAAACAAAGTGAAGAAATTTAAACTGGAGGATGGCGTTGTAGAGCCATTACCGGATCATAATAATCTTATAGATCATCTCCCGCTAACCGACTGCTGCGAATGTGTTGAACAAATACCAGAAGCAATGGCAGAACTTTGCTTCAGTATAATGAGAGAAAAAGCGCGATACTGATACAACCAGTGGAGGTGGATGAGGGTGGGAGTGATGTGCTGCCACGGTAAAGAAAGCTTTATTGTTATTATTATTATATTGATTACTTGTATGGATTTCAAAATTATCGTATTGCTACCACTAAGAGAAAATAGATCGGTCCACTGCCTACAAACGTCTGGAAGTGCTGCAACTTTAAGCGATGGCCGCACTCATCGAGGTTTTCTCAAACTGTCCCAGTCTGTTCACTTTTTATTTTCCGTTAACCAGTCTTTACACTCTGGATGTTTCTCAATGTCGAGTACGCTTGCTTGGTAGCACATGTCTTCCGAGTCACTTGCTTCAGAAGCGAGGCAAGCATACTTCCTGGCATTCGGAAAAACGAAGAGTGGAACAGGCGAGCAAGTGTGCAGGTGCGCGTCATACGAGAGGCCCCGTCTTACATTTCCCGCCACAGATTTGGGGAAATTGGTCCGTGCGCAAAGCATTGTGGGGATTTTAAGACCGCGGAATCTACACATGTGCAGCCTTGACATTTCTCGCTACGAAGTACGCCGGGCTCGGTAGAATTCCAGGTATGCTGGACATTGGAACAGTCCTTTGACGGGACTCGATGACGTAGTATGCTTGAAATAGTGGCTCTGGAGCAGCTTTACTCGACATTGAGAAACACCCTCTGACTGAGACCCTACTGTGTTCTCTTTAGTGTTTACTTCCTGTCTGTCTTCTTCTTCTGTTCCCTTTTGTGTTTTTACTTTCTGTCTGTCTTCTTCTGTTCCCTTTAGCGTTTACTTCCTGTCTGTCTTCTTCTACTGTTCCCTTTAGTGTTTACTTCCTGTCTGTCTACTTCTACTGTTCCCTTTAGTGTTTACTTCCTGTATGTCTTCTTCTACTGTTCTCTTTAGTGTTTACTTCCTGTCTGTCTTCTTCTACTGTTCCCTTTAGTGTTTACTTCCTGTCTGTCTTCTTCTACTGTTCCCTTTAGTGTTTACTTCCTGTCTGTCTTCTTCTACTGTTCTCTTTAGTGTTTACTTCCTGTCTGTCTTCTTCTACTGTTCCCTTTAGTGTTTACTTCCTGCCTGTCTTCTTCTACTGTTCCCTTTAGTGTTTACTTCCTGTCTGTCTTCTTCTACTGTTCCCTTTAGTGTGTAATTCCTGTCGGTCTTCTTCTACTGTTCCCTGTTAGTGTTTACTTCCTGTCTGTCTTCTTCTGCTGTTCCCTTTAGTGTTTACTTCCTGCCTGTCTTCTTCTGCTGTTCCCTTTAGTGTTTTTACTTCCTGTCTGTCTTCTTCTGTTGATTTCTCCGACGTCCAGCGCTCTGTCTTCAAACCTCTTTCCATCCCTTTTATTTCGCTTGTTTTCTTCTCTATACTGCCGACAGCTTAGCCATCATGAATCCAAAGTTTAACGCTTATGAAAATGACTATCTTAAAAGTATTCCGAGTGGATTTATGATGGGTTGTTGTCCAAAGCTGAAGCTAAATTGACCGGACTTCTTTCTGCGGATTGATATGACAACGCAACGGTCTGTTAGCGAAAATAACGACCTCTGTAATGTCCAATTTAACCATTAAACTAAGCTATGTAATAAAAGCCCACAAATACAAACCCATAAACATACAAAAGCACATTTATAAGCACAGATAAAAGCCAATAGGCACATAATGAAGCTGAGCGCAAGTTCAGACAGGAAGACCTATCACTCGTATGCACGTCATGGCAATACTCGCTCCCTGCACTAGATGACAGGGAGCGCCACTTCTTAGCCAACATATCACTTCCCTCCATTCACAAGCCTAATTATCGCACCTGTTAATCCCTCTATATATGCTCTCCCCTTTCCTATCAGCTGCCTTCCAGGTGTCAACGCGCAACCCTCCTCCACCCCTTCGCCTCCTGCTTCCAACTCAGGGCCAAGCTTCACCTCCTCCCTTCCAACCGGACCTAATCACCATCACCAGTGTCTGGACCCGGGGGAGTTCATCGGAAACGGTTCTTTCCCTTCCCGAATGATATCCTGGGCCTAATGGCCAAACACCATTTCGTTCTCTCGTTATAAACTGTCATCATTATATTTCATTTCTATAATGTGACCGATGATAAACATGTATTCCATACATTACGTCTCTCCGGATTGAACTATAGTTTATTAGCATCCGTAGCTTATCAATATCTAAACTGTGATCTAGTTACAGTAAAAATACTTCCTCTTGGTTTCACATATTTTTGATATACTGTTGCTTCCAAGAATGAATGTTTTAGTGGTATGCTGCGTATGAAACATCTGTCACTATATCACGCTGCGAGCATCATTTCCATTTCCTTTGACTTTGTAGTTGTATCCTCTCTCTGCTCATTTCTTTTTCCACGTCCTACCCTGTAAATTATTTCACATCTAAACAAGCAGAACACTTCAGTGAGATCTTTATTTCCTCTTCCCACAGTTTTATTCTATGCTTTTCTTCTCGAGGAAACAACACTCCATGCAGCGCAGCGTAATGTAAGCATGGCGAGAACAATGGAGTCTCCTTTTCCGCTTTCAAAGAGGACAAGTTCTTTAGATCCTTCGAAACCTTTTCACCAGAAGCCGACAACTCGCTGTAAATTCTAAATACACCGTAACCTTTATGTGTGAAGCCTGATTCATTTCGAATGTGTAAAACAATAATACAAACATTTAACATGAGAATTATTATACAATACAAACTTAAGCGGTGTCAAATTAATTCTAAATGTTATATATTAACAAATAATCTACTTAATTACACATCGGAAAAGGGGTGGGAAGAAGTTTACACTTATTTAATCCCACCCCTTCTCCCAAAATCTATTTTATTCTTTTCTTAAAGAAATACATTTGTTATTGAAAAACAAACAAACAGAAAATAAATAAACAGATAAATAAACAAACACATAAATAAAATGCGCAAAATGCGTACATGAAGCGCTACGTCATGAACGCAAGAAATCTACCCCTGTGGGGGCGCGCTCATGTGATTGGCTTAGAATTGAGGAGACATCTGATTAGCTATAGATAAGACAAATTACAAGTACGAATCGGCTGAGCGTCAGGGGAGTCTCAAAAAACCCACACACGAATGCAAAGCGATCCGTGCACAGAAAGCGGGTTGTGTTTGCAGGTGCAGGGGATTCAAACGGAAAACAAATATGTGAGGGTTAAAAATACAGATGTAAAACGTTCTTCTGTGTTTGGATTTTATTTACATGGATATGAAACGGAACACATTTGTGTGTGCATTGAAAAACTGTGTATTATGTTCTGAGCCCATACATAAGTACACTGTAGCTATGTACGTATGACTAATACAAGCATTGGAAATCATGTCCTTATACCTTTTATACCAACAGTGTTACATTCCCTTGAGCTCCTCATTCAAACTGTTCCAAGGCTTCAGCCCACACACAGAAATACAATACTTTCACCAGCCTCCTGCAGTCAGACGGCAGATGTTCAGTGAAGCTCTGGCTAATTGTTAAACATGTTCTTGTCAATCAGGCCTATCCAAAATGGCCGCTCCTCAGCAGGCGATACAATAGAGGTTTCTCAATACTCTAATTTCCCCTCCTCGACTCCTCCGGTAGTCACCCGGAAATGGATTTCAGCGCGCCATGTTGAAGGACATCTCATTTCTCTAAATGCACACCGAGCATCGAGCATCGAGCATCGAGGAGGCTCTCTGGAGGAGCTCTAACCGAGGCGACACTGATGGCTCCTCCGCGGACGCATTTCCGGGAGCGGTGGAGGCGTGACGCCCGGCCGGACTTATCTCAGCCAATCACAGCTCTGCATGCATCCCCTGGATATTATTTAGAAACTGCTTTCATCGCGACACAATGTCGCGACACAATGTCGCGACACAATGTCCGTGCAGAAAGCAGATCAGTGTGTAGAATATATATCACTCAGTATAACAGACCTACTCTCTTTATTTGCTTTAGTTTAGTAGATAACTACAAACAAAGAGTCGATATTTTGCTAAGACCATTTAGTGCTTCACAATAAAATACACAGCAGCTGTAGCCTGACCCTTACTTTTAATAGGCCTACTTGTAAATACAACTTTTGGGCCGTAATTTCAATTCCCCATTTCAGCCACCAGAGAGAGAGAGGGGGGGGGGTATATCCAGTCTCTGATTGTGTTACGTTATTATGAGAGTGCTCTCATACTTGTTTGATTCTGGAATTGTTTATATTTATATAAATATATGTGTGTGTGTATATGTCCGCATATGTAGCCTGTTATTGTCTCATTATACCGCACTGTCAATGAATCCAAGTAAATATATAAGTCATCATGAACTCATGAAGGAGACACGGGACGAGCAGGAGTTCTGATGTCAAACACTGAGATGTAATACAAGTATCGGCCGGAGAAATTCCCATCACAAGTCACACAGTCAAAGGTTCTGACTGCACGGGTGGGTTGCCATGTCAACTCTGAATTAGGGCTGGGCGATTTGGCCTAAAAATAAAACCTCGATTTTTTTTAACTAATGGACAATTTTCGATTTAAACCTCGATTTTTTTCTAAACAAACCAGACCAAGGCAACATTTCAATAAATATTTTCTTTAATAACACAAAGAAAATAAATGAGATTACCAAGTAGTCTAGGCCTATGTGAACAAATCAGTTGTTCAAGAATAAAAATAATAAAAATAAAAACAGCACCACGGCACTTGGCTGTCATTAATGTGCAAAGATTCTTTTTAAATCAAACTGAAAAAAAAATCTCTTGTAGGCCATCCCTGAAAAAACTTGTAAAATGAAATACAACAAATAATAAATAATGATAATGAAATGAATAATAAAAAAATACCCTCAAACAAAATAACATCCCTTTAACTTTATAGGAAGTTGTCTTTCCACAGACCTCACACAGAACAGCTGTTTGTTCTGTGTGAGGCCGCTTGTACCCGAACCACTTCCATCCAACTGAAGTAGCACCTTTTTTAGGAATGAGTTCTTCATCTGTGTTCGTTTATGATACGTCTGTCGGTGAAGCCGTGAATGTGATTGTAGTAGTGTGTGACTACCCGATCTGCAGCTCTGCACATGCGCACAGTGTTATAAATTAAAATCAATGTTTTTGATGGCATAAAGTACCTTAAACACACCGTCAATTTAAATGCTGTTTTATACTGAAAAACCAGAAGTTCTCGTGCGCAGTTGTTAAGCTTTTATTCTGAAAATCCTCCTCGTGGAACTACTTCGAACTTACAAGTCCAAAGGAAGTTAAATGCGAGCTCTGCGAAAAGACGTTGGTCTATCACAACTCAACCTCAACAATGCGTTCGCATTTGAGTGTGAAGCACGCCAAAGAGGTTACAGAGAAAGACGCAGCACAGCCGGCCATTACCAACTTCACTTCAAGGCCACGTCGTTGTGCTGACATGCTTGTTGTTTGTGCTGTTAAACATGTTCCAGGAAAGAAAACAACGGAATTCCTTTTTTTTTCCCTCTCCCACGGGGGGGGGGTCGGTCGAATAATCGATTATTATTCGCCAGGGCTGCCGAATAATCGATTTTGATCATGGTCAGTTTCTGGCAACCCTACCATGTGGTAAATACTCGTGTATGCTGCTCTTGCTCTTTTGCACATCACGTATTTTGTTTTTGCTATGTTTGTCAAATGTACATTTCTTAATGTTTATGTGAGGGACTGCGGATGGAAATGAGCTCAAAGCTAAATCTGGCACTGTTACGCGTGACACATTTGAATATTTTAAGTGTTCATTGCATTGTCCCTGTCGAATAAACCATTCAATACAAATAAATAAATACATTTCCTTTAGAAGTCGATTCTATAGTTTCATGGTTTGTTAGTTCCATAAACGGCTCTACGGAAACACAAACCCTTTATATCCAGGCTGAAGACTTTTTTTTTGTCGCTGCTTTTAATTGAACTATTCATTTCTTCGACTGCACTGTAACTTTTATCCATGTGTTTTTTCTTTTAATGTTTTAAATGTAAACTTAATTAATTTCTCCATGACATGAGAGGGACTGCTCGAAAGTAGGATATGTGGGATATCCGTCGTAGCCAGGGTTTACGATCAGTGTGTGGGTGAGTTGTACTGAGGAACAAGTACCACAGCACCGACGGGTGGAAAACAGTGTTTCGGTAACGGAGCGTCCACACTACAGCTCCAAAAATAGCTTGGAGCTGGGCGTGTCTGGAGCTTGGGGATTTTATTCAAGCAACACGACCAACAACCAATCACATGAATCTCCCGCCCCCGACATACAAAGCAAAAACCCCCGGGGATTTTATGCGAGCAATATATATATAAACTCCCCAAACAGGCGAACACCTACCAGTTTCCCCCACTGTCTCTGCCACCTCCCTCCATGCCTGGTTCCTCCGGTTTGTATCCCGGTAGGTGAAGAGGGTCTGGTCATACAAAACCGGTTGATTCGCTACGTTGATAGTTAGTTTCTCCTCCGACTTTTTTTGAAATATAGAAATGAACGGCGGGATATCTCTCCCAGCTTAGACGCGGTTTGATTGGCTGGCGCTTCAGCTGTCAGATTTTGGGAAACGGGATTTGATTGGCTGGCGCTGGCTACTCCGGCGTCCAGGCGACCAGAAGTTGAACAATGTTCAACTTCTGGTCGCCTGGGACGCCTGAGATGCCTCGCTCGGCTACCCACAATTCAGTTCGGCGAAAAAGCGCGGCTACGTGACGTCACCCCATTGAAAGTGAATGGGCAGCTTGGAGCTGCTTGGAGCTTTCGACGCTCTCGACGCTGTAGTGTAGACGGGCCGTAACACGGGGTGTTCAGGTAACACGGTGTGTTCAGGTAACACGGGGTGTTCAGGTAACACGGGGGGTTCAGGTAACACGGGGTGTTCAGGTAACACGGGGTGTTCAGGTAACACGGGGGGTTCAGGTAACACGGGGGGTTCAGGTAACACTTACAGACTTTGTTACGGAACGCAAAGCCGAGTAGGGGGCTAGTACACCCTCCCGAGGGTCCGATCGTGGATGTCATGCGAGCATAACATGGTGGAAACAATCAGTCTAAATTAACAATCGGGACGGAAATGTTCGGAAGGGAGGTTCTGTGAGTAAATAAAAAATCAAGAACCGAAATAATTGAACTATTCAAATCTTAGACTGCACTGTAACTTTTATCTTTTAATGTTTATTAGCTTTCCTTTTTAATGACTGATTTGAAATGCCATTTTCTTATTGTCTTTAATTTTTTGTTTTTCTTTTAATGTTTCTTTTATTATCTTTGACTATTTTTAAATGCCTTTATCTGAATGTCTTTCATTTTTGTAAAGCACCTTGAATTGCCTGGTGCTGAAAGGGGCTATAGAAATAAACTTGCCTTGCCTATAACCTTGGGCGATGCTTTTGGCGTGCGGTACATAACACATGAGTAATCACTACCGTATGATAATAGCAAGTCGAGATAAAGACACAAGAAGCATTCCTCTCCATGTGCTATGTGTGTGGACGAGGAGCCAGTCTGTTGAATAATGAGAGGCTTTTGAAAGGGTCAGCAGCAATCTGAAACCGAAGACCAATTCTCCGCTCAAGTGCTTTCTGCGAGGCGGCCGACACTCGGTGTTGTTGAAGCCATCTTGAGATGTTTTAGAAATAAATGTGGGAACGACGTTAAATGAAGGAGTGGGATCTTTCAAGCATGCCTCGTTCCAATAAGCCGAAGAAGTGCGTTGAGATTTCAGAGCGGTTCCACTCGGCTGGAGAGAAACATTTAAACGCTAACCGATTCTTCAGCGAGACCCTCCGCTCACACGAAGCGTTAAATTCAACTCAAAGCAGCAGCAAAAGAGATTTAAATTTCCCGTATACAGGCTTTGGGTGGGTTGCAGATTTGCATTAAGGGGATTTTTCTTTAGCTCTTCCACTCTCATCGAAGATACTTTGCAAAGTTTAATCGAGGCTTCTGTTGATGCCCCTGGGTTTTGTATCTTAAGTAGTTTCCCCCGGGCAGGGAAACAGAACGAAACTTCATCATAACACGTCTGAATACATATTTCACAAACTAGGACTTCTTAAACTTACCCCTTCAAATATTGGAATTGTAATTACGTTTTTTTTGTGGGTGGCCTTCCTGGTGAAAGACTGAAGGAATTCCTCATTAAAAACTTTTTCTCGCAGCAATTCTCTGAGCAATTTCATCTGCTGCTTCTCCTCTGTGAGGAGTACACATCAAATTATTTACAAAAAGACTTCCAGTTTGTGTGGTCCTTACCCGCATGCCGAGCTCGATGTTCTCGCCTCCGTAGACCTCCATGCCCGGATCCAAAAGTCCGATCTCCCCAAAATATTCCCGATCGACCACGAAGGAGCAGCCGATCATAGCTGGAGTTCTGCGTGAGAAGAAAGAGAAAGGAGACGTCATGCTTTGCCGGTTATCACCCGTCCCCTTGTGTGTTATGAAGGTTTGTATGCATGTCAACGGTCTGCAGAGTCACAAGTACACCCTGTAGCGAGTAAAACTCTAAGGCCCCGGCCACACGAGGACGGAAACGGTCGTTTGCGTTACTGTTTAGTGTCATATAGACCGTTCGGCCGCACGAGGACGACCGAATACGGCACTAAACGACTGCGGAAACGATAACGGGTCCCAAGGTGGATAGAACGGCATACGCAACGCTCTGGGGGGTCCAACGGCTCCGTGTGTACTGATGAGGCAATAGCCCCGCCTCTCTCCACCTCTGCTGCTCACCCCCGCGTCAAAGTAGACTGCACCCTGAATTCAGATTATTTATCTTTCTCTCGATATGGACCTAAACGCGAGTGAAGTCTAATCTGACAGGACGGAGACACCTCTCAAACTAAACTAGTTATAAATATGTTTATTTTTACTGTCGGCCGGGTCACTCATTACTGGATCAGCTGCTGCATGAGACAGACACTGACGCTGAGAGAGAGGGAGGAAAAAGAGAGGCTGCGTGTATTTTATTATTATATTATATAGAGTCGTTATTCATTTGCTTTAAAGCTCAATAAATAACAAAGAAGATCTTTGACCGGCACTTTTATGATTTTGTCCGGAAGATTTAAACTTTAATACACGTTGACTGGCGAAAAACTCTGCCCGGTTCCCTCGGCCCCCACCGCGGAGAATAAACAGAAGGGCAACCATGACAACCATGCTTCTTCGCTGCTTTTGTGGAGGAAGTTACAGCGCCACGTACAGGCTCCTGCATGTACTGCAGCTTCTCCAGCGGTTGGAGCTAAACGGAGCGGTCTCGTGTGGGCAGACACTATCCGGATGACTATTGCGTGTGGACGGAAGCTTGTTTGCGATTGCGTTTGCGTTAATCCTATGCGTTTAGCCGTTTTCGTCCTCGTGTGGCCTAACCCAAAACGCCTCATTGGAGATTTCTCATGTTCTTGTGACGTCTGAACACCAAGTAGCCACGCCCAGATCTATGACCAGGCTGATTGGTCCAAATTAACCAATCCACGGACACACACACACACACACACACACACACACACACACACACACACACACACACACACACACACACACACACACACACACACACACACACACACACACACACACACACACACACACACACACACACACACACACACACACACACACACACACACACGGCTGCAGGCTGATAACAGACAGTTGGGATCGCGGCAAAATTCTCTCTGCAGACCCATTCTCACAACGTTTATCAACCTTTTTCTTCTCAATATCAAGCCACACTTATTGTTTGTACTTCGGCTGCGACTTTGTGTGTGCTCAGGGTGAGTTTGGCTGTGTTTCGATGTGTAATGACAATTTGGACTGCCAACAGGAATAATAATAATACCTTTTTTAAATGTTTTATTTTCCCAATTCATCCTGATTTGCTTTTAGTTTCTGCTTCACTTCAGACTGTAACGACACTGTAAGCTTTATGTCTATTCCTGACGGCAAACATAAACTGTATACTGTACATTTTACATTTATATTTAATTTATTATGCCATTCTTGAATACTAAATGTAAATAATATCCTACTTGTATATCTTGTTATCTGTTATTTGGCCCTTCAATTGTATTTTATTTGCCAGATAGTTCACAGATGTGTATGTTCACGCTCAACTTTTATATTTAGACTTTTTTAAGTTCCGTTTTATCTTCTATTTTGAGATGTTATTTTTCAAGTCTTTTATTATTTCTAATTATGTGCAATACTTTGTCTTACATGCTACATGCGACGAAAACTTTTGTAATCGTATCTTTTAGTAGGGTGGCCCATCTCTGTGGATTTATATATCCTCAAAACTGCTGCTTGCCGTTGAACATTATAATAATAAAAGGTGGTAAAACACTAAAGTAAAAACAAAAGCTGAAAGAGGATAAAACCGTCTGCATCACTGAGGACAATATTAATCTGTAACATTGCTAACATGTAATATTAATCAGTGCAGCTTTAATATTTAAA
Organism: Champsocephalus esox; assembly: GCA_036324585.1. NCBI lineage: Eukaryota > Metazoa > Chordata > Actinopteri > Perciformes > Channichthyidae > Champsocephalus > Champsocephalus esox. Next base: position 41,945,683 of record CM070487.1, on the reverse strand, counting down.
GAAAGGAAATAAAACATGTCAGGAGTCCTGCTCCTCGCCCCAGAGCAGCAGCGCAGCGTGGCATTTCAAGAGATGAGGAAGCACAACGGGGAAGAGCCTCGGGGCGTTCTGCTGTCAACCCGACTTGTCTTTAATATAAGCACTCGCTGCTGCTTATTTAGAAATGAATGTGTCTAATAAATCAAATCAAACTGTAATTGTCAGACATCATAATGTTCTGGAAACACGTATTCACCTTATGCTTCGGCTGCTCGAGGGCGCGTCCACATTGCCATATTACGTGATGACACAATCTGCTATTAACCTGCCAGATGAACAGTTTTTAAGCTTTTAAATGTACTGATATTAAGTAAAAACATGAATGCAGGCGAGAAGCTAACCATTTTGATTACACATAGAGTAGTTCATCCAAACAAGGCCTATTTGAGAATGTCTGGAGCTGTGAGGAGCTGATGGCTGTATGAAAGTCAACCATGTTTTTATAATTAGTCTCACTGCCTGAAAGTCGGACATAAGTTGAACCATAAGATGTGAAATAATAATTCCAATTTAAATTACAAAACTAACTAACTAACGAGGTATATATATAGCGAACATTAGCTTCTATAGAGAGATACATAGATAACATTCACCAGCCAGCTTGTTCGATAGATAATGGGCGCGTTCACACCGCAGTACTTTTCCCACTTTAGTTCCGAAATGTCGCGTTCACACCAAAAGGAGCCGGAACGAAATGAGTTCATGAGAACCTCTTCACCCCCTTTTCCGTCCGAGCAGGTGGCTGGCCGGATTGCAAACCACGCCCCGTAAAAATCCCAAAAAGTTTTGTGAAGCCGCCATTTTATTATCCTCGCATTAGCATTATTAGCATTAGCATTAGCCCAGCGCAGAAACGCAGAGAGACTAACTTATGGCAACACAAAATAAAACATGGGAGCGGTGGAGATGAGGAGGTGTCGGCGTTCTGGAGATTTACTCGGAAGGCTTCAGTAGAAGCTGCTGGGACTCCCAGCAGCTTCTACTGAAGCCAGTCCCCAACTCCGGGGACTTCCGGCCGCGGACTCCGGGTGGCAGTATACGCCGTGAAGTGGTTTGCGGCCTGCCAGTAAACCCAAAGCAGAAGAAGAAGAAGTGACGTCAGCGGCTTCATTTGCCTAATCCTCCCCCAGGGACTTTTTCTGGTGTGAACGCGATCTGTACTTAGTTCATGAGAACTAAAGAGTTCGCATGAACCTTTGTGGGGAAAGTACTGCGGTGTGAAAGCGCCTATAGCTAACGATTGCTATCTTTGCTAATTAACAAGATATAGCTAACGCTCACTCGCTGAATAGCACACTGAAAGGTTAATAGAGTTTGTGGACCTTTATCCAACCCACACACATGCATTCTTCACACGGCTGCTGGTGCTGAAACAGAAGCATGTACACACATGCGCTTGAATACGGAAGTGGGAGACGATCATAAGGTAAATACATATTTATAAAAGCACACAAGCACAAGTGGGAAAAGGGGCGGGGCTACATGAGGTCAATAAATACGATTACTGTACAAGTTCAGCTGGTCTAGAGAAACACGTAGGGAGTGTGTTTTCACAGAAAGAAGATGTTGCGCTCCACTTTGACTAAAAGCAACGGCCCCACTTTAGCTGCTGCGTCCTCGGGGCTGCTGCGCCGGCTATTATCCGGCAGGTCTTAAGTGCTCCCTCTAAAGTGACCAAGGAGTGGCTTCGTACTGTTTCTGGAACAACGCCCGGAGTGCGCACACACACACACGCACACACACACACACACACACACACACGGCGGCAGAATATACTAAAGAAGCAGAACGCTGCATTATGATTGATTGACTCGGTGTTCAGAGAGTGCGCTGAGCCAAAAGGAATAGTGCTCTTAGGTTAGACCGGTTAGGAAACACTACGGAGCGTTGTTCTCAACATCGCTCATCAGTAGATAAATATATCTCGGTTATGGAAGTCAAACTTTGTATTTCCAAGAGAGAAGCTTTCCTCCCTTTTTGCTGATTTATATGTTTATATTGTGAGTGAGACATCGATGCAAGTTGTGCGAAAGCAAGTATTTGCTATGATTAGCTGATGAATCTAAATTGAAGAAGAAGATTTAGATTAAGCTTATTGTCGTTACGTAGTACAGGTACTATGCAACACAACGGTTTCTCTGCATGTGACCCATCTGTTAGGAGCAGTGGGCTGCCATGGTGTACGGCGCCCGTACATCATGGCATACTGTTGTCGTGACGACGATATCCATTTGTGTTATTCTTCTGTCTGTGATTCACTCACGGGCTGACCGGTGAATAGATGCTTGTTGTTGAGAGAGAAAACAAGAGGAAATACAGAGACATTGTTTTCTCGAGGTACAGGGACGGGGAAGGTGTTTGACTACCGTACTTTCCGGACTATAAAGCGCACCTGCATATGAGCCGCAGCAGCTAAACTGTCCGTCTGTCTCGCTCTCGTTCTGTCTCTCGGTTCCACTTTCACTTTGGCGCGCTACCTGTCTCTCTCTTTTCCGGCCTCCAGCTTTTCCTGCTGGAGCCCGCCGCTTAGAGGTGGCGGGCGCGGACCGGTCATAGAGCCCGTAGCGTTAAAGGTGGTTAATGTTACCTGTAAAATCCATAGATTGAGGAGGTCCCCTAGTGGCCGTTAGCTGTATACACAAAATGGGGGGAAAAGTCACGGCTTATAGTCCGAAAAGTACGGTATGTGTATATGTGTGAGTATGTATAGGTGTGTACAGTGTATGTGCATATATGTATATATGTGTATGTGTGTGTGTATGTGTGTTTGTACATATGTGTATATGTCAATCAACAGGGAAAGCACATTAATAATAACAATAATAATGAATGCTAATGCTGTTGTTGTTGTTGTTGTTGTTGTTGTAAATGTCATTTTTTGTTTTGATTTATCTTACATGACTATGCACGGCAAAAAAAATGTGTTTTCTAATTATTTATTTTACTTGTTCGAAATGAAATGTGTCAATAAAAAAAAAGGGAAAATATTCGTGTTTATTCCAAAAATGCGGTGGAAAAAATTAAATAAACGCTTTTTGATTCTATACGATTCCACAGTGAAACTCACATTGGGTTAATAAACAAAAACCTGTATTGGCCATCATTAGCGAATCAATCTAGATACTATCCAGACGTTTGGTTGAACACAAAGCTGCCTATGCACTTCTCTCCTTTCCTTTCTTTCCTGACGTAGCCTTTAAAGTCTTTGTTTAAATTATAAGGCGGCGACAGGGAGGCTTCCAAGTGCCATTATTTGCTCTCAGTGTGCAGAATAAAAAGACTGACGCAGCACGCACTCAGCCTCCTTCACCTCATCCGTCCTCCTCTCCTGACATCTGACCGGCCTCGCTCGTCTGCACGGAGCAGACTTCTGTGCATCTCTCTTTCGAATAAGCTTTCTGCAAAGTGCGCCGCGTCAAAGTCCGGACTCAGCAGCCTGAGAGGACGACGACGACGACGCTAAAAAGAAACTTCCAAGGTTAACCATATGTGCTTTTCAACAGCGGGTAACGTTGCCGAAGAAACATCACGACGTGGATTATAGTCACTTTAATGTATCGGGAAAGTAAAGAGACAGTTGGTGCCTCTCTCTCTGTGTGTGTGTGTGTGTGTGTGTGTGTGGTGTGTGTGTGTGTGTGTGTGTGTGTGTGTGTGTGTGTGTGTGTGTGTGTGTGTGTGTGTGTGTGTGTGTGTGTGTGTGTGTGTGTGTGTGTGTGTGTGTGTGTGTGTGTAGGGTTTATCAAATGTGAAATATTAAGGCATGGAAACTAATTCCCCGAGTCGAGACAATTAAGTGAAGCATTGGAAGGAGTAATTGGAACCAGCTGTTCCTCCGAATAATGAGAAAAACAAAGACTTTTCTTTCCAATGTTTGATACAAAATAAATTCTCGTCCACTTCATTCGTGACTCGCAGTTTCACAGCAGCGTTCAATAACGACACAAAGAGAAATCAATCGTAGAAGAGGCGGGGGAAGCATCGACTACGTCTCTGAACAGGCTTTGAAGCGATCGACAGTCCCCGCCATCACGCTTTTTGGGGGGGATGTTTTGTGAGTAGGAATGACAAACCTCGACTTTGTTCTGTCACCGTTTTCTCTGTTGCACCTGGACTGTTGTTGTGGCGCTTTGTCTGCTCGTGTGTAACGCACAAAGACATCACCTCAAACCGCAACATGACGGAAAGTGTCTTCGTGAAAAGCAAGAGGTACATTTTAACATCTGGACTGCTTTAGACATCACAGATGCATTGTGGGATGTCCCATTTAAGGTCATTCGGTTTTTAGGGTGCTACTTTAACAATGGTGTTACTTCCATAGCTTGGATGGCACTTGTTTTATTAACGTGTAGCAGCTTCAAAGCAAATCTCCCCACTTTTAGACACATAAAGAATGTCTAGTTTGGAGAGTTTAAGTGTTTAAAGGTATCCTATCGCGCAACATTAACTATGTGATGTCTTTTATGCATGAATATGTATGAACCCACAAAGTGTCGCAAAACCCTCTCTCGTTTCCTCCGCAGCCACATCTCTAAAAACGGGGGTACAACGGAGCTGATATCGGAAAAGTGGGAAAATGCGCGACGTGTTTTGGAAGTAAAATGGTCGTTGTTAACATACAAGCATCACTTCCTATGTTTTCTATATATATGAGACCGATAATATATGTTTAAAAATAGTATAATAGGAGACCTTTAAAGCTGTATTTGTATCCACAGAACTTCCTCGATGTGTCTTTTGTTGAAAATGTCTCCGTCTGTCCGCACACTTGCAGCCACCCCCACTTACTCCCTGTTCTCTCCTGTCAATCAAGCCGTCTTTGTGAAATGCCTGCAATCCTCTGCCCTCCCACACTGCTGTGCGTCCTGTGACCTTGTGCTGGCTTTGAAGTGTCCAAACAGTCAGGAGAGGCTTTGAGTCTGAGCTCTGAATGGCCCAGAGGCTTCTGTTGTTGATGGGCAGAAAACCTTGAGGAAACAAGCGGCGGAAAGATTTCCAATAGAGATCCGCACAGCCGACACACTTCAGCCGGTCCTCCGGGCGATGTGTCCACGTGCTGCAAAGCTTCAGAGCAAACAGGAAGCCGCTCTGAGGACGAGCTCCGAACGTCTTCTGTCTGAAGTCCAGCGCTGTGAGTAACAGCTGGTGTTTACTGTTAAAGGTCCCCTATTACACTGTCTTTCATCAATATATACAGAACCTGTCTCTGATTGGCTGAAACACCAAACAGATCATTGCAGCATTACCCATAATCCCCTCTGTTTCAGCCCTGTTTCCAAAGAGCAACACATGTTGATGTAGAGGAGACATGAAGAAGAGGGGACACATGTTGATGTAGAAGAGACGTGAAGAAGAGGGGACACATGTTGATGTAGAAGAGACATGAAGAAGAGGGGACACATGTTGATGTAGAAGAGACATGGAGAAGAGGGGACACATGTTGATGTAGAAGAGACGTGAAGAAGAGGGGACACATGTTGATGTAGAAGAGACGTGAAGAAGAGGGGACACATGTTGATGTAGAAGAGACGTGAAGAAGAGGGGACACATGTTGATGTAGAAGAGACGTGAAGAAGAGGGGACACATGTTGATGTAGAAGAGACGTGAAGAAGAGGGGACACATGTTGATGTAGAAGAGACGTGAAGAAGAGGGGACACATGTTGATGTAGAAGAGACATGAAGAAGAGGGGACACATGTTGATGTAGAAGAGACATGAAGAAGAGGGGACACATGTTGATGTAGAAGAGACATGAAGAAGAGGGGACACATGTTGATGTAGAAGAGACGTGAAGAAGAGGGGACACATGTTGATGTAGAAGAGACATGGAGAAGAGGGGACACATGTTGATGTAGAAGAGACATGAAGAAGAGGGGACACATGTTGATGTAGAAGAGACATGAAGAAGAGGGGACACATGTTGATGTAGAAGAGACATTGAGAAGAGGGGACACATGTTGATGTAGAAGAGACATGGAGAAGAGGGGACACATGTTGATGTAGAAGAGACATGGAGAAGAGGGGACACATGTTGATGCAGAAGAGACATGGAGAAGAGGGGACACATGTTGATGTAGAAGAGACATGAAGAAGAGGGGACACATGTTGATGTAGAAGAGACATGAAGAAGAGGGGACACATGTTGATGTAGAAGAGACATGAAGACTGCAATATAATGTTTGTGTAGCAATAATACATATGACATATATTTTGTAGATGTCTCCAGACTCCAGTACCGATAAAAAGACGGATAACGTCGGAGCTTAACGGTACCACGGTCTTTAATAATTCAGCACCGGGGCCATTTTAATATCGGGGCTCGGAGACATGCTGCTCGGAGACACGCTGCTCGGAGACATGCTGCTCGGAGACATGCTGCTCGGAGACATGCTGCAAAGTACATGTGAATACTTAGGGTTGGATATTAAGTAGACGACATTCTGGCCGTAGACGTAACGTAGCAGCCACGTGTAAGGTCTGTTAGTTACCACTGAACAAAGGGTCTTTAGTTTTATCTCAACATATGCCAGTGTTAATGTTAGAGCTGCCGTGATGGAAGAATAATGCACTCGACGCATGTTCGTATAAAACCTTTCACATACCGCTCGGCTTTCCCTTCAGACCCGACCTTCAGCTTGAATAGCGCTAAAGACAACAATGGCAGTGCTTCCAGCCCACGGACACATTAGCAGTCCAGCGTGTCATGACTATGGTACACTTAAAACATAATAACCGGGCCTCTTCACTCCAGCTCGACCTTCAACAATCCTCCTGCAGCCGCTCTGGCCTCAGCACTTTAACAACAAACAACAATAGCTTGAGTTCCTGCATATAATATAGCAGATGAAATGTTAAATGTGTCCTTCAGGAGGGTTTAAACACTCATATCATTAGAACACATACTGCTGCTGATTATTATTGCCGTGCAGAACTCGCTGAAACCCATGCATTTATTTATTTCATCGGAGCGATCAGAGCTCCGGGGCATTTTAGCGCTAACCCTGCGAACCCGGAGGCAGCTACATTATTAAGCTGAACTGCATTTTAATGGGCAGACACACATTTGATATGTGCATACTGCCCCCGTATACTTCATCCCAACAGCTAGAGACATTGAATAGTATCAACAAGTATCAATAAAAGACAACGCATGCATGTTGGCAGATACTAACTTCAGACATTATAGCTCAGACACACGGCCATGGCACTGAAAGATGTTCTTATCGTAGTGCTTAATCCTAGCACTGAAAGACAAGACTCCCAATGTCTCATTATTTTACCTTTTTTAACCCTACATTGATATCCAACGCTTTGTTGATTTTGCAGGTTTTTCGATAGAGTTTTAACATAACAGGTTTGCAGGAGGTGCAGAGTTCCGATGACTGCATTCTAACAATATCTTATTGCGTGTAGGGATGTCCCGATCACCTTTTTTTGCTCCCGATCCGATTCCGATCATTTGGTTTTGACAATCTGCCGATACCGATTTTTCCCGATCCGATCTTTATGCAATGCATTAAGAGAGAAAAAAGGTAACAGATAACGGCTGGTCATCCAACGCGATGAGTTCAGCTATCTTGGCTGTTATTGTGTGGCCTTTTCACTGTTCTGGGGCAGTTTCTCTTTCCTTTTGAAAGCCTCTGAAAGTGTCGGTTGCTTCAGGGCCGTTACCCGAGTGGCCGCTGTGTACTCGCCGTGTTGTTGTTGTTGTTTGTTTCTCAGGTAGCGTATTAGATTGGTCGTGTTGAACGTAGCTCTGTTCTTTCCACCACGCGGAACCTCTGCCTTGCAAACATTGCATCTGGCTGTTACACTGCCTTCGCTTTCAATTTCATAATATTTCCAAACTCCTGACATTTGCTCCGTCCCGACTCCCGAGTCCCCAGCTGGACGTAGCCTCTCGTTAGCTTGCTGCTGCTATCAGACACTGCGCCCACTCTGTTGCCAGATGTCAGAGGAATAAGCAACCAGGTCTGAAAACAAGCCCAAAGAAAGCAACACATACATGATGTTGTGTAATTTTAAACCAAAACTAAGTCCTCAGGATGACTTTAAGACGTGAACATGGTCATTTTTGTTTTGTAACATTAAATAAATAAAAAAAAATTAGAATAAATCCCGATCCCCGATTTTTTGAAAATCACGTGATCGGCTCCGATCCCTGATCACGTGATCGGATCGGGACATCTCTAATTTTAAATCGGGCTTTTGTTTAGTGTAGCTGCTTGTGATTGGATATAAACTTGTAGAGGCGATCGATTGAATCAACGATATTCAAAACAACGTGTTTCTGCTTGACATTTCTTCAGTAAAGCCTGTGTGGTCATAAAGCAGCATTGTGGACTTAAACATTATAGCCTTTGTTTTACAGTGCGAAGGTTTGCTACATATCATAACAGCTGTTGCACAAAACAGACCACAAGATGTGACTATCGCTGCATAATTTAAAAACCTAATTGTGATCATTTTTGATTGATATCTCAAGTGCGAAATTAGAGGGACTGATGATTTTCGTATATTATTATTATAAAAATTATATTAAAACACGATTATCTTGTGCTTTCTTAAGAGGATCCGTCCTAAACAATGTTATGCAGTCTGTAGAAACTGATTTGTAGGCTGGGATCTCTCTGCAGCTCCACAACCCTTCACACAGAATTATATTTTAACACATGTTGCCAAATATTTTGTTTCCTGCTATTGCGTTTTCGCACTAATCCATTTTGCGATTTTCATAGAATGTTGTTATATTGTGCAGCCATAGATTTAAACACTTGACTCACAGGAGAACAACATAAAGGGGAAGGAAATCACTTTAATAGGATGAACTGTGGGAATAGTTCATGATACTAAGCCTGCCCTGTCCAATCGATTGATTGATTGGAATATAATAAATATGCAACACGATCCTCCTAACATATAACGTCCAATGCAATTTGTACAAAGGACCCAAGTAATCAATTGGAGGATTATACAGAAACACGATACAAGCCGTGCTGCCGTCCACTCAGCCGAGCTATAGCCGAATGCCTCGCTCATATTCAACATGCAGTGACGAATGACACCCCCCCTCTGCCCCTGCATCACAACATAACGGCTTCATCACGGTAATTAGACAGCTTGGGCTCTATTTGTGCGACTCGGTCCACAGAGCACCTCAGTTTCATGGTTCCACACATGAATTAGTCATAACCCGAGCCTATCCATATTTCATCAAACATCCTCATCAATAATAGATGCTGCTCCCCCTGGTAGGGCCGGAGAGGGTGAAAGTACACACTAATTTACTCAAGTAGAAGTGCAGATACTCATGTTTAAAAATACTCTGGTGAAAGTAGAAGTACTGACTAAACTTCTTTACTCAAGTAAAAGTAAAGAGGCTTTGAAGTGTCCTTCAGTAAAAAGTACCCATAACTAGCAGCTGCTTTAAAGAGTAACTGACCTCCCTTTATATCAATAGAACAATAATGTCATTGTTAGCTAATGAATGTTTCCATGGTGACCAACGGCAACATGACAACGTTTCCATTGGTCCCTCTTCTTTAGAGAAGACCAGGAAGTGATGGATACACGGATCGTGTTCCAATCAATAGGCACGCAATGACTCTGAAAGAATAATGATCACGCACCAAACACACATTCAGACTAAAGGAACCAGCTGTTTGGGAAATGAGAGAAGTAGAAAGTACAGGTATTTGAGTTCAACATGTGAGAAGTAGAAAGTACAGGTATTTGAGTTCAACATGAGAGAAGTAGAAAGTACAGGTATTTGGGTTCAACATGTAAGAAGTAGAAAGTACAGGTATTTGAGTTCAACATGTGAGAAGTAGAAAGTACAGGTATTTGAGTTCAACATGAGAGAAGTAGAAAGTACAGGTATTTGGGTTCAACATGTAAGAAGTAGAAAGTACAGGTATTTGAGTTCAACATGAGAGAAGTAGAAAGTACAGGTATTTGAGTTCAACATGTAAGAAGTAGAAAGTACAGGTATTTGAGTTCAACATGTAAGAAGTAGAAAGTACAGGTATTTGGGTTCAACATGTAAGAAGTAGAAAGTACAGGTATTTGAGTTCAACATGTAAGAAGTAGAAAGTACAGGTATTTGAGTTCAACATGTAAGAAGTAGGAAGTACAGGTATTTGGGTTCAACATGTAAGAAGTAGAAAGTACAGGTATTTGTGTTCAACATGTGAGAAGTAGAAAGTACAGGTATTTGAGTTCAACATGTAAGAAGTAGAAAGTACAGGTATTTGAGTTCAACATGTAAGAAGTAGAAAGTACAGGTATTTGTGTTCAACATGTAAGAAGTAGAAAGTAGGTATTTGAGTTCAACATGTGAGAAGTAGAAAGTTCAGGTATTTGAGTTCAACATGTAAGAAGTAGAAAGTACCGGTATTTGTGTTAGAAATGTAAGAAGTAAAAGTAAAAAGGGGTCAGAAAAATAAGCAGTGGAGTAAAGTACTGATACCAGAAAAATGTACTTGCGTACAGCATTGAAGTATTTGTACTCCACTACTTCCCACCTCTGCCCAACTTCCCTCACCTGATAGGGGCCGTCTCGTCTCCCTTGTCCAGCCACTCCTGGGGGGGGATGATGTACATGCACCACAGCCCCCAGTTGTAGCCGTGGGCGGCGTTGGCGTACTGCTGCACCTCGAACGTGTTGTACTTGATGTTGTCGATGGCGGGAAGGATGATGCGCGTGTGATCCTCCTTCATCCGGGTCAGGATGGGTTCAGCCCTTTGGACAGGAAGAGAAACCGGGGGTCAGAGAGGCATTTCTGAATGATGTATTGTTAGAGAAACCTCACTGGTCAACCTCAGGATCCATGTGTCTGTGATCCTCTCCAGAATGTTGGGATACCTTTGTTATCATGTGTGCTCTCATGTTGGAAGAGGACATTCAGTATTTTCCCAACATGTATGCAGGAGCTTCATCGGACGGTTACAAAAGGGGAAAAGAGAGACCGAGTGAGGGGAACAGCGGGAAAGTGATGCGAAAGCAGTTTGCAGTTACATTACATTTCAATTTGTTTGTATCCAAGGCAACTGACAATAAGTGCATCCAACCATGAAGAGCTCACAAAAGAAAGAATCCTGAAAGTACAATAGCTATCAATAGCCTTTGGAAAGTGCAACTGCATTGGCTTCACATTTCGATCTGTACACAAGTCTGCTACATAAGTATTAACATCGCACAATCTTAGAATGAATAAATCAAGTCATGGATGACCGGATGGGGGGTGTAGTGAATGTAAATGTATAATAATACCTGTGAATGTGCAGGAAATAAACCTCTATATATTGTAAACAGTTGGTGGAAGAAGTAGAGGATATTTTACTCAAGTAAAAGTAGCAATAACACGTACATAGAAAAAGTTAAAAGTCCTGCAATCAACATCTTTTGTAAACGTCTAAAAGTATCGGCATGAATATAGAATAAAACACCCTAAAATAAGGGACTTGTATGTGTACTCTAGTCGTCGCGTTAACCGAATATTTTAGAACAAATTCAGAACAAATTATTAATAATAATAATATATTTAATTTATATAGCGCTTCTCATCTGCCAAGACAAATCTCGAAGTGCTTCACAACAAGGGATACTGATACACTTTGAGAGATTAAACAAATAATTGTAATAATAATAAGAAATCGAAATATAAAATATAAAATAGAGTACAAAAATAAAAGTCGGAGATAGCGATAAAAATGGCAGTACTCCAGGTGTACCGTGCTCAAAGTTAGAGCAAACTCAGAACAGCGCCAAAGCTTCCCCGCAGCGAGGCTCCGGTGTTATGCATGCCCTCCAAACCTAACTTTGCCGAACAAATCATTACCGTCTGTGAGTATTTGCTTCACGCTGTGCGCGAGCCCGCGAGGTGCAGTGGGCTGGCATACCACGGCGTCCCGTCCCCCGGTGACAGTTCACGAGCGTGCTCCTCTGTACCCCCCCCCGTCAGAGTTGTGTAGGCTACAGACCGACGGGTGATAGTGGATTTTGACGGACATTTTACGATCCTTTCTGTCAAAAAATTACGGGCAGCGAAAAAGTCTAACGCCTCCACTGGTGTAATCAGTCATTTAAGAATCATATATCTTAAGCTAAACAAAGAAAGTGAACAGTTAGTGTCACCATTTCTTCCTAAACAGCTTTAAAATAAAGGAATACATATATATATATCACCAGTCTTTAAGGTTACTGTCATTGAGAGAGATTGCTTTATAGTTGAAGATAACATTTGACATGTTGGCAGTAGCGGCAGCTCGATTCTGATTGGCTTAAAGGGCGGTCGTGTGATTTCAAAAGAAAAAAAGAAAATATGTATACATAAAAAAGATTGGCATCAAAGGACACAGATTGATAGATATGCAGTTATTAATAACATCTAAAAAAAAATTCCCCTTTCCGTCAAATTTTGCGTGACCCCCCTGGCGGCCCCCCGGGGGGTCGGGGCCCCCACTTTGAAAAACACTGGGTTAGCAATAGCATACAGAAAGAAAGGTATGCTATTTAGCAACCATGCTTTGTCTATAGTGCAGACAATGAGAATATCAATTATCACTGAAACATTTTATACATGTAGATTTAGTTATTGAAATGTTTTAATGTCATATACACAGCTACAGTAGTTATCACTAGGTCAACTGTTGTCTGGTCCATCTATCGTTATGTCGTTGTGGATGTATAACACACATTTGGTAATCAACTAATGTTTTTCACAAAAGTCTAATAAGCAATTTTTTGATTAATTTAGTTTATTTGTTTATTCCACACATGGTTATTTTAAAACAAAACATGTACACTTTTTTTGAAGAAGAACATCTTATTTTACCTGCCCCTACTTAAAAAATAAATGAAATAATAAGAATACAAATTAATAATTAATGATAGACTGATATTATAAAGTGTTCTACATTTATAGGAACTGATATGTTGGACTCAAACATTACGAGACGGCATGGAAGAGTTTGATGTTATCTTGGCTAGTGTTTTTCAAAGTGGGGGCCCCGAACCCCCGGGGGGGCCGCCAGGTGGCGTCAGGGGGGTCAAGAAAAGTTTTTTTTAAAGTTAAATTTTTTAAAGTAAATTTTTTTAGATGTTATTAATCATTCTGTATACATCAATCTATGTGTCTTTTGATGGCAATCTTTCAATATTTTCTTTTTTTCGTTTTAAATCACACGACCGCCCTTCAAGCCAATCAGAATCGAGCTGCCGCTACTGAGAGTGAAACTGAGTATCTGTTGTAGCAAATATTGTTGTTTATGTATATGAATATAAATGTTAATTGTTAATATTACTGTTGACTATTATATATAATATAATTAAGGCATAAGTAGCTTTCAAAAAAGCTAAAAATATATGTTAATTGTTCATATTACTGTTCAAAATTATATAATATTATGAAGACAGAAATCACTTTTAAAATGTTTTAAACATATGTTTAGTGTTGATATTACTGTGTAATATTGTGTTAAGAATGTATAACAGAAGACACAATGAATGTAATGAATACAAAAACAATGTTTTAGAGGAACAACTGATTATTAATTATTAATACAAATATATATTAATAAAATGTATTAAGCTGTGTGATTAATTTGTCATATTTTCCATCAGAATATACACATCATTTAAAAAAAACAGCGGGGTGGCAAAGTTTGGGAACCCCTGATCTAGGCTGCTGAATACTGTAACCACTTCCTCTCTTAACCTCACAGTCAAATACATATTATAGATTTAACTTTACAACATCAGTATATATATATCTATATATATATATATAGATATATATATATAACCATTATAATACTCTTGACCGAGTAAATAGACGGACGTCAGGGACTGTTTGCGACTAGTTCTTAGTGATTTACTCGTCTCTATTTTACCCTTTCACAGAGCTGGTGCTAAAATGCTCCATGAAATAAGGACAAAAGCTTTATTAGAGTTAAATGACACGCTGACAGGCCGATAATTTTGAAGCGTTTCACCCACGTTGAACTCTTAGCATTAATATGTTTTATGAATATGTTTTCCACTTGATGTGCTCTGAAAGAAAGCGTGTTAGCAAAAGAAGAGAGAAAGAGAAAGTTACAACCCTTCAGAGGGAAAAGAGAGTGCATATTTCCCCAGGAGCAGACTAAGCCTCCATTTTAAACTTGATGTGTTTCGCTTTATCAGGTTTTACCTCTTATCGAGTCTCTCAGCGGGATAAGTGTCACATTTTGACATTTCGTTTTCATGAGCAGGAGATATAAAATATGATATATTTGTTGTTCCGCGGAAAATTCATTTTGCGAGACCTTCACATCATAAACAGTAAAACGGGGGAAGTGGATCCCGGCAGTCGCTTTGAATGTTGAATACATGCTGATTCGACAGACTGCCTCGTCGCTGGCAACCCGTGTAAATGTAGCGCCGGGTGGAAGTCGAGACGACATCTGCAGTCATCCACGGCATCGTTTTATAAAATATAAAATAAATACCTCTCTGTTTAGTGTGATTAAAGGCAGTGGTGTATTATAACTAATACTCAATATGAATCAACAAACAATTCAACATTTATACATCATTGCAAGTCAAGATATCCATTGAGAGTATATAACGCTTCTCTTGGCTAGCGCTCCAACACATTGTACGTAATAGGCTAAGGGGCGGGACATCTCTAAGCGGTTGACCAATCACAACAGAGCCGACAAGCTAACCAATCAGAGCACACTGGGCTCTGGTTTCAGATACATACTGATATACACCTGAACATCAGCAGGAGAGGACTCTTTAAAGTAGAGACACTACATACTGATATACACCTGAACATCAGCAGGAGAGGACTCTTTAAAGTAGAGACACTAAATACTGATGTACACCTGAACATCAGCAGGAGAGGACTCTTTAAAGTAGAGACACTACATACTGATATACACCTAGACATCAGCAGGAGAGGACTCTTTAAAGTAGAGACACTACATACTGATATACACCTGCACATCAGCAGGAGAGGACTCTTTAAAGTAGAGACACTACATACTGATATACACCTGAACATCAGCAGGAGAGGACTCTTTAAAGTAGAGACACTACATACTGATATACACCTGAACATCAGCAGGAGAGGACTCTTTAAAGTAGAGACACTAAATACTGATATACACCTGAACATCAGCAGGAGAGGACTCTTTAAAGTAGAGACACTACATACTGATATACACCTGAACATCAGCAGGAGAGGACTCTTTAAAGTAGAGACACTACATACTGATATACACCTGAACATCAGCAGGAGAGGACTCTTTAAAGTAGAGACACTACATACTGATATACACCTGAACATCAGCAGGAGAGGACTCTTTAAAGTAAGGCAAGGCAAGGCAAGGCAAGTTTATTTATATAGCACTTTTCGACACAGGGTAATTCAAAGTGCTTTACAAAAAAGAAATGAAAGACATTAAGCATTAAAAAAGAAATAAAAAATAAAATAAACATTAAGGAAAAATACATGGATAAAAGTTACAGTGCAGTCTAAAATATGAATAGTTCAATTAAACATTACAAGAAAAAGTACATGGATAAAAGTTACCGTGCTAATAAAATAAACATTAAGGAAAAATACATGGATAAAAGTTACAGTGCAGTCTAAAATATGAATATTTTCCATATATTTAATTTAGACAGACTTTCTTCACCATATTTTGCTCGCATGACATCCACAATCGGACCCTCAGGAGGCTGTACACACCCCCTCCCCTGCTTTGCTTCCATAACAAAGTCTTTAAAGTGTTACCAAAACACTCCGTGTTACCAAAACACTATTTTTCATCCGTCGATGCCAGATATTCCAAATATCTCTTTCGAGCAGTCCCTCTCATAAATGTCATGGAGTTTAATTACGTTTAAACATTACAAGAAAAAGTACATGGATAAAAGTAACAGTGCAGTTTAAGATATGAAAAGTTCAATTAAAAGCAGCGACAAAAAGAAAAGTCTTCAGCCTGGAGTTAAAAGTAGTCAGAGTTGCAGCGGACCTGCAGGTTTCTGGGAGTTTGTTCCAGATATTTGGAGCATAATAACTGAATGCTGCTTCTCCATGTTTAGTTCTGACTCTGGGGACAGAAAGCTGACCCGTCCCTGAAGACCTGAGAGATCTGGATGGTTCATCATTTAGCAGGAGGTCAGAGATGTATTTTGGGCCTAAACCATTCAGTGCTTTATAAACCAGCAGCAATATTTTGAAATCTATTCTTTGACACACAGGAAGCCAGTGTAAATACTTCAGAACAGGAGTGATGTGGTCCACTTTCTTAGTGTTAGTGAGGACTCGAGCAGCGGCGTTCTGAATCAGCTGCAGCTTTCTAATAGATTTTTTAGTGAGACCTGTGAAGACACCATTGCAGTAGTCGAGTCTACTGAAGATAAAGGCATGGACAAGTTTTTCCAAATCCTGCTGTGACATTAGTCTTTTAATCCTAGATATATTCTTTAGGTGATAGTAGGCTGATTTAGTAACTGTTTTAATGTGACTGTTGAAACTCAGGTCAGAGTCCATGACTACACCTAGATTCCTGGCTTTATCTGTTGGTTTGAACATTGCAGACTGAAGCTCAGCGCTAACTTTTAAACGTTCTGCCTTGGCTCCAAAAACCATTACCTCAGTTTTATCTTTGTTTAATTGGAGAAAGTTCTGACACATCCAGTCATTGATTTGTTCAATGCACTTACTCAGTGTTTGAATTGGAGCATAGTCTCCTGGTGAAATTGTTACGTACATTTGTGTGTCATCTGCATAGCTATGGTAACTTATTTTGTTGTTCTTCATTATCTGAGCCAGTGGTAGCATGTAGATGTTAAAGAGAAGAGGCCCCAGGATGGAGCCTTGAGGAACCCCACATGTCATATTTGTCAACTCAGATGTGTATTTACCTATAGAAACAAAGTTGTTTCTATCCTTTAAGTAGGATTTAAACCAATTTAGAACTGTTTCCGAAAGTCCCACCCAGTTTTCCAGTCGGTCTAGTAATATGCTGTGGTCAACAGTGTCAAACGCAGCACTGAGATCTAATAATACTAACACTGAAGTTCTGCCACTGTAAATCATCATCATCAATGTTTATTTATATAGCCCAATATCACAAATGTTACATTTGTCTCAGTGGTCTTCATAGTGTGTACAGAATATCAGTATGACAATACGACTCTGTCCTCTGTCCTTAGACCCTCACATCGTACAAGGAAAAACTTCCAAAGAAAACCCAGTTTAAAGAGAAAAATGGGAGAAACATCAGGGAGAGCAACAGAGGAGGGATCCCTCTCCCAGGACGGACAGACGTGCAATAGATGCCGTGTGTAAATTGAAAAGATAATACATTTGCAACATAGGTAGTTCAAATGTTTGGAAATGCATGTGTGTATAATAGGAAGATGAATCCACGGGGATATCCATCCAGGACCTATGATCCAGGACCACAGCCACGACTCAAGATCCAGCGCTCGCGATCCAGGACACAGGACCGCAGGATCATCCATGACTCCGGATCCCAGCATATATAGACCCCAAAAAGAAAGACATTTGGGGAAGCTGGGTTAATCGGAACATGAAAGTACACGGGTATAGACAGAGAGAAGGAAGAAGTAAGATGTCCCCCGACCAAACTAAGCCTATATCAGCAAAACTAGGGGCTGAATCTAATCAGCCCTAACTATAAGCTTTATCAAAAAGGAAGGTCTTAAGCGCACTCTTAAAAACGGATAGGGTGTCTGCCGCCCGAACACAAACTGGAAGCTGATTCCACAAATGTGGAGCTTGATAAGAAAAGGCTCTGGCTCCCAATGTACTTTTAGAGACTCGAGGTACAACCAACAACCCTGCATTCTTGGAACGCAATGCCCTAGTAGGACAGTAGGGTATAATGAGTTCTTTAAGGTAAGATGGCGCCTGCCCATTAAGGGCTTTGTAGGCGAGAAGAAGAATCTTAAATTCTATCCTGTGTTCTATAGGGAGCCAGTGTAAGGCAGCCAGAACAGGAGTAATGTGGTCCCTTTTCCTAACTCTGGTTAGTACACGAGCCGCAGCATTTTGAATCAGCTGAAGCGACATGATTGACTTCTTGGTACTCCCTGATAGTAAAGAGTTACAATAATCCAGCCTAGAAGTAACAAATGCATGGACTAGTTTCTCTGCATCGTTTTGAGGCAAGATATGCCTGATTTTTGCAATGTTAAGTAGATAGAAGTAGGCGGTCCTTGAAATTGATTTTATGTGGGCGTTAAAGGATAAATCCTGATCAAATATAACACCAAGATTCCTTACAGTCTCACTGGAGGCCAAATTAATGCCATCCATAGTTAGTATATCTTTAGATAATTTGTTTCGTAGATTCTTTGGGCCAAGTACAATAACTTCAGTTTTGGTCGTGTTTAACATCAAAAAGTTTAAGGTCATCCACGTTTTTAAGTCCTTAAGGCAGTCTTGAATTTTATTTAGATGATTAATTTCATCAGGCTTAATTGATAAATATAGTTGAGTATCATCCGCATAACAATGAAAGTTTACAGAATGATTCCTTATAATATTGCCTAACGGAAGCATATATAATGTGAACAAAATAGGTCAGAGCACTGAGCCCTGTGGCACTCCATGGCTAACTTTGGTTTGCGTGGAAGATTCATCGTTGACACGTACAAACTGAGAGCGTTCAGATAGATAGGACCTAAACCAGCCTAAAGCAGTTCCCTGTATGCCAACCAAGTGCTCTAGTCTTTGCAATAGGATATCATGGTCGATAGTATCAAATGCAGCACTGAGATCGAGCAAAACAAGAATAGAGACAAGTCCCTTGTCTGAGGCTATTAGAATATCATTTGTGACTTTAACCAGAGCTGTCTCTGTGCTATGATGTGTTCTAAAGCCAGACTGAAAATCTTCAAATAAATCATTGTTTTTTAAGTAATCACACAACTGTTTTGCGACCGCTTTCTCAAGAATTTTTGAGAGGAACGGAAGATTAGAAATAGGTCTATAGTTGGCTAAAACCTCTGGATCGAGGTTGTGCTTTTTAAGAAGCGGTTTTATCACTGCTACTTTGAATGATTGTGGAACATAGCCTGATAATAAAGACATATTCATAATATTTAATAAAGAAGTGCTAATTAATGGAAAAACTTCCTTCAACAGCTTAGTTGGAATTGGGTCTAACATGCACGTTGATGGTTTAGAAGAGAGAATCATTGAATGTAATTGTTCAAGGTTAATGGCTGAAAAGCATTCTAGTTTACTATCTAGTGTAATATTAGAACTTACGATTCCGGGAGCTGTTGATAACACTATACTGGTCGAAGGCAAGAGGTCATTAATTTTGTTTCTAAGAGTAACAATTTTATCGTTAAAAAAGCACATAAAATCATTACTACTGAGTGCTATGGGAATAGAAGGCTCAATGGAGCTGTGGCTCTCTGTCAGCCTGGCTACAGTGCTGAAAAGAAATCTTGCATTATTCTTATTCTCATCTATTAATGAAGAGTAGTATGCTG
The DNA here is from genome assembly GCA_036324585.1 of Champsocephalus esox. Classification (NCBI taxonomy): domain Eukaryota; kingdom Metazoa; phylum Chordata; class Actinopteri; order Perciformes; family Channichthyidae; genus Champsocephalus; species Champsocephalus esox. Next base: position 41,926,118 of record CM070487.1, on the reverse strand, counting down.
CTCTCGCTTTACGCAGTGCTTTCTTATATTCATTGAGAGTAATATGCCAAATTAAACGAGATTCTTCAAGTTTAGTGGAACGCCATATCCTTTCAAGTTGTCTAGACTTTTGCTTTATTTTGCGGGTTTCGGCATTATGCCATGGAGCTAATCTATGTTGCTTTATTTTCTTCTTTTTCAAAGGAGCAACAGAGTCTAATTTTATTCGCAGCGCATCTATAGCACTATCAACAACATGATCAATTTGGGGTGGTGTACATTTTGTATAAGTTTCCTCCCTTACATGCAGACATGCTATCGAGTTAAGTATAGGTGGAATCTCTTCCTTAAATGTGGCTATAGCACTAACGGATAGGTTTCTGCTGCAAGAGCTTTTGACTAATGCTTTGTAGTCTAGTAACAGTACTTCAAAAGTTACTAAGAAATGGTCGGATAAAGCAGGATTATGCGGTTCGACTAATAGTTGCTCAATTTCAATACCATAAGTCAGAACAAGGTCGAGAGTGTGATTATAACAGTGGGTTGGTTTATTTACACTCTGACAGAAACCAACAGAATCTAATATAGAGTTAAATGCAACAGTAAGGCTATTTTTATCATCGTCAACATGAATATTAAAGTCACCTACGATAATTACTTTGTCTGTTTTAAGAACCAAAGTTGATAAAAACTCAGAGAACTGTCTGTGTTTTAGTGGATGTCGTTAAAGACCTTTACAAGAGCAGTCTCAGTGCTGTGGTTTGGACGAAAGCCTGACTGGAACACATCGAAACAACTATTTAAATGCAAGAAATTACTTTTTCAATGATCTTACCTAGAAATGGCAGGTTTGATATGGGCCTGTAATTGTTCATTACTGAAGCATCTAGATTATTCTTTTTTAAGAGCGGTTTAATGACTGCAGTTTTCAGGGCCTGTGGAAAAATACCTGAGTGAAGAGATTTGTTTACTATATGAAGTAGTTCTGAGGCCATGCAGGGCAAAACATCTTTGAAAAATCCTGTTGGAATAATATCAAGGCAGCAGGAGGAGGACTTTCAGAAGTTGTATAATGTCCTCTAGGTTTTTATCATTAATCTGATGGAATTGTGTCATGATGTCTGAATTGATGTTAAGTGGACACAGAGACAGCACATTTGCTGTTCCTGATGCAGAGGCACTGACTGCTTGTCTGATTTTCTGAATTTTGTCAGTGAAAAAGGAGGCAAAATCATTGCACACCCTGGTGGTTAGAAATTCAGAGGCTACTGACACTGGGGGGTTAGTTAGTCTGTCGACGGTAGCAAACAAGGCACGTGCGTTGTTTTTGTTTTTGGTAATGATGTCAGAGAAGAATGATTGTCGTGCGTTTTTCAATTCCAAATTATAAAGGCCAAGTCTCTTTTTATAAATTTCAAAGTGAACCTGGAGATTTGTTTTTCGCCACCTGCATTCAGCTTTTCGACATTCTCTTTTTTCTGTTTTAACGGTCATGGCCTTTCTCCATGGAGATATTTTCTTCCCAGTCACTTCCTTTACCTTAATTGGAGCAATGGCATCTATAACATTTTTAGTGTGGAAGAAAAATTCTGAGTAAACATTTCCCTAGTATTTTCAGTTAAATATCGCTTTGTGGTTACCTCTTTTTGAACACTTGTGTGAACAGAAATAGAGCTCTCAAAGAAAACACAGGAATGGTCAGAGAGCGCAACATCAGTCACCACAACCTTAGAGATATTCAGACCCTTTGAGAAAAGTAAGTCCAGAGTGTGCCCCTTATTGTGCGTGGGCTCCGTCACATGCTGAGTCAGTCCATAGCTATCAAGAACACAAAACAGTTCTTTAGCCCCTCTGTCCTGGGGGTTGTCAACATGGATGTTAAAATCACCAACAATGACTAGACGGTCAAAGTCGATACACACTATAGACAGCAGTTCAGTAAAGTCATCAAAAAAGCTTGCACAGTATTTGGGTGGCCTATAGATATTTAGGAACAGAGCTCGAGAGGAGCATTTCAGCTGAAGGGCCACATATTCAAAAGAATCAAAGTTTCCATACGATGTCTTCCTGCATTGAATGGAATCATTGAACAGAATAGCAACTCCACCCCTTTTCTTGTGCATTCTTTCCTGACTCATAAAACTAAAGTTGGGAGGGGTTGATTCAATAAGAACAGCTACACTGTTATTTTGTTCAATCCAAGTTTCTGTTAAAAACATAAAATCAAGATTGTGCTCAGTGATAAAATCATTGATTAAAAATATTTTTCCTGCCAAAGACCTGACATTTAATAAAGCTAGTTTAAGTTCGTTAAACACACCATCAGTCATGTTTTTTGTAACAAGCTGTGGCTGACATGGAATCACTGCTAAATTAGATAAACTCACACAAACGTTTGAGGCTTCCTGTATCTAAGATGATTTATCTCTCTTAATCTATTACCTATCAACACAGATATCGGCAAAGCTACTGGCAGGCAGGGCCCCGGCATGTCCTGGAAAGAGTTGAGAGTGCCATATGCCCTTGAGCCTGGACCCAGCAGATATCAGATATAAGTAGAGACACTAAATACTGATATACACCTGAACATCAGCAGGAGAGGACTCTTTAAAGTAGAGACACTACATACTGATATACACCTGAACATGAGCAGGAGAGGACTCTTTAAAGTAGAGACACTACATACTGATATACACCTGAACATCAGCAGGAGAGGACTCTTTAAAGTAGAGACACTAAATACTGATATACACCTGAACATCAGCAGGAGAGGACTCTTTAAAGTAGAGACACTACATACTGATATACACCTGAACATCAGCAGGAGAGGACTCTTTAAAGTAGAGACACTACATACTGATATACACCTGAACATCAGCAGGAGAGGACTCTTTAAAGTAGAGACACTACATACTGATATACACCTGAACATCAGCAGGAGAGGACTCTTTAAAGTAGAGACACTACATACTGATATACACCTGAACATCAGCAGGAGAGGACTCTTTAAAGTAGAGACACTACATACTGATATACACCTGAACATGAGCAGGAGAGGACTCTTTAAAGTAGAGACACTACATACTGATATACACCTGAACATCAGCAGGAGAGGACTCTTTAAAGTAGAGACACTACATACTGATATACACCTGAAAATGAGCACCATATTTCCTCTTTAAGAACCAAAAGTTAAGAGCCATCTTGAAGGACTCCAGATTGTTGGTGCCCTTGCCACTGGATGGGGTTTTTGTCGATGCCACACACAGTTAACTCCCCTTCTATTTAAAGCTTTGGCCGAGGGCACCATGGTCTCTGGATCCACGGAAAGACGCCCAGACGCTGCTGCCACTGGCTACATTTTTATAATCTTCTCATGCTGAGAGATCATCTCCACCACATCTTCAAAGCAACTCTTCATACGCTCAATTTGTCACATGACACACTTCTAAATGTATGTGGAAAAAATAGACTCCAATTATAAAATGATAGCAGAACACTCCCACTCTCCAACTGTATCTCGATCCCCCTTTTTCACCCATTCTCCCCGTCTCACCCTGATCCCTTCCCTTTCTCTCCCTCCATCGACTTCTCCTCAAAAAGGGAAACCCACTCATCTTCCAAAAGCTAAATGACTACTTATCACATGAAGGCAGGGGACGGAGAGTACAGAGGCAATGGATCCAAATTGAACAATAGGGGATGTCAGTAAAATGTGGAGCAGTACTTAGAAAAATAATTTCATAACATTGGAGTTTTTAGAAGATTCTGAGAAACCAATAATGTTGGTGACAATAACCTCTTTGGTGGTCTTGATAAGGCACACAACCAACATGTGCAAACGACAAACCATTGAGAAAAGCACACACATCACCATAAATATGTTTACACACTTTTGGAATATTCTGGCGTTTTGTTGGAGTCCTTACCCCAAGTGAAGGAGTTCAAGTATCTCGGGGTCTTGTTCTCGAGTGAGGGAACAATGGAGCGTGAGATGGGCCGGAGGATCGGAGCAGCGGGAGAGGTACTGCAGTCGCGGTACCGCACCGTTGTGACGAAAAGGGAGCTGAGCCAGAAGGCAAAGCTCTCTGTCTACCGGGCCATGTTCGTTCCTACCCTCACCTACGGTCATGAAGGATGGGTCATGACTAGGGATGCACGATAATTATCGGCCCGATAATTATCGGTCCGATATTAGGAATTATGACGTCATCCCGATAAACCGATAACAGTATTAATAGCCCCGATAATATACAATATATTTTTTGGGTAAAAAAAAGAAAAAATACTGCGGTGTGGGTGGATTGGGATGAGGGGCGCTTGTTTTTTACTCGGCTCCTCCCGTTTTGCCAGTACTGTGGTGTTAGTGGTTTAGGAAGAGGGGAGTTCTTCACAAATCCAGCGCTCCCTAATACTTTGAACCTGATCAGTCACCTGAAACATCGCCACCGCTACGATGGTGTGTTAAAAGCGTACGAAGACAATAATACAATACAGCGTGTGTGTGTGTGTGTGTGTGTGTGTGTGTGTGTCTGCGCGCGCGTTGGAGCTATGTGCTACTCAAGGCATATGCTCGAACCGGAGCTGCCTGGACGCTGCAATCATGTTGCTGAGTGTGCTGACTTTTCGTACAATGTCCCGCTGTCTGCTTCCTGCATCAAGTCAAGTGCTCGGCGCAGTTGTGTGGATAGAGCGCTCCTCTGTTTTCATTTAAACAGCTCCTTATATCCGTTAGCGCAGCTAGCTAGCACCAGATGCTAACAACAACAATGCACGTAAGGTCTCTCTCTCGCTCGCTCGGACCACAGACTGTATATATAAAGGACCACACGTACACACACCCTCCCGGTCCTCTAGATGGCCAGTCGGTGCCTGCCGGTGAGCGTGGAAGTGTGGTCTGCCACAAGCGGGCGGCAGGAGCGGGGCTGTCAGCATCAGCTTGTAGATGGTATTTTAAACTCGATGCGCTCTGAAGCTACGGGGCGGCCGAGGAAAAAAAAATACACATGCGTTAATCGCGTTAAAATAATTAGTGGCGTATTTTTTTATATTATTATCGGTTATCGGTATCGGTATCGGTCTTGAGAAGCAGGAAGTTATCGGTATCGGTATCGGTTTCAAAAAACCAATATCGTGCATCCCTAGTCATGACCGAAAGAACGAGATCGCGGATACAAGCAGTCGAGATGGGTTTTCTCCGCAGGGTGGCTGGCGTCTCCCTTAGGGATAAGGTGAGAAGTTCGGTCATCCGGGAGGGACTTCGCGTCGAAAGGAGCCAGTTGAGGTGGTTCGAGCACCTAGTTAGGATGCCACTTGGGCGCGAGGTGTTCCAGGCACGTCCAGCTGGGAGGAGACCGAGGGGTAGACCTAGGACCAGGTGGAGGGATTATATCTCTTCGCTGGCCTGGGAGCGCCTTGGGACCCCCCAGTCAGAGCTGGTTGATGAGGGGGAAGGAACGTTTGGGGCTCTCTGCTGAAACTGCTACCCCCGAGACCCGACCACGGATAAGCGGGAGAAGATGGATGGATGGATTTGTTCCGTCCCTGGTTTCAGACGGAGGGTGAAAAGAGGTGCTGCAGCACAGGCAGTATGAGGAAAATAAAGAGCTTTTTGAACATTAAAGCATGGAGACATGTAGAGACACTACATACTGATATACACCTGAACATCAGCAGGAGAGGACTCTTTAAAGTAGAGACACTACATACTGATATACACCTGAACATCAGCAGGAGAGGACTCTTTAAAGTAGAGACACTACATACTGATATACACCTGAACATCAGCAGGAGAGGACTCTTTAAAGTAGAGACACTACATACTGATATACACCTGAACATCAGCAGGAGAGGACTCTTTAAAGTAGAGACGCTACATACTGATATACAACTGAACATCAGCTGGAGAGGACTCTTTAAAGTAGAGACACTACATACTGATATACACCTGAACATCAGCAGGAGAGGACTCTTTAAAGTAGAGACAATACATACTGATATACACCTGAACATCAGCAGGAGAGGACTCTTTAAATTAGAGACACTACATACTAATATACACCTGAACATCAGCAGGAGAGGACTCTTTAAAGTAGAGACGCTACATACTGATATACACCTGAACATCAGCTGGAGAGGACTCTTTAAAGTAGAGACACTACATACTGATATACACCTGAACATCAGCAGGAGAGGACTCTTTAAAGTAGAGACACTACATACTAATATACACCTGAACATCAGCAGGAGAGGACTCTTTAAAGTAGAGACGCTACATTCTGATATACACCTGAACATCAGCTGGAGAGGACTCTTTAAAGTAGAGACACTACATACTGATATACACCTGAACATCAGCAGGAGAGGACTCTTTAAAGTAGAGACACTACATACTGATATACACCTGAACATCAGCAGGAGAGGACTCTTTAAAGTAGAGACACTACATACTAATATACACCTGAACATCAGCAGGAGAGGACTCTTTAAAGTAGAGACACTACATACTAATATACACCTGAACATCAGCAGGAGAGGACTCTTTAAAGTAGAGACACTGCATACTGATATACACCTGAACATCAGCAGGAGAGGACTCTTTAAAGTAGAGACACTACATACTGATATACACCTGAACAACAGCAGGAGAGGACTCTTTAAAGTAGAGACACTACATACTGATATACACCTGAACATCAGCAGGAGAGGACTCTTTAAAGTAGGGACACTACATACTGATATTAAGCTGAAAATGAGTATACATGATGTCCTTTTTAAGTCAAGAGGATCTGAGTTCTCTCGCTGACAGAAAAATAAATATAAAAACCAAACAAAGCAAAAGAGTAAATAGCCGTTTTCACACATCACCATATAAGACAGATCAGACTACGCAACATTAAAGTAGATCTAAACTAAAAGTGTTTTTTTCTACTTCAGGATGCAATACAGTTAACTGTCTTTAACATAACCCGATGAAAAAGGCAGTGTGAGCAACCTTTGCATGCTTGTCAAGAGCACTTAATTCCGCGCTTTGATAAAGACTTTAAACCTTCAGACAGGCTCATCTAATGAAGCGTTGTTCCCGACATGATTAGTGTGTCGTGCTGCGCTGTAAAACTCCTTCTACACCCCCTCACCTTCAGAAACCCTCCCTGCCATTCATCTCCCCGCGAGAACCCTTAAATAAATAAATAAAACCCCGTGCCAGCAGTTCCTGTTCCTCCGGGATCTGAGAGCTGATAAGATATCGAGTCGCCGTGGAAACGAGGACACGTCTGCTTTTGACAGATGAGCCCTTGTCATTCCTCTTCCTGTATCTGCCATTTCATCTGCATAACACTCGGAGCGTTATTCATCCCCATCGACCCACATCCTTCCCCCTTCCAGAGATGACTCATCCAATATGATATGAACACATGCTGCCATTTCTTGTAGCGCTTCATATTGAAACTCCGGCTCTGATGTATGAACTCTTCACGGATAACTGTTTGTCTTTCATAATAGCCCGTATCTCTGTGGAGCTTCGCATCAGGCGGAGTACACATTTCTCCGAGTACAACAAACACGACGAAAGCCGGGATAAATAAATCACTGCAACATGTATATCTGCTTCCTTCCACCTCAGAGAGCGTTTCACCCTCAGCTTCGCCTTTGCCCGGCGCAACAACAACAAACCTTTAGCTCTCCCATTTCAGATACGACTTGGAATTGGACGCATGAGTAACTCAGGCAGGAACACATGTTAGTTTGGTGTGTTGTACTTTCTATGGTGCACTATCGAAACTTAACGCAAAAAGTAAGGACGTTTGTGTTGGGTAGATGATTTCTTTGTTGTGACGATGCTTCTTGGCAATACATCGTATACCGTTGGAAAGCCTGTTTTCTTATCTTTCCAATGGTGCCACATTTGTTAGGAACATGCATTTGTGGGAGGAGCAGCCGAGCTGAGTATGTGGGTTGCGCCCATGAAACATTTGACAAATCTCCTCCCTAACCCTAACCCTAACCCTAACCCTAAAACAGGCTTTCCAACGGCTTAAGATTTATTGCCAAAAAGTGTTGTTTCAACAAAGAAATCATCTAACGAACACACATTTCCTTACTGTAAGTTTATAAAGGGGCCCTAGTATACTCATGTTCAGGTTCATATTTGTATCTTTGTATTTTACGCGCGATAATAAGCTAAAGGCGGCTAATGTTGGACTATTAAGGAACTACAGCTCGAGACTAGGGGTGCAACAACTAATCGACTTAATGGATTACCAAATTAGTCGTTTGTTGCAGCCCTACTCGAGACTATGGTGCCCTTTGGCCAAAGCCTTGAATAGCAGAGGTAGTGTGTGTGTCGTTCTGTGTGTGGCATCGATAGAATGGCAACCATCTGGAGTATGTTGTCGTACCGGCAGAAGTCCTAAAGCTATCAGATCCCACTACCTTCAAATGAACTCCAATGCAGGAGAGACCAGCTGGTGCAGAAAGTATTTGCACATGATACAGCAATGAATTCAACACATTAGTTCGAGCACACGTGTCAAACTCGAGGCCCGGGGGCCAAATCAGGCCCGTGGTGGATTTAATTTCGGCCCGCAGGATAATTTCTAATTACTGTTAGATCTGGCGCGCCGGTATATTGCACCTTCCCTCCATCCTGAGGGTCTCCTCCGCTCAGAGCCTGAGCCCACACATTGATGAACCTGCACCCGAGATGAGACGCCAAGTATCTGAGCTAGCACCACAGAGCAGCACACTGAGTTTAATGGATGTTCTTCTGCACTTTCTCTCTCACGACAACAGGGCGGTTTGTTCTTTGAGGGAAATGTTTTGTTGAAGCTGTTGTTGGCCTGTGGAAAAATGTAACCATAAGAAATGCTCCGAGAAGCTGCAGATAGAGCCATAAGAAATGAATGCAGCTGATTATTTAATGTTGTTTTTAGAGGCGATAATTTGAAGCTTTGTTAGTTCCAGGTTTAATTTGTGCAATAAGTTCATTTCAATAAGTTCTGCAGTAAACATTGAACCAGTCCGGCCCTCGACGAGTACCCACTTTTTATTTTGGCCCACTGTGTGTTTGAGTTTGACCCCCCTGCTGTAAAGGATCTTTAAGGTAAACTGTCAAATATTTTACTATTTCAAAACAAGATTGGATAAATGTCTGAGCTGCTTAAAGAGAAATCATGGAGCTAATACATAAAAGGACTGTAATGGTACAAGTAGATGGGTTTATCTGTATTAATTTGATTTGAGATTATTCATCCTACCGTTGTAAGTATGTTGGAGCAAAGAGAAGAATATGTCTTTATCCTCATTTCGATTTAATAATTGACTTACCGCTTTGTCTGAGAACAAAGAATAGGTGTGTCATGTGCCATGATTACAAAACACACACGTTTGTATGTTTAAATAAAATATTGGAGTTTGTTCTCTGTTTTTTTACACGTTAAGAAACTCCTGCATGTTTTATACTACAGGTTGTTATGGAGTTAGTTTCTAAATGTAGACGAGCGCTGAGAACACCGAAGCATCACTGATTACTGTGTTTAAACCCACACGGAAAGAAGACTTGAATTAGCACTGTGGTGAGATACTTTTAAAGTGCTTCGAAATAACTCTGAAAGTGTTCATGTGTGTGCAGTGTGCATGTGATGCATACGAAATGTGTGTGGTGTGTCTTTGAGAAGAAGCCTGCAGTGCCTCGAGCCATTTTTAAGCGAATCAAATCTGTTTAAATGTCCTGCTGCCTGACAGTTTCCCAGAGTAGCTCAGACATGTACATGAAGAGCACATATTAATATAGGCCAGTCGGCGGCCTCCCATAGAAGAGGCAGTCTAAAGAAAGTGAAAAGCTCTCTTTGAAGCATCTCAATTTAAAATAGACTTGTGCACTGAGTACGTGCTTTTTGGAGGCAATCTTGAAACTAAAATAATCGGAATTCTTCCATTAGATGTTGGATTAATGCAGAAACAAATATATCTATCAATCTACCAATTGTTTGATTTTTGAAGTGCTAATTCAATACCCAGCAAAAAGATAAAGACTTTGCATGGCTGTGGATCCCCAACGCTAAGCTAAAGGCGGCTAATGGTTGCCGTGATGATGTTGATTAGCCTGATAAAGACACTTGTTAGCAACAACGGATTTTCAGTAAGGACATATTTCTGTAGTGGACCATGAAGGCAGCATCTCGCTGGTCACCACCACAAAAAGGCAATGGTATTTTTACATTGGATTCTGAATTATTGAAGAAAATAAAGGTTTACGATATGTTTTGTTCAGTAGACTATAACCCTAACTTTTATCATTTTGGAAAGCGTAAATGACTTCACGTCACCACCGCTAAGCTAAAGGAGGCTAATGTTGGGTTATAAAGGAACTACAGCACGGTCACATGACTTCACGTCACCACCGCTAAGCTAAAGGTGGCTAATGTTGGGCTATAAAAGGAACTACAGCACGGTCACATGACTTCACGTCACCACCGCTAAGCTAAAGGAGGCTAATGTTGGGCTATAAAGGAACTACAGCACGGTCACATGACTTCACGTCACCACCGCTAAGGTAAAGGTGGCTAATGTTGGGCTATAAAGGAACTACAGCACGGTCACATGACTTCACGTCACCACCGCTAAGCTAAAGGAGGCTAATGTTGGGCTATAAAGGAACTACAGCACGGTCACATGACTTCACGTCACCACCGCTAAGGTAAAGGTGGCTAATGTTGGGCTATAAAGGAACTACAGCACGGTCACATGACTTCACGTCACCACCGCTAAGCTAAAGGAGGCTAATGTTGGGCTATAAAGGAACTACAACACGGTCACATGACTTCACGTCACCACCGCTAAGCTAAAGGAGGCTAATGTTGGGCTATAAAGGAACTACAGCACGGTCACATGACTTAAAGTAACCACCGCTAAGCTAAAGGTGGCTAATGTTGGGCGTGATGACGTTTAGCCGTCTCATTTAGCGCTCATTAAGAGCCCTTAAGCCATAGAAAGTGCATGAATGAGTCCTAGAACCAGGAAATGTGTCACCATTTTAGTTAAAGAAACATTTTTCTGACAAATAGCCAACGGTAGAAACTTTGAACAGTGTTTTTATGTTGTTGAAAAAACTTGAAAATGTCACAGACCTTATTTCAGGCATCTAACCCAACGTTTATTTTGAGACGAGGGAACCGGATGCTAACTAATTTCCGTTTTTTAGGACTCGACGGCATGAGGGTTTTTTGAGGTAGAGAGTGAAACGCAGAGCATGAATAGGTTCTGGATGGATTTGCTCAGGATGTGGTTGATGTGATATCAATGTAACGGTGGATTAAATCTCGTTCTGCCTGGCCTCTGCTCTGTGAAGCGCTAAGAATGACTGCAGCCTTTTCTCACGTCTAGACAGATAAAAAAACTCCGAAAATATCTTTTTACTGAGCCTTCAATAACTCTGAAATGTATTACATTAAATATGATACCCGTCCACCTGCAGGTACTATCAAATATGAATGTGACAAATCTTATATTTTGATAATTACAGGAGGCGGAGGTTAGTTTTACCCATTCCCTACTTTTATAAATTCAACAGTTTGTTTTATTTTAGATAAACTCCCCAGGTCACACAGCAGCGGAGCGTTTCCAATTCATCAAAGGTTTGCTTTCTGAAGCATGTATTTCATTACAACCTCCCTGCAATGACAATCTCATCTGCAGCACACACTCAGTGGGGAGCGGCTGCTACACTTCTAATCATTAATCGTTAACAACATGAGATTGCGACTGTGCAGGGACTTCAAAAAACCAAATAAATATCAATTTCCCCCTCGGTAGCTGCATGGTAGCACACAGACGGTCCTAATTACAACACGCTGCCATTTCCCGCCATTCATCCTGCTTATTTACGGAGAACGCGGAGGGACACGCAGCCGGTTTGGAGCAGAATGGACGGCCGCTTTCCGAAGAATGGGAGCGCATAAGCGTGAGAGGAGATGGATTATGAACATTTAGCTGATGCAATACCGCCTTAATGATAGGCAACAATTTAATATCCTCCTATCAAAGCAGAGCAAATCTGATTCCATCATCGCTTCTGAACTCAACATGGTGTGAGATGTGAAACAGCTGTCAAGTGCAGCTCAGTGCGGTGCACTTACGGCTCGTCCACACTACAGCTTAAAAAAAAGCTTGGAGCTGGGCGTGTCTGAGCTCGACCAACAACCATATATGAATCTCCCGCCGCTGACACACAAGCAGCGGTTTGATTGGCTAGAGCTTGTGCTGGCATATGATTTGATTGGCTGACGCTTCCACCGAAAGCTTCAGAAGCTTCAAAAGTTGAACATCGCTCAACTTTTGCAGCCTGAGACGCCAGGAAAGCTCCGCTCTGCTTCCCACAATGCAGTTCGGCGAAAAGTGACGTCACCCCAGTCAAAGTGAACGGGCAGACGCGTTGGAAACCGTCGTTGAAGCTGTCGGAGCTGTAGTGCGGACGGGCCGTTATGTTCGCTTTAACAATAATGCAACTGGCAATACATTTTTCTGCTGCAGATGCATCACGGCACTGCAGCTCTGTCTCTGGCTCAGTGTGCAAGGTCATGGAGGGAGAGTCACCACGACAACTACAGGAGCCATCCATCTCACTTATCGCTGAATGTGCAACGGTGAATAATCATATTATGATAAATAGGGGGGCTTCTCCCACAGTGGCAAATAGATAGTGTGCATACCACAAGTGAATCTATCTGAATGAAAAGCAGCACAGACAGTAGATAATAAATGTCATCTTCTCCAGATATTCCTTCACCTGCATCTACATACTAAGTATACTCAAATACTGTATTTAAGTAAAATGTTGAGGTACTTCTACTTTATTACAGTTCAGAGGTACATGGTGTACTTCTACTCCACTACATGTATTTAATACCTTTAGTTACTTCACAGATGTGGATGAATGATGTGGAATCTAATCAAGTGTTGAATCAGACTTTAGTTCCACCTGGAGTGAATCCACCTGCTACCCTGCAGTCTACAAAGTACTTCAGACTAGCTGCACCTCCACCAGCTACCCTGCAGTCTACAAAGTACTTCAGACTAGCTGCTCCTCCACCAGCTACCCTGCAGTCTACAAAGTACTTCAGACTAGCTGCACCTCCACCAGCTACCCTGCAGTCTACAAAGTACTTCAGACTAGCTGCACCTCCACCAGCTACCCTGCAGTCTACGAAGTACTTCAGACTAGCTGCACCTTCACCAGCTTTGAGAACACTTTCATGATCAATCATTATAAAACACATCATATATATTATTCTGAAATGGACCAATCTGCACAACGAATACTTTCACTGTCTTTCACTATATTTTAGATGATAATACTTTCTACTTTCACTTGAGGAACATTTTGAATGCAGGACTTTTACTGTAACAGAGTATTCTTACACTCTGGTACTTCTACTTTTACTCAAGTACAATATCTGAGTACTTCTACTTTTACTCAAGTACAAGATCTGAGTACTTCTACTTTTACTCAAGTACAAGATCTGAGTACTTCTACTTTTACTCAAGTACAATATCTGAGTACTTCTACTTTTACTCAAGTACAAGATCTGAGTACTTCTACTTTTACTCAAGTACAGGATCTGAGTACTTCTACGTTTTACTCAAGTACAGGATCTGAGTACTTCTACTTTTACTCAAGTACAAGATCTGAGTACTTCTACTTTTACTCAAGTACAATATCTGAGTGTATACTTCTACTTTTACTCAAGTACAAGATCTGAGTACTTCTACTTTTACTCAAGTACAGGATCTGAGTACTTCTACTTTTACTCAAGTACAAGATCTGAGTACTTCTACTTTTACTCAAGTACAAGATCTGAGTACTTCTACTTTTACTCAAGTACAATATCTGAGTGTATACTTCTACTTTTACTCAAGTACAAGATCTGAGTACTTCTACTTTTACTCAAGTACAAGATCGGAGTACTTCTACTTTTACTCAAGTACAGGATCTGAGTACTTCTACTTTTACTCAAGTACAAGATCTGAGTACTTCTATTTGTACTCAAGTACAGGATCTGAGTACTTCTACTTTTACTCAAGTACAAGATCTGAGTACTTCTACTTTTACTCAAGTACAATATCTGAGTGTATACTTCTACTTTTACTCAAGTACAAGATCTGAGTACTTCTACTTTTACTCAAGTACAGGATCTGAGTACTTCTACTTTTACTCAAGTACAAGATCTGAGTACTTCTACTTTTACTCAAGTACAATATCTGAGTGTATACTTCTACTTTTACTCAAGTACAAGATCTGAGTACTTCTACTTTTACTCAAGTACAAGATCTGAGTACTTCTACTTTTACTCAAGTACAATATCTGAGTACTTCTACTTTTACTCAAGTACAAGATCTGAGTACTTCTATTTTTACTCAAGTACAGGATCTGAGTACTTCTACTTTTACTCAAGTACAGGATCTGAGTACTTCTACTTTTACTCAAGTACAATATCTGAGTGTATACTTCTACTTTTACTCAAGTACAAGATCTGAGTACTTCTACTTTTACTCAAGTACAAGATCTGAGTACTTCTACTTTTACTCAAGTACAATATCTGAGTACTTCTACTTTTACTCAAGTACAAGATCTGAGTACTTCTATTTGTACTCAAGTACAGGATCTGAGTACTTCTACTTTTACTCAAGTACAGGATCTGAGTACTTCTACTTTTACTCAAGTACAAGATCTGAGTACTTCTACTTTTACTCAAGTACAGGATCTGAGTACTTCTACTTTTACTCAAGTACAGGATCTGAGTACTTCTACTTTTACTCAAGTACAAGATCTGAGTACTTCTACTTTTACTCAAGTACAATATCTGAGTGTATACTTCTACTTTTACTCAAGTACAAGATCTGAGTACTTCTACTTTTACTCAAGTACAGGATCTGAGTACTTCTACTTTTACTCAAGTACAGGATCTGAGTACTTCTACTTTTACTCAAGTACAGGATCTGAGTACTTCTACTTTTACTCAAGTACAATATCTGAGTGTATACTTCTACTTTTACTCAAGTACAAGATCTGAGTACTTCTACTTTTACTCAAGTACAAGATCTGAGTACTTCTACTTTTACTCAAGTACAATATCTGAGTACTTCTACTTTTACTCAAGTACAAGATCTGAGTACTTCTATGTTTTACTCAAGTACAGGATCTGAGTACTTCTACTTTTACTCAAGTACAGGATCTGAGTACTTCTACTTTTACTCAAGTACAAGATCTGAGTACTTCTACTTTTACTCAAGTACAATATCTGAGTGTATACTTCTACTTTTACTCAAGTACAAGATCTGAGTACTTCTACTTTTACTCAAGTACAAGATCTGAGTACTTCTACTTTTACTCAAGTACAATATCTGAGTACTTCTACTTTTACTCAAGTACAAGATCTGAGTACTTCTATTTTTACTCAAGTACAGGATCTGAGTACTTCTACTTTTACTCAAGTACAGGATCTGAGTACTTCTACTTTTACTCAAGTACAAGATCTGAGTACTTCTACTTTTACTCAAGTACAATATCTGAGTGTATACTTCTACTTTTACTCAAGTACAAGATCTGAGTACTTCTACTTTTACTCAAGTACAGAGTACTCACTTTTATCAGTAGATCTGAGTACTTCTCCCACCTCTGCTTGCTGTAAATAAAACCTCCCTCAAAAGCAAAAAATAATACGTATTAAAGGAGCATGGAGGCGGGCGGGTGTGTGTGTGTGTGGATGAGAGAGGCGTGTGAAGAGAGAGGTGTGTGGAACTCACACGGGGGCAGCAGGTGAACTAACTCAAAGGAAGTGTGTGCGGGGGAAGAGGAAGCCTACAGGAAGGGGAGCGGGTTGTGTGGGGGCATTAAAGGAGCGTCTATTTTAGAGCAGGTGGGAAACAGATGAGGGCTCCACCTGGGTCTCGAGTATCCTCAGTGTGGATTCAAGATGCTCAGGCTTTAGCGTCATATGCACATAGGCTACAGTGTAGAAATGGCAATGAAATTCTTCGGACCTGAACTCCTCCAACAATGCAACATATATATTAAAAATAAAAAGTAGAGCAACAAGTCTCTATGTCCATAGAGTGGAGGCACCAATGCAACTTCTCCTCCTGCGGCTACAGGGTTGAAGTGTGTGGTGGTAAATGGCAGAGACATGGTGGACAGTGTTTTCTCAACAGGGTCAGATCGCCCTGACCTTCAGTGCTTTCATCACAAAGAGAGGCGTTCTTTGGAGCTGTATCGGTACATTAATTGAACACAAAGCCTGCTTTCACTGTGTCCTTTTTCACGAGGCATTATATGAGAGCATGTCAGGATGTTAGCAATGCTGCTTTATGTTTATTTCAAGGTTCATATTGATACGAGGAAGGAGCAAAGCCTTTACCTGTTTGGTTAAAAATCTGGCAGACTGTTTGTATGTTGTTTTCTACTGCCCCTTATACTCCTTATGACATGTCTATATACTGCATTACACTGCATTATACTACTTCTTGTACTGTGACCACTACTGTGAGTACTACGAATACTCCTTCAACTAATACAAATGATTGAACTACTTATACTACTACTACAAATACTATATAATATTGGACTGGCACCACATTACCCTGTCTGAGTTGTTGCACCGCCATGCTCCAGCTAGCATGCGCTCAGCTCAGCTAAATATGTCGGTGGTTCCTCGGAGCAGGAGAAAACCCGAGGCGACAGGGCTTTCAGTGTTGCAGCTCCCAGACTGTGGAACAGCCTCCCAGCACATATCCGGACACTTATTGTGTAGTTGTCTTTTAATAAGCAGGTAGTCCTATCATAAACTAGAACTAGCTGGATCTGATCGATATGGACATAAACGCGAGTGAAATCTAATCTGACGGGAGAGAGATCAGCTGCTGCGGACGAGTCGACACGCAGCTCTGCATGATCAGCGGTGAGCGGACAAAACACACACTTCAGGTTAGAATATCACACGTAGCTATTTTAATTACCTCTCAAACTACCGTAACTAGTTATATATGTTTAGTTTTACTGTCGGGTCACTCATTACTGATCCTCGAGCTGCATGATACGGGCGGGCTGTCAGGAGGGGGAGAGAGCTCTGTTTATTATTCCCGTAAATTACTTTAAACTTTTTGAATAATGTAGTTAATCTACTATAATTAGTTTGTTTTAATATCGAATCATTTCAATTAGTTTTAATGCTCAATAAACAACAAAGAAGACCTTTGACCGGCACTTTTCTCATTTTGTCCGGAAGATTTAAACTTTAACGGACATGTTGACCGGCGGGAAAATATTCTAACGGGAACTCTGGTTTATTGAACTTTTTAAATCTCAGCTAAAGACTCACCTCTTTGCACAGTGGCTTTTAATACTCGTTGAACAGTACATTTTTATATTTGTATGTGGTTTTTTTAAATTGTATTTAATGTTGTATATGTTTCTAGTTATCGTGCTTTTTATCATGTTATTAATTATTGTTTTATTATTGTACTCCCATTGTGTTATTTCATATCGTAGTTATTGCCTGTACAGCACTTTGGTCAACTGAAGGTTCTTTTAAATGTGCTATATAAATAAATAAAGATTGAATAATACTATTACTCCTAGGAATACGTTTACTACAAATGAATATAACTACTACAAAAACGACTACCAATAATATTACTTGGCTAAACATTTCCAATTCAAATCATTTTCCCTTTCCTGCATATTTGTTTCCTTATGAAAAGCATGATTAACCTCTGTATCTGAAATGTGGAATATGAACCTTAACCTGAACCTTCATATACATTTATTAAATAATATCTTACATGCCTGGAATCTAGTTAGCCAAAGCGTCTTGACTGCATGCACCTCGTAAACATTGTATAACCTCTGCTACCCTCCTCTTCTACCCTCTTCATCCCTCCTCCTCCTCGTCTTCCTCCTTCTGACTCCCAGACAGCTTCCCAGGAAACAAAAGCTACACTTCTTCTTCACACCCTGACAGCGCGACAAATGAGGTGCCAATTACATACAGTTTGAGTGACTTGTTTGTGGGCAAACTGGAGCAGCTGGCAGACATTGGGCTGAGACCCCCTGAAGTCATTTCATATTGCAGAATAAGCCTCGAGCCTGCAGGTGAGATTATGTGGAAATGCTGAAAATGTGTGCTCCCTCTTTAATTACACTCTCTCTCACCTCTCCATTCCGTCAGCGCGTGTTGACTGGACAGGTGATTTAAATTGGGCTGTCCTTTTATTCAGCTCTAATCAAACACTTTCACATTACAATGTTCGAAAGGAGACGATGGAGAGCGCAATAATGATAACCCCTTACTAATAATAAGGGTCGTTATCGGTGGTGGGAAGTACAAGCGCCGTACTCAAGCTCAAATGTTGAGGTACTTGAGTATACTTCTACAATTCAAAGGTAAATATTCTACTTTTTACTTCAATACATTCATTTTAAAACCGTACTTACTTCAAAGATTCAGATTTCTTAACACAGAACTAATGAATAACTACTCGTTATATTTAACCATCCAAAAAATGATTGGGAAATTAATTGGTGGCAATTTTGCTAATTGTTGTGTATAGTATTTTGAGAAAGACTACTTATGTTCACCGTTGTAACACTGTGGCATGGATTTTATCATCTATTTCTGCAACTATATATGTGTTCACAATGTTTTGTTCACCTGAAGTTTCTTGCTGTCACACTTCGTATGAATGAGTGGTCACCTCTCAGTCTGACAGCCTTATAGCGGGAGTGGAGGATGACAGAAGTCACACACTCACCGGCAACAACATCCAGTGTCCACAGACACTTTGTCGTCTTTGTGATGATAGTTCCCGTCTGAAAGACACGGTGCTCTAATAACAGTGACGTGCCAAGTTTCCAGACGCTTTTCTGAAAAGTTGTAATATTTCCAACCTTGTCCCGGAGCACTCGGCGCGGCCGCACAACAACAACAACAACAACAACAACAAAAAGACACTGGCGTTTAGAAAAAGGCACCATGTGGACACAGGCCCTAAAACATTTCTTTGATCCAGCGTCCTCAAATGTGATGATTTAAATATCTGACTTCATTTGTACATATAGTAACATTCTCAATGCAGGGCTTTCACTTGTAATGGGATATTTCTACAGCGTACTATTCATACTCTGCGACTGTGGCTGCGAGGGAGTGCGGTCGTCTTTCAACCAGAAGGTTGTGGGTTCGATCCCAGCCCATGCGGTCAACATGTCGATGTATCCTTGGGCAAGACACTTAACCCTGAGTTGCTCCCGATGAACAACGGTGTGAATGTTAGTTCCTAGAGTAACTGCTCTGTATGAATGGGTGTGAATGACATACAGCGCTATATAAGTACAGTCCATTTACCATTACTCTGCCTTAAAGGTGGGGGAGGTCATTTTGGAGAAACCAGCTCGAATGCGCTAGAATTTGAAAATAAACAGCCGGAAGAAATCTGCCACTTCCTCACAGAGCCCCTCCTCCAACACACACGAACGCGCACATGACCAATGAGGGCACGAGATCAGTCTGTGCCCCGATGGGAGGCTGACAGGCAGGTAGGCCATCCAGTTACTTTAGCCGGCTCAGATGATTGGTCGAGCTTTTTACAGCGCCACGGCTTCCACAGATGATGTTTCTTTATGGATTTGTTGTCAAAGCACTTCAGATATTCATGGCTATCGGGATGTTAAGAGCACTCCATGGAAGATAACAACAAGTGTATCTCGAGCCGGTTTCTCAAACGTACCTACCCCACCTTTAAGTAAAGGATGTGACACTTCTTCCACTACATTATGCAGTAAAACGCTGTGTCAGTGAGAGTGCTTTGGGGCTGACTGAACTGCATATTTCAAAAGATAATAACCAGACATGACACCCTTCTGTGGTGGAAACATGAAAAGCAAAGCACGGAAGCTAAAAGGTGAGAAGAGGACAAGAGGAGCAGCTCCGACCTCCTCGTGTTAAACGTGACCTTTTCTTACCAGCCGGCGTTGAACTCGACGTGGGCATCAAAGAATCCAACGACCGGAGCCGTGGCCGCGTTCCAGCCGTGGATCCTGGCTCGAATCAGACCTTCCCGTTTGCTGTTCCTCACGATCTTCACCAGGCCCGGGTAGCGTTTGTTCACGTACTGATCCAAGTTGAATTTCAGCTCCACTGAAAGAGGCAAGGCAAGGCAAGTTTACTCATATAGCACTTTCCAACACAAGGCAATTCAAAGGGCTTTACAGACATGGAAAACATGAAAGGTCCGCTATTACACTGTTTTACATCAATATATTACAGGTCTCAGATATATAGAGAACCTGTCTCTGATTGGCTGAAACACCAAACAGATCATTGCAGCATTACCCATAATCCCCTCTGTTTCAGCCCTGTTTCCAAAGTGCTGATTCTCTGTCTGTTACTGCAGATGAAAATAAGGAGCCCCTCCCCACGCCCCTCTGAGAGACCTTGTTGCTGATTGGCTAATGGTTACACAAGACAACACATCGTTATGACATCATAAAGTGGCCAAAATCTGATCAGCTCATTTTCAGACAGGTTTTTATAGAAATGGATCAAAAAGAGAGAGAATCTTTGTTCCTGAAACTTTCAGAGTCTCTTTCCACAGAGGGGACACATGTTGATGTAGAAGAGACATGGAGAAGAGGGGACACATGTTGATGTAGAAGAGACATGAAGAAGAGGGGACACATGTTGATGTAGAAGAGACGTGAAGAAGAGGGGACACATGTTGATGTAGAAGAGACGTGAAGAAGAGGGGACACATGTTGATGTAGAAGAGACATGAAGAAGAGGGGACACATGTTGATGTAGAAGAGACATGAAGAAGAGGGGACACATGTTGATGTAGAAGAGACATGAAGAAGAGGGGACACATGTTGATGAAGAAGAGACGTGGAGAAGAGGGGACACATGTTGATGTAGAAGAGACGTGGAGAAGAGGGGACACATGTTGATGTAGAAGAGACGTGGAGAAGAGGGGACACATGTTGATGTAGAAGAGACGTGGAGAAGAGGGGACACATGTTGATGTAGAAGAGACATGGAGAAGAGGGGACACATGTTGATGTAGAAGAGACGTGAAGAAGAGGGGACACATGTTGATGTAGAGGAGACGTGAAGAAGAGGGGACACATGTTGATGTAGAAGAGACATGAAGAAGAGGGGACACATGTTGATGTAGAAGAGACGTGAAGAAGAGGGGACACATGTTGATGTAGAAGAGACATGGAGAAGAGGGGACACATGTTGATGGTAGTTTGTTTCATATATTTGGCAAAGCCCTCACCGAATGCTCACATTCCTCTACCCCTCGTCTTCCCATGAAAGAATGCAGATTAGAGAATCGTTCTTTAAACGACATCCAAATGAGTAGTGAGGACATCAGCCAGGCAGCTGTAGCAAATGATAATGTACTTTCAAAATGGTCTAACTTCACTTGATTCTTAATTTCAGGAGTTTGGCTAAAAAAGGTGATGAGAACTATAGTCAGGAAGAAGCATGCCATCAGTTTCTCATTACACTATGAAAAGTATTCAACAGCTGAACTTATTTGCCACATTAGCAGCTCGCTCAGCTTCACATTAGCTGGTACCTTAAGCTTAACAACTCCAACGCCTCCACATACACACCACAGCTCTTCAGTATTCAACAAGTGTAGGAATAGAAAACCAGACATAATTGTTTTACAAGAATGGTTTCGAGGTATTTATGACCTAGCTTAGCATTAGCCTAGCTACTTGCATGTAGCACTAGTCCCGTATTACAGTGAAACATATCATTAGCATATGATGTCCTCTTTAAACATTACAAAACACAAAATACCAAAATTAAGTTTCTGCAACAAAAGAGCAGACACAATCTTTATGAAAATATTGGATTCCCAATTTTCTAACTCGATATCCAAACCCACGTTGACATATTTTGCCCCGCTTGACAGGTTTTTTCTCAAAAAGTAGAATGAAAGATATCTGGGATTCATAATGGCAGACACAACTAACATTTCTACAGTTTACTTACTGATATACACCTGAACATCAGCAGGAGAGGACTCTTTAAAGTAGAGACACTACATACTGATATACACCTGAACATCAGCAGGAGAGGACTCTTTAAAGTAGAGACACTACATACTGATATACACCTGAACATCAGCAGGAGAGGACTCTTTAAAGTAGAGACACTACATACTGATATACACCTGAACATCAGCAGGAGAGGACTCTTTAAAGTAGAGACACTACATACTGATATACACCTGAACATCAGCAGGAGAGGACTCTTTAAAGTAGAGACACTACATACTGATATACACCTGAACATCAGCAGGAGAGGACTCTTTAAAGTAGAGACACTACATACTGATATACACCTGAACATCAGCAGGAGAGGACTCTTTAAAGTAGAGACACTACATACTGATATACACCTGAACATCAGCAGGAGAGGACTCTTTAAAGTAGAGACACTACATACTGATATACACCTGAACATCAGCAGGAGAGGACTCTTTAAAGTAGAGACACTACATACTGATATACACCTGAACATCAGCAGGAGAGGACTCTTTAAAGTAGAGACACTACATACTGATATACACCTGAACATCAGCAGGAGAGGACTCTTTAAAGTAGAGACACTACATACTGATATACACCTGAACATCAGCAGGAGAGGACTCTTTAATGGCAAATGTAAGTGTATATAGTGGGGGCTCGGGAAAAGTTAGGAAAAAAAGGGTCAACAAAACATTTTTAGAGCAAAGTAACGAGGAAGATAAAACATAAACCGAGGGCTCATGCATTTTAAACGAGACACTGTTTTGGTTTTGGCCTCGATGCTTACTCACAAACCAAATCGTCTCACAAATTGTTTAAAATCCAACTAGAAATTCATTTGATCATCCAAACTGACGTCTCTATTCCAGCTGGATTACACCGTCTCTCCGCCTCTGCTCTCTCAGACGAGCTTGGCAGTCATAACTTTAAAAAATAAAATTTCCCGGGTAAACAGCCAGTTTCACAAATTGCCGTCTGTGTTTGGTCGGAGGATAGATGACGGTTTGAGCTTCTCCTCTGGGCGACTGCTGAGCGCTCCGCTTTCTGGGGGAGGGATTAATAAGGATGCTTGTGGCTCTGAGCAGAATCCACACATCACCAGTGTGGCTTGCCATGAATCAGACAGAGAGAGAAAGTAGAAAAATGTCTAATCCCTTTTTCTGCGAGGCTGTGGAGGCTCAGCGAGGGAAGGATAACAACATGTGGGGGCAGTGACCCTTGGAGCTAACGGGTCTTAGCATTTGACACCAAATTAAAGCAACCACTCATGGAGACTTCTTCTGTTTCTGCCTGCTGGGGATGTGTGGTTTTTTTGTTTTTCTTTGGTACTCTAATGTTTAAAGAGGCCCTATCCTGCTTTTTGGGTTTTCCCTTTCCTCTAGTAGGTTTTGGTGCATGTAAATGGTCGGCAAAGGATGGAATTCAGAGATTGATTTCTCTCCCACGCACCTCCCTGCCTGAAAACACCTCCATTGGACTTCTTTGTTTACTTCCGGAAAATACTGTCATGACTTTGTAACACTCACGCTTCTATTGGCTAGCGCTCTAGCACATTGTACGTGATAGGCTAAGGGGCGGGACATCTCTAAGCGGTTGACCAATCACAACAGAGCCGGCTAGCTAACCAATCAGAGCAGACTGGGCTCTGGTTTCAGACAGAGGGTGAAAAGAGGTGATGCAGCACAGGCAGTACGAGAATAATAAAGAGCTTTTTGAACATTAAAGCATGGAGACATGTAGAGACACTACATACTGATATACACCTGAACATCAGCAGGAGAGGACTCTTTAAAGTAGAGACACTACATACTGATATACACCTGAACATCAGCAGGAGAGGACTCTTTAAAGTAGAGACACTACATACTGATATACACCTGAACATCAGCAGGAGAGGACTCTTTAAAGTAGAGACACTACATACTGATATACACCTGAACATCAGCAGGAGAGGACTCTTTAAAGTAGAGACACTACATACTGATATACACCTGAACATCAGCAGGAGAGGACTCTTTAAAGTAGAGACACTACATACTGATATACACCTGAACATCAGCAGGAGAGGACTCTTTAAAGTAGAGACACTACATACTGATATACACCTGAACATCAGCAGGAGAGGACTCTTTAAAGTAGAGACACTACATACTGACATACACCTGAACATCAGCAGGAGAGGACTCTTTAAAGTAGAGACACTACATACTGATATACACCTGAACATCAGCAGGAGAGGACTCTTTAAAGTAGAGACACTACATACTGATATACACCTGAACATCAGCAGGAGAGGACTCTTTAAAGTAGAGACACTACATACTGATATACGTACAACTGAACATCAGCAGGAGAGGACTCTTTAAAGTATACACTACATACTGATATATACCTGAACATCAGCAGGAGAGGACTCTTTAAAGTAGAGACACTACATACTGATATACTGACACTGAACATCAGCAGGAGAGGACTCTTTAAAGTATACACTACATACTGATATATACCTGAACATCAGCAGGAGAGGACTCTTTAAAGTAGAGACACTACATACTGATATACACCTGAACATCAGCAGGAGAGGACTCTTTAAAGTAGAGACACTACATACTGATATACACCTGAACATCAGCATGAGAGGACTCTTTAAAGTAGAGACACTACATACTGATATACACCTGAACATCAGCAGGAGAGGACTCTTTAAAGTAGAGACACTACATACTGATATACACCTGAACATCAGCAGGAGAGGACTCTTTAAAGTAGAGACACTACATACTGATATACACCTGAACATCAGCAGGAGAGGACTCTTTAAAGTAGAGACGCTACATACTGATATACACCTGGACATCAGCAGGAGAGGACTCTTTAAAGTAGAGACACTACATACTGATATACACCTGGACATCAGCAGGAGAGGACTCTTTAAAGTAGAGACACTACATACTGACATACACCTGGACATCAGCAGGAGAGGACTCTTTAAAGTAGAGACGCTACATACTGATATACACCTGAACATCAGCAGGAGAGGACTCTTTAAAGTAGAGACACTACATACTGACATACACCTGCATATCAGCAGGAGAGGACTCTTTAAAGTAGACACACTACATACTGAAAATAAGAGGTTAGAAGCTTTTTCTCCCTAGCCTTCAGAGATGCCGTCATTTAAAAAACGATTACGTTTCAATGGAAATATTAGATGTATTCTAAAAAGAGAAAGATATTATTTTTAATTTCCTCCCCATCTTATCATCTTGTGTTCCTCAGATTGATCTGAGCACTCTTTGCAGGGCGATGGGATGGAAATCACTAGATTCAACTTCATTACTGTATACAAATAAGTTAAAACTCAACCTGCCAAAATAACAATAGCTACAGTTACAATTACTTTTGATACACTTCTTCATAATGCTGGTGATTCTGGAGCTGGTTGTTTAAGTCTTCATTAAGTGATGACAGTCCAGGGTCTGTGCAGGAATCCTGAAGTCAGATGTCAGACCTTTTAAGACCCTTTCCATACATCTTAAGACCTCATCGCCACTTTCAGTTCTAACCGGTTACCTTGGCGACACACTTGACCTCACATTGACTCTATACAGTATTGATTGTCCTTCCTCCTTATCTTCCAACCAGACTTGCATTTCCCCATAACGATGTTGCTTAGCAACCGGTGTGAACGGACCTTCGCGCTATCAAGCAGTGAGCGTGCGACGTCCTGTTCAGACGACGTCAAACCCAACGGGATGCCATCAATAAACTCCACAGAATCACACTACACACCTACGCCATGACTACATTCAGGCAGACTGCAGAACACAACCTCTCTGGACCATTTATATACTTATTGAAGACAAGCTACAAAATGTAATACCTTGGAAAATACCGTTGAATATTTTTGTATAGCCTTAATTTCGTCCCGCGGACACCCTGTATGAGAGCATTTCATTCTCGCACATTTAGATAGTAAAGGTCAACTTTATCAAACCTGGTGTTACAGAAAGTTATCTAACAAATGTCCCTTAAATTGTAGTTCACATTTATATCAAAAAGCACAAAGTTAAACCTTCCTTTAGTCTTTCATCTATTGTATATCGTTAACATATCTCTAAACAGTGGCTACGAATTAGCACGCTGTTAGCATTTAGCATTTATGACACGTAAGATTATTCAGACATATCGTGTCTCGTGTTTTACATTTGTTTCATGTCCTGTCTGTTTTTATGTATTTATACTATGTTTTTATGCAGTTATTGATGTACAGCACGTTGTTCAACTCTGTTGTTTTTAAATGTGCTATAGAAATAAAATGGATTGGATTGGATAACGAGGTTCAACGCTTCCTGGTTTGATTGGTCGCTGTTAAAAGCTGCATCGGCCTCTTTAAACAGGTCCAGATTTGTTTCCTTTGCACTGTTGAAGGTTTTGAACCTGGGCCTCCTTCATCATCGGCCCACCCTGCAGCTGCAATATGATAAAAGCTATTAGGATGTAATAATTACTGGAAGGAGAACAGTTATGGGGCCTCGCTCTGATCCTAGCAAATAAAACATTGGACTGTGTCCACGGGCGCAGAGTTATGGAGCCGAGAATACATTTTAAAAAGGACTAGCGGTGAAACGTAGCGGAGGATAAATAACTATCCATCATACTATGAATTTAAAATGGACGCTTAGTAGACGGCAGGAGCATCATGAATTCCTTTGGCCAAATGGGAGATGATGAGCTGCTGTGCTAAGAATAGATGGCACAGAGGACATGCTTCTGATTATTTAAAAGCCA
The DNA here is from genome assembly GCA_036324585.1 of Champsocephalus esox. Taxonomy (NCBI): domain Eukaryota; kingdom Metazoa; phylum Chordata; class Actinopteri; order Perciformes; family Channichthyidae; genus Champsocephalus; species Champsocephalus esox. The sequence continues at coordinate 41,899,252 of CM070487.1, read as the reverse complement.
ACTTGCTCCAAAGCCTGAAATAAATTCTCATACAAACTGCCTTTTATGACCTAACTTGCAGCGCACCTGTATTTAGAATAAGCTGCAGGGTTTTCTGTTTCTGATCCAGTGAGATCAGCCTCACAACAGCAGACAGTTTGATTGTGTTTATAAAAGTTACAACATCTGCAGCTATACAAAATATCTCCTTCTTTTTTGAAATACTTTTAATTTATTGACATTAACCCGTTGAGCCCCGAGCCTGTTTCTCAGGTCTCAGGCTCGAACATGACATTCCCAGAACAAATGACCATATCTTCTAAAAGGGTTACATTAATAATCCTTTCTCTCAAAGCCAGGTCACATCTGTGAGTTGGATGTAGAAGTGTCAGAATCAATACAGATGTTTTTATTTTGAAGTAAATTCAGATTGAACTAAGTAAAAAAAAACACCCTTGAATGATGGGTTAATAGAGCTTTAGGAATCCAAACTACAACATATAATAAGTACCCTGTATCAAGATTGATGCAAAACAAGTGAAGTTTGACCTTTTTAGAGAGATTTAGAAAAAAAACCCACTTCTGGGGTCATTTGGGTGCGTTTTCCATATCTCTGTGCAGATAAGTAATAAGGGTATGTTTACCTTGAGTTCTGTGCTAAGTGCATCAGCATGTTTTCACTCAGGGGTCATTTAGACCAGTCCTTCTCAACTGGTCAGGCCTCGGGACCCACTTTTTACTTGGGTCACATTGCGACTAGGGATGCACGATAATTATCGGCCCGATATTAGGAATTATGACGTCATCCCGATAAACCGATAACAGTATTAATAGCCCCGATAATATACAATATATTTTTTGGGTAAAAAAAAAGAAAGAAATACTGCGGTGTGGGTGGATTGGGATGAGGGGCGCTTGTTTTTCACTCGGCTCCTCCCGTTTTGCCAGTACTGTGGTGTTAGTGGTTTAGGAAGAGGGGAGTTCTTCACAAATCCAGCGCTCCCTAATACTTCGAACCCTGATCAGTCACCTGAAACATCGCCATCGCTACGATGGTGTGTTAAAAGCGTACGAAGACAATAATACAATACAGTGTGTGGTGGTGTGTGTGTGTGGTGTGGTGTGTGGGTGTGTGGTGTGTGTCTGCGCGCGCGCGTTGGAGCTATGTGCAACTCAAGGCATATGCTCGAACCGGAGCTGCCTGGACGCTGCAATCATGTTGCTGAGTGTGCTGACTTCTCCTACAATGTCCCGCTGTCTGCTTCCTGCATCAAGTCAAGTGCTCGGCGCAGTTGTGTGGATAGAGCGCTCCTCTGTTTTCATTTAAACAGCTCCTTATATCCGTTAGCGCAGCTAGCTAGCACCAGATGCTAACAACCTCAATGCAGTAAGGTCTCTCTCTTGCTCGCTCGGACCACACGCACCCTCCCGGTCCTCCCGATGGCCAGTCGGTGCCTGCCGGTGAGCGTGGAAGTGTGGTCTGCCACAAGCGGGCGGCAGGAGCGGGGCTGTCAGCATCAGCTTGTAGACGGTATTTTAAACTCGATGCTCTGAAGCTACGGGGCGGCCGAGGGAAAAAAATACACATGCGTTAATCGCGTTAAAATAATTAGTGGCGTAATTTTTTTATATTATTATCGGTTATCGGTATCGGTCTTGAGAAGCAGGAAGTTATCGGTATCGGTTTCAAAAAACCAATATCGTGCATCCCTAATTGCGACCCAACATTTTGAAGCACTCAAATCTATTCAACAAAAAATCGTGCTGTAATATATACGCTTTTCAGCATACAATATTAATTAAAGTGAAGTAGTGCATATATCCCTTATATCCCTTCGCAGAACTAAAGTATGCTTTTAAAAAAGGTTTAATGAGATGATGGAATCAAAGCTGAACTATATAAAAAGGCACACATGCTGAAAACCCACATGCTGAAATACTAACATAAACTATGCATTCTGGTACACTGAGAAGAAAATAAATAAATCTATTACTACCCGACATATTAATAATATGTTATGCCATTGTTTGTTTTTCACTTTGTTCTGACAGCTGAACGTGCTGCTCCTCACAGAGAGAAGAGCAAAGAGGAGATAGTCTGTGTGACTTACTTTAAATTGTGGGTAAGGGTAGATAGCTCCCATTGTTCTGTGAGCTGTCAGTCATCAGACCGGGGGTCATATGTCATCATGTGTTCATTGTTATCTGAAGTTGTAGCCATGGATGTATAAAGAGTAGTTCCACCGCAAAGTTATTCTCCGTGGGGACTTCCGGCAACGATCTTGATTCTGATTGGCCAGAAGACTCGAAAAAACATCAGCAAAGATATTTTATTGAGAAGATGATCACTAGGTGACAGAAGTTTTCAAAACCGTTTATGGTCTCCGGGACTTTCAGTCCAACGCCGACTGCGTGCACAGCGTTAGAAAATCGGGCCTTCAAAATAAAAGTTTGACTTTTCCCCAAAAACAAAAAAAAATCCAAATATTTTTTTTTCAATTTTTTTTTCTTCACCAACACATCCACTCGCGGACCCACTCGAAACGGGTCCGCGATCCACTTTTGAGTCGCGACCCACCAGTTGGTTGACCCACCAGTTGAGAACCACTGATTTAGACGCTTCTTGTGAGACTTGTGCTTTGTTTCGGTAGAAATTGTTCATATCTTCAGTTAGCTGAGTTTCTAACCGTTAAGTGAGTATGACACATGAATAGGTTTTTAAATATTAAGAAGCCCTGTGACACAGTTTAGGGTCCTCTCGGGCTTAACAGGTTAAGAGATGCACTTTGCTCAGAATATTAACTCCAAATCGTACATAAAGTAGAGGCTAAAAACAGCAAAGACTTTCTTTTTTTTTAAGGCGAGACACGGCAGGCAAAAACATCGTTTTTCAAGTACTGGTCAATTTTGTGCTATTTTGATTCTCTAACATGTTTTCTTTCAGGCGTTTGGGAGGAAAACGTACAAAATACACATTTAAGTGTTTATTTTACTATAGTTTGTCTGTTTGCGTCTGTAGATTTCTCCTAAATTCACCAAAAGTTAGCATTCTAACGTAACATAAAGTACCGCGACCGCTGTGTGCACCATGTGATCAGAGATATTGCTGGAAAGCTCCGTCTCTCCTGCACAATCTCATCGGATCCAAATATGGTCATTTCCTTTGTATCAGCAACCAATCGTAGTGATGGTGAGATGAAGCCTTATGCAGCTTTGAAGCTTTCCAGCCAATTGGTTCGCAAAAGGGTTCGTCTCATGAGGCTTCATCATGGGCTTCATTTGAACACAAACCCCCTGCTGGTCAAAGTGTGTAAAACAGGCAGATTGGAAATCTCAACAATGTGCTCTCTCATACCGAGTTCCCATTGAGTAAAGCCTTAGAATAACTCTAAACAACGAACATTAAATCTTATTTTCATGTTAACAATATTATATTTATTCCAGTTTAATGATTGTGATGAAAAGCCTAAGGAGGCTGGTAAACATTGCAAAGAGGGATTTGTATTCCTTAATAATATTCTTAAACGTAACCATGTTGTAGCCGGAGAAAGGCTAAACCATATCAAAGAATACATTTATTAACTACATTATCTCATTTCGCTGTAGCTTTTAATAAACAACAACAAATACGTATTGTTCAGTCGTTGAAGCAGGGACCCTGCGGTCATGAGTCAACTGCTTTCCAGCTGAGCCGCAGCACACACACTAAGGCTCCCTGAAAACACTGCAACATATTTATTCCTGTATTTATTCATTCATTTTTGTTTTCCTACTTTTATTTATACTTGCATCTATTTATACTTATGACATGTTCCGACCTCTATATAAGTGAGGGTCTGAGCTCTCTTAATCCATCGTGTCCCCGGGCCCGGGTACAGGAGGGGTAATATGGTTATTATTATACATCCATGGGTATTATGAGCGTTGTGGTTCAACGGTTCAACCGATCTGAATCGCTTCCTGAAGCAGTCACGTGGTATCGACAGGCAGCGAGGCTTCGTTTGTCATCGATGACGTCACTGGCCCAAAACGATACAAGCCTCGATACATGCTTCACAAAAAGATTCGGGGGTTACTCGACACACGCTCCGAAGCCTCGGCGCAATACGTAACATCACTAACTAATCGTGAAAGCACAAAGGGGACCTAAACCAAGAAACAAAATCTCATTGGCTGGTGTCAATTTCTGACAACGTGATTCGTTCAGATGCGTCACGTGGTGTGCTAAAACACTTCCTGGTTAGCTTTCCGCTAGAAATGTAAATCTCAAAATGGCAAAAGAACGGCAAAAACATTCACAGAGAACACAACAACAATTGTCACTTGCACGAAGCAAGGTTATACAAAAAACCAATGACCCCGAACATGAAATACCTTCACGGAGTGTGTCGAGGCGCAAGCTGTCGTCCAAAGAACAGAGGGTTCAGCTAGCGCCTCACTGCAATCTTTAAAGGTCGTTTTGTCAAAATGAGTTTTTTCTCCTACTCTGAGTTCGAAATTTCAACTTCAATAGCACGTAGATACACCTAACCTTCCAGTTATATTCCTATCAATATTATGAAGGCTTTTACAGAAGGGTTTGTTCATATATCATTCATAGCCTGAATTATACAACATTGTATACCTAAAAACATGGCGAAAATTGATATTTCAGGGCTGTTGACAGTATTTTCTGATTTATGGAGTGATAAAAAGAGATATCCAAAATCCCTTCTGTAAAAGCCTTAGATACTAATATGACTACAAAATGAAACGAGAATTTTGAACCTGGCTTTATCCAAAGTTCAGATTTCGATTCCTGAAATGTTTACAAATATGCGCATATTTAATGAGATAACGGCTAATTTGCATATTTAAACATGCTATTTCAGAAAACTTCTAATACAAAAAACAATTGCCTTATTGAAAGTAATTAACTGGAGAAATGTCTAGCTGATACCTTTAAGTTAAAAAAAAATTACCCTGGGGTGTCTCGCCTCTATAAAAACAAATCATATACAAATATAGATAAAAAAATTATTAAGAAATAACAAATATAAAAATACATTATAGTTATTGAACATGTAAACCGTCTTACCACAAGTAATGTGAGGTTCATTAAATATTCAAAAACGAATGTAAGATGATACTCCCCTCCCTCGCAGTGAGACAGAATAAACCCTCGCTGTAAATGGAGAGCGTTTTGGCAGCCGACCTGTGCACACCGGAAATAATCTGTGCAGCAGCGTGTCAGCAGTATGGAGGTTATCCACCTCTCACACACTTATTGGAAACACAGCGTGGTAAATGGGTTCATGTTTTTTCACTTCTCCATCCTTAACCTACTCTCAACATTCATTTTAAATTCTGCAACAATATACTGGACTTTCTCGGAATCACCGACGGTTCAATTGTGAAAAAAAGGGATGCACTCTTTAACCTGGATTACGTTAAAAGATCAGTTTTTTAATCACCCATTCTCATTGTTCTTAACGGGATGAAATTCAGCTAACTGACGATATGAACCGTTTTTAGAAACACAAGGGTAATAGCAAGCCTTTGAATTAGCCCTGAGCGAAAGAAATGCCAACGCACTTAGCACAGAACCCACGGTATAAATACTTTATTACTTATCGGATCTGCACAAACAAGATTGAACGTTAGCTGGGTTGCAACGTTTTCACAACACTATTTTCGAACCTAAAATGGCGGCAGGCGGCGCGCTTTTCTTCTTTTTTGTTACAGCATGCATGTCTGTGCATATTTTATTAACTTAGAGGCATATAAGTTAATAAAAGGAGGATTTACGTTCATTTTAATCCACTAACGTTGTACCATAACCGTGCGTTCTGCATGTTTTTAAAAGCAAGCTAACTTGAAACACTAGACTATTAATCTGTTAAATCCGGCAGCCCCCGGTACCGAGGGCTTCTTGTTCACGAAACTTTGTCTCAGGGCTTCTTAACATTTAAAAACCTATTCATGTGTCATACCCACTTAACGAAACTCAGCTAACTGAAGATGTGAACCATTTTGACCGAAACAAAACACAAGTCTCACAAGAAGCGTCTAAATTAGCGCACAGAACTCACGGCAGAAATACTTTATTATAGGCTACTTATCGTAACTGCACATACAAGATATCAGATTAAAGCTGAGATTCCACAGATTCTAGAAATATTAGTGTCATCACTGTGCGACCAAAACTCGCGGCAGCTCAGGCAAACCCAGACGACACACGACGTAGCTTGACTGAGCCTAAACGGCAAATATGTCTTACTGTTTCTGATCAACAGTTGTGTTCAACCCTAACCCTGCTCGTACTCTACTACAGCGGTGTCAAACTCAATTTCATCCCGGGCCACATCAGCATTATGTTTGTACTCAAAGGGCCGGTTGTAATTTTAATTATATATAAATATACATATGAAAATATATAATATATATTAAATAATGTATTATATTACATTGTTGCCCTGCATTGGATTATTATCAGTTCTGGTAATTATCTTCCGAAATACGTCTGAAAGCAGAAGTCTAGGGCAAATAATTGAAAGTAAATATTCAACAATTACACAATTGTATGGTATATTATATTCTTTGCAAGCTCTTGCGGGCCACATAAAATTAGGTCGCGGACCGGATTTGGCCCCCGGGCCTTGAGTTTGCCACCCCTGTTGTGATGGAAATACGTTTATTAATTTAAGCTACACTTTTAATGGAAAGAAAATTAAGAAGACTCCAACAAAATTGAACTAAATGAGACCAAATAAATGTTATCGTAGCAAATAAAAACAAATATCCGTCAGCATGTTAATAAACACGTTTTCCATTACTTAAGGCCATATTAACTCCCGTCTTCTTCGTCTATTATGTATTCCCGTGCCTGCTCCTCTTATGCAGTACTTTTGGATTGCAAGTATTTTATGCTATTTTTCATTATATTTACATCTTACATTTGTATTTACTTTTTATTCCTTACATTCATTATTTCCGTTGTTATTATCCTTCTGAAAATTCATAATGTTTTTGCTATATATATATATATTTAAAGTCTGCTGAACTGTCTCTAAAGTAGAGTGCAACTACAAAGAGCTATTGTCCGTGTTCAGCTGTGGAGTCAGATAGACGTTTAACCCTTAGATGCATAAGTGGGTCTTTGTTGACCCGGTGAGGTGGTTTCCTTAGAGTATCTTTGTATTTCAATGTTTTTTATCATTTCATATTCCAGCTATTCCTCAGAAAACATGTTTTGGATATCATGCCATTCACATTTTAAGAAATTGTAGTTTTTTGTATGACTACCCCAAGCTTCCATACAGTGAGTCTTTTTTAAAATAAATATCATGCAGTATGTTAACGAGCCACTCTTTTAACTTAATCCCATTTAATGTATGCAATGTTTAAAGTCATTCAGCTCCACTTGAAATTACCACTACGAGCTGTATTCAACCGCTCCTCAGTTTATATCCTGTTTTCATTATATGAATCATTAAGTTATCCATTTGGTGCTGGTATCTGCTGGAATTCAATCTTGTCGGGCTCATTAAGCCTTTTCTTTGTGCTAACATAGCAAATAATGATGTCTTGCCACACACACACACACACACACACACACACACACACACACACACACACACACACACACACACACACACACACACACACACACACACACACACACACACACACACACACACACACACCTTCAGGGGACATTACATGCATTTCCTGGAGACTTATCCTAACCTTAACCATAACCAGCACACGCCTAACCCTAACCAAGTCTTCACCCTAAAATTAATGATTCCCCTCATGGGGACCTCCATTTTGTCCCCATAAGGGAAGCCAGTCCCCACACGTGACTATGTAAACAGATGTAGGTCCCCACAAGTATAGTAATACGAGAACTACACACACACACACACACACACACATACCATGTATACATCACTTCAGGGGACATTACATTGACTTACATGCATTTCCTGGAGACTTATCCTAACCTTAACCATAACCAACACATGCCTAACCCTAACCCTAACCAAGTCTTCACCCTAAAATTAATGATACACCTTATGGGGACCTCCATTTTGTCCCCATAAGGGAGGCGAGTCCCCACACGTGACTATGTAAACAGATTTAGGTCCCCACAAGTATTGTAATACTAGACCACACACACACACACACACATACACACACACACGCACACACACACAATAAACACATACACACACCACACACACTAAACACACACACACACCAAACACACACACACAAACACGCACACACACGCACACACGCGCACACACACGCACACACACACACACACACACACACACACACACACACACACACACACACAAGGCCCATCACTGGGAATGTGACTTTAGTTCAGAGAGTTGGATCCAGCGCTGGGAATAAACTTCTCAGCCAACAATAAATGTCAGCGGCGTCCCCAGCTCAGGAAATGTGTCGCGGCTACAAAGCAAACATGCCTCACACGCTTGATTTGTTATGCCAGGAGAGTGTGGCTGTACCTCCACTCATCTCTCTGAGCCTTGTTCAAATGAGAGGGGACACACGGAGCCATCCAGGAAAGGTCAGGCAGTGCAGCCTGCATGTTAATTGTCTAATGTCACAGCAGAGCAGCACCCGGGAAACGTCTCACACTTCGGCACGAATCATCATCACTGTGTGTAAACATACAGTGAGCGCTGCTGACGGACGTGTCGGTTAGCGTGAGCGACCTGCATCTTTCCTCGCATTAAACGTGCACAAGTGAGCGAAAAAAAGGTCCACACCTTCTCGCGTGATGTCAGTGAACTGCACGCAGGACACTAGTGCTAGGAAAGGTGACTAAGCATGTGACACAAGTTGAAATGAGAGTTTAGATCGTTGTTTTTAAGCTTACTGCTGTTTAGACACACAGCTGGTACAACATGCTTAAAGAGGACAGGTTTAGTGTCTCTACTTTAAAGAGTCCTCTCCTGCTGAAGTTCAGGTGTATATCAGTATGTAGTGTCTCTACTTTAAAGAGTCCTCTCCTGCTGATGTTCAGTTGTACAGTATATCAGTATGTAGTGTCTCTACTTTAAAGAGTCCTCTCCTGCTGATGTTCAGGTGTATATCAGTATGTAGTGTCTCTACTTTAAAGAGTCCTCTCCTGCTGATGTTCAGGTGTATATCAGTATGTAGTGCCTCTACTGTAAAGAGTCCTCTCCTGCTGATGTTCAGGTGTATATCAGTATATAGTGTCTCTACTTTAAAGAGTCCTCTCCAGCTGATGTTCAGGTGTATATCAGTATGTCAGTATACTATAGTGGGACATGTGTCCATGCTTTAATGTTCTTTGCAGACCATGCACCAACACCTATAGAACACACTACAGGAAAAGGAGAGGCCTGGAAAGCATAATAGGGCCTCTTTAATTTGCCACATCTTAGTGACAACTTAATTCTAACAGATTCAATGCCTGAGGTGTAATCGACCCAAATTAGGTAAATCTCCAGGGTTTAATTTGTGGAAACGGGACGCCAACTTTGCGGTTTAAAGATCTAAATATCCGACATTTAATTAATGTTAAAAAACTCTTGCAATGCTTATTCATTCCTCGTCCAGTGGGGGTTTGCTCTTTCTGTAAATGCTTAAATCGGCATTAATTGATATCACTTGGAGACGATGCAAACGATTGATAATGTGAAGCTGTCAGCCACAGGGCAATAACTGCCATTATCAGGAGTAATTTCAGGCAACTTGGTGAAAGTAAGACGAGGTTTCTCTACCGTTTTACCGTTTAATCACTCTCCACTGAATCCTGAGAGAGAAGTCTGTCTCTTTAGCGGCTGAATGCTCCATTATGTTCATCAGAGACGAGCTAACGAACTGTCTGTCTGCACTTTGGTGGGTTTTAAACTTGAGATTGTTAAAAGTGAAGCAAAACATTGGGACAAAACCTTAAAACAAAAGGAATTTAAAACACAGTGAAAAGCTTAGAGGAGCTGCAGTCAGAAGCACTTCTCTTTCACCTCACGATGTTCAAATTCCACATTTAACATTTTCCTATAATAGTTGTAAAGTGTTTTAGTTTCCCCTGCCGTCATAAAATCAGTGCCCCGATGTTCTAACTAAACCATTTTCACAGAAAACAGATTTCAGTGGGAGTCTTTTTTTACAGAAAAATAAAAATGTTGCACGAGAGGAGAGATAACATTTATTCAAATTGAGAAACAATCTGCATTTTACTTGCAACATTTTGTCCCCTTCACCATTATCGTGCACTACTTTATTTCTATTTCTTCTTGCACTATTTGTATGTTATGTTTATTGTATGTTGGAGGGCCTTGGAGGAACCCCTCTGTAGCCAAAAGTTGTTTTCTTTTAATGTTTATTTTATTATCTTTGCTTTTTAATGACTGGTTTTAAATGCCATTTTCTTAATGTATTGCATTTTTGTAAAGCACTTAGAGCCTTGCCTCGCCTCGCCTTGCCTTGCCTTGCCTCGCCTCGCCTCGCCTTGCCTCGCCTCGCCTCGCCTTGCCTCGCCTTGCCTTGCCTCGCCTCGCCTCGCCTTGCCTCGCCTCGCCTCGCCTTGCCTTGCCTTGCCTCGCCTTGCCTCGCCTCGCCTTGCCTTGCCTTGCCTTGCCTTGCCTCGCCTTGCCTTGCCTCGCCTTGCCTTGCCTTGCCTTGCCTTGCCTCGCCTCGCCTCGCCTCGTCTCGCCTTGCCTTGCCTTGCCTCTGACAAATTAAAACCTTTGAGTCTGGAAAATAGTGAGAATAGGATTGTCCTCCACTTATTTCAGGAGAACCCTTGCATGGAAGAGACCGTCTGCTATAATGAGAGGAAGGTTTGGCGTCCATTTATACTCTGGCTGTTAACAGAGTCTGTTCTGTTTGCCTCAGTGTAGAGTGGAGATGTGCCAGTGGTGGTTCTTCTTCTTTCAGTATGTTATTCCTGCACTTCTTCTTCTTCCAGTATGTTATTCCTGCGCCCTTTTCTCCTCTCCAGCCTGAGGGAGGCAGCCCTGTTCCTCCGTGCCAAGTGAAGGAGGGCCAAGTGTCGTCTGAAATCTAGTTCATTGTCCCTCGCTCTGAAAACTGGAAAGCTTTTAGGATATGGAGCCGAGCGTTGTCGGCTGCTGTGGGCGTCATGGTGTGGAGGCAAAAATAAAGCCCACATCACCATGGAGACTGTAGTTTACGCAGCAGTTCTGAAAAGAGGACCAGACAAATCCCATCCCTTTCTATCTGCTCTTGTTGTTTAAGCTATGTGAAAGCCCAGTGTTCACGAGTCATCCGCCCTCAGGGGTTTCTCTCCATCCCTTCAACTGTTACTCACAAACCAACACACAATGAGAAACTGAGTCACACACACCAACAACATGCAATGGAAACAATAGCGTAACAAGAACGACAACTCTAATCCATGTGTGTTTGACGCACATGTTCCACCAGGAATGATATAATAATAAATAGTGACCGTCTCTTCTGAGTAACAGACAGCGTTAGACAACGATAGACTCCGCAGGTTTCAGGATTTAAATTCGGAGAGGATACAGATACACTAAACGACAGCTAAATACACATATTTTTAAATTAGCTATTTATTAGCGACACCTCCCCCTTTTAAATGGTCTTTTAGTCTTTATTATTGACCTACTTTTAAATGGTTTTATTTCTTTTATAGGTCTTAAAGGGTTTTAACTTCTAACAGTTTGAATAGCAACATTTGCTTTTTAAAATTGGTCTTTTAAGATTTTAAGCGTTTAACCTTTTTTAGAATGATGACACATTTTCATTTGTGTTGTACATATATGTAACCTGCTCCATCGAAACCAGTCCCATTGACCCGAAGACACCTTTTGAGTTGTATACACTGCTGGAAAGAGGAGCTTTCTAGCTTTCTAATGATATCAGGATTGTTTTTGTACTCCAAATATTAAGCAAAATATGTCACATTATATAATGACTGTCACCGAGTCCTCGCTTTGAGAAAAAGGCCTTCAAAGTTTCCTCTCCTCTGGAATCCATCGATCTGATTGGTTATTAGCAAATGATCAAAATACTACGGAGGGAAGATATTTTCGTTTGGAGGGGAAGCTCGCGAGTGTGTGTGTGTGTATACTGTGCGTGTGTGTTTGTGTAATTTTGCATTTGTGTGTATTACGTTTGTTTCCCGGGGAAAACCCTCACGAGAAACACCGGCTGTTGTTACGCCTGCTGTGACGTTAAGCGGCTCCGTTCTCCGCTTGTAATTATGCCGAAGCTTCAAAGCTGTATTTATCCTCTGAATTTGCCGAAACAAGTTTAATATTCTGAAAGTCAAGACTTTGTTTCATTGAAATCAGATGAAAACAAACTGTAACGGACCCTGCCGTGTTATTTATGACTACTCTACACTGACATAATTAACTCCTCCCTCACCTCTGGAATTGTACCCACCTCCCTCAAACTGGCTGCAATCACTCCCATCCTCAAAAAACCCGGTACTGACCCAGCCGATCTAAACCACTACAGGCCCATCTCCAACCTACCCTTCATTTCCAAGACCCTTGAGAGGGTGGTTGCCGCTCAGCTTCAGTCCCATCTTGACACAAACAACCTCCATGAACCCTTCCAATCTGGTTTCCGCCAAAAACACAGTACTGAAACAGCCCTGGTTAAAATCACCAACGACCTCCTCCGTGCAGCTGACTCCCGACTTCTCACCATCCTCACCCTCCTTGACCTCAGCACTGCATTCGATACCATCTCTCACCCACTACTCCTGGACCGCCTGGCTGGCATTGGGATCACTGGTGTTGCACTATCCTGGTTCTCATCATACCTCACTGACAGACAACAGTTTGTACAACTCGGTAATCACAAATCACAAGAAAGTGCTATTTCACTGGGTGTCCCCCAGGGGTCAGTACGGGGGCCACTCCTATTCATCATATATCTCCTCCCCCTGGGCAAAATCCTCCGTCACTATGAGGTTAATTTTCACTGCTACGCCGATGACACACAGGTCTACATTTCCTCCAAACCCACCACTGCCCTCCCCCCAACCTCCCTCACCACATGCCTTGAGGACATCAGGAGCTGGATGAGCAGGAACCTCCTGAAGCTTAACGGTAGCAAAACTGAGGCCCTGCTCATCGGCTCCAAATCCACCCTCACCTATTCACATATCACCCCGGCATCAAACATCATCATCGACGGCTTCCCCATACTCTGCCCAAGTGAAAAGCCTCAGTGTCATTCTGGAGGGCTCCCTCTCATTCACACCACACATAAAAAACATCACCCGCACCGCTTTCTTTCATCTTCGGAACATCTCCAGACTCCGCTCATCTCTGTCCCAACCCAGCACTCAAATCCTGGTCCACTCATTCGTCACATCCCGGATTGATTACTGCAATGCACTTCTGACTGGCCTTCCCATCAAGCTCCTCCATAGACTGCAAATAATCCAGAACTCTGCTGCCCGGATCATCCCCCGCACCAACTCATCCGACCACATCACCCCCATTCTCACTCAGCTACACTGGCTTCCTGTACGCTACCGTATTGACTACAAAAACATTCTACTCATATACAAAGCTGTCCATAACCTTGCCCCCATCTACATCTCTGACCTCCTTCAGGAGTACACCCCCTCCCGCACCCTCCGCTCTTCGTCCGTAGGACTTCTCACCGTCCCAAGCTATCGCCTCAAAACCATGGGTGCTCGAGCTTTCAGCTGCTCGGCTCCCAGACTCTGGAACACCCTGCCAGACACATCCGAGTCTGATTCCATAACAACATTCAAAACCCAACTCAAAACCCACCTGTTCAAACTGGAATTTACTCTATAATCTGTACCCTGTGTCCTTTTGTGTCCTTTTGTAGTCAATTTCCTGTTGTTTGTCTTGTCTTACCCCGGCTGATACTTCACTAAATCCACTGTTTTCATTTGTAAGGTAAAATCGTAAATGTAAATTGTAAATCTGTAACCCTGTAAGGTGTCCTTGGGTGTTTTGAAAGGCGCCCCCCAAAATAAATGTATTATTATTATTATTACTCTGCGCTTACATTCATAATGTCAGCCGGAGGGAGGGGGGCGGCGCTGCGGAAGAGCAGATTGCGAGTGAGAGGTGCCTGTCTTCGTCACAAGCTTCAAAAATGTATTTATCGTGTGATTTTGGAAATAAAAGTTTCATATTCTGAAAGCCAAGACTTTGTTTGTTTAAAATCAAACAAAACACCCGAACCCCGAAAAAATAGTTCTTTACGTATATCCACGTTTTTTTTTAATGAGCCGTTAACACACATTCAAACTAAAGGAACCAGCTGTTTGGGTTTTTCCAACCACAAGAAAGGAAAGCCATAAGAAAGGCTTAAAGGAACCAACCATAGGAAACCTGTTCATTGTCAATGATATTGGATCATAATAAATGCACAACGGAGAATCTTGTCTGGGCCTGGATCATTGCCCTGCGTAAGATCCGCTAACTAGTGCCTCAGCGGCTGTTAAGTTATCTGTTTTAGTTCTATATGATTTTGGCCGCTACACTCCACTACTTCCCACCTCTGCATATTGAAGTCCATTGTTAATTCATCTTAATAGAGCTGTGAAAGGTCTTACCGCTGTCACTGTTGTCGTCCACCAGGATGATCTCTTTGAGCACGTGAGCCGGTGTGTGGTTGACCACGCTGTGCACGGAGCGCAGGATCACCGACAGAGCCTCGTTCACGAAGATGAAGACCACGGAGATCTGAGGAAGGTCCTCTGCGTACGTCAACAGCTTACACCTGTTAAAATACATCCGGGATGATCAGCCAGTGCAAACAAATAAGTGCATAACAGCAAGACTTGGCAACAATATCAGGAGAACCCTCGTGAAAAGAAATGCATGGACGAGACGGACTGATATAACGAGAGGAAGGGTCGTCCTCCATTTATACTCAGAGAAACAGATCTTTGAACATCCTTGCATAATAACATTTTACGAATACAATCTCCTTAAAATCTGCCTACAAGTGGCTTTTGTCAAGTGTTTAGTTTATCTGTGTATAGTGTCGTGGACAGTCCTCATTAATCAACTGTCACAAAGAACAGTAAATGGGGCAGCTTTAGCCAACATGCTAATTTCCAGCTGTTGTCCCCGGCCAGATGATAATAGACACCTTTTTCAAAACATCAACAGCATTAGTTAGAAAGAAAGGATGAAGTAGATACATGACATGCAAACAACACACGTTACATACAGCACATCACAATCACATAACAGTCTCGTCCTTAGGGTCAATCAATGAACACTAGCTTTAGCGTTAGGGTGGATGGGTCATTCCAGAATTGGAGGACATTTAAAAAATCATAATCTATGCCCAAAATGCTAAAACATGCACTTGTTGTGTTGAACATACTTGTCTTGAGACAAAATGTGTATAAAGTTGTAGAAAAAGTGGTTTCAAAATATTATTTAAATGATCGAAAAGCTCTCGAACATCCCCTAAAATTGCCTTTTTCTCTTGTCCCCGCCTCTTGGTGACCAACTTGCGTCAAATATAACATTTAAAATAGGGATTGTATTGACTTTTGTTGGTATTGTTCTATTGATATGGGTCTCTTGTAATGGTACAATCAATTTGTTAAATCATAAACATATTTTAGATAACAGTAATTGTGCACAGAAGGTGTGCCCCTCAACATGCGCTCAACCCTGTTACCCAAACCTTTTTAGATTGGCACAGGAAGTGAACAAACTGTAAGTCAGATGACACACAGGAAGTGACATCAGCAAGCCATGTGCTAGTCCCATGGGTAGACCACAACTAAGTCCTCTCTTTTAGTTTTCATATTTTTACAATCTTTTCCAGTCTTAAAAGAGTGTGGCTCTCCGACCCACTCAACCCTGTTACTCATATTATCAGAATAAAGCATATTCATTTCAAAGTTATCTTTCTAGCATTAGATATCCAAGTGTGTCCTTGCCTTGAAATTACATGACATGCTACATCTAGCAATACTTCCTGAGGTTAAAGCTCAAATTAGCATCTATTTTCAACCCTGTTACTATAATTAGAGTAACAGGGGTAATTCTTCAGTGGAAAATATACATGTGATGCCTAGCTGGGCAAATCACTTTTTTTGATGGTTTATTATCTGTTTTCCTGAATACATAAACAATTAAATAAAAGGTTCATTTTTCAAAAATGTTGGTGTCTAAATGACCCGGGTAACAAATCGTTAGCATATTGAAAAAAGCTCTGCATGTCCATATAAGGCCCCTAAAAGCCAAAAAGCACCCCCATACACAAAGGTCAATGTGTCGTGATGTCCGCAATCTTTGCAAAAAGATAATGTGAAATGCCAACGGTTAACTAATCATTTAAATTTAAATCTCATTATACAGTGTGTACGATATCCTCCACTCTGTGGCTGAAGCCTCCTGAAAGATCCTTGAAACCTCTCATAACCCCTCATGATCCCGTAGTCCCTCCTCAAACCTTTTGACAGCAACACAACAAACCTTTCCTGCAGGATGTTGTCTCGTCATAGCAGAAACATATCGGATTAACGAGACGACCCCGGCAGAACATGCCATCAGTCATGAATGTGATGAACACCCGTCGTCCGCCTGGAAACCCCGGTTATAAGCTGAGACCAACCTCTCATAGTTCTCATCTTCCGCTTGTGTTAAATATGCTCTTATTTCAAATTCAATAAAACATTCCGTGTCACTTTCCCAGCTCCTTCCCTACGGTGCGAACAGCCTTATATTTCCTCTGCAAAAACAAAAGGACGTATCCTGGATAACGTTTCCCCAAGTGCATCGCACCAACTAAGAACAAAACAGCACCCTTCTTAGATATGGTTTGAAGGCCCTCGTCCATTTGATGGTAAAGTTTTAGCTCCCGGAAACTCAGATCTGCTGTATAGATACCGTATAGACTCTACTTCCTTGTTTTGACAGTTATAGCTTTGCTAGAACCGATTCAGTACTTCCCATTATAAAGACAGAACATACAAGATAACATTTGATCCTATTTAGAGACGGATATAAGTCGTTGCCATGGTGTTGTACGGTATGAGTGCACTCTTTGTGTCTTACCATCTTAAACCTTTTACAGTGGGTTTTCAGTTCAGCTAATTGTAACATTTCGATTGCCCACAATGCCACTTAAAGAGTTATGTAGTTAGCATACTCTCTTTGGAAAAAGATGGTGACAGCCAGTACACTTAACTCAATGCTTCAAAACTAGAGTCCTCAAACCAATGGGTTGTGTTACGGCGACAGCTTCCACTCGTTATAAAGAGTACAGTCAACGCTGACAAATGTTGACCTGACAACGGCAACAGTTAAAAAGGGTCCAAGGACTTTTTTACTTCTATTGGCTAGCGCTCCAACACACTGTACGTGATGGCTAAGTGGCGGACAAGAGAGGACTCTTTAAAGTAGAGACACTGCATACTGATATACACCTGAACGTCAGCAGGAGAGGACTCTTTAAAGTAGAGACACTAGACACTGATATACACCTGAACATCAGTAGGAGAGGACTCTTTAAAGTAGAGACACCACATACTGATATACACCTGAACATCAGCAGGAGAGGACTCTTTAAAGTAGAGACACTACATACTGATATACACCTGAACATCAGCAGGAGAGGACTCTTTAAAGTAGATACACTACATACTGATATACACCTGAACATGTGCAGGAGAGGACTCTTTAAAGTAGAGACACTACATGCTGATATACACCTGAACATCAGCAGGAGAGGACTCTTTAAAGTAGAGACACCACATACTGATATACACCTGAACATCAGCAAGAGAGGACTCTTTAAAGTAGAGACACTACATACTGATATACACCTCAACATCAGCAGGAGAGGACTCTTTAAAGTGGAGACACTACATACTGATATACACCTGAACATCAGCAGGAGAGGACTCTTTAAAGTAGAGACACTACATACTGATATACACCTGAACATGAGCAGGAGAGGACTCTTTAAAGTAGAGACACTACATACTGATATACACCTGAACATCAGCAGGAGAGGACTCTTTAAAGTAGAGACACTACATACTGATATACACCTGAACATGAGCAGGAGAGGACTCTTTAAAGTAGAGACACTACATACTGATATACACCTGAACATCAGCAGGAGAGGACTCTTTAAAGTAGAGACACTACATACTGATATACACCTGAACATCAGCAGGAGAGGACTCTTTAAAGTAGAGACACCACATACTGATATACACCTGAACATCAGCAGGAGAGGACTCTTTAAAGTAGAGACACTACATACTGATATACACCTGAACATGAGCAGGAGAGGACTCTTTAAAGTAGAGACACTACATACTGATATACACCTGAACATCAGCAGGAGAGGACTCTTTAAAGTAGAGACACTACATACTGATATACACCTGAACATCAGCAGGAGAGGACTCTTTAAAGTAGAGACACCACATACTGATATACACCTGAACATCAGCAGGAGAGGACTCTTTAAAGTAGAGACACTACATACTGATATACACCGGAACATCAGCAGGAGAGGACTCTTTAAAGTAGAGACACCACATACTGATATACACTTGAACATTTTCTCTAAAGAAAGATCGTTTTAAATGCTGTCAATGTCCTTCAATTCCTAACCTGTGATCTCTCTCATCACTTGTCATTATTCATTTTCTGAACTGCCAGCATATCAATATAGAAGATTTCATTATCTTTGTCTGACTGAGTGTCGAGCTCACACTCTGTCCCCACAATCCTGTTACTCTACTCCGCTGATAATCTCCAGTCTGTCTCCCGTCCCGTCACTTCCAGTAAAGGACAGTGTTTTCCTACTGCTTTGAAGTCAGAAATAACAGCGTTGACTGGACGGAAGCACTAAGGCAACTGTGAACACACACACACACACTCACTCACTCACTCACTCACTCACTCACTCACTCACTCACACACACACACACACACACACACACACACTAGGGCTGTACCCGAATATTCGACTATTCGAATATTCGTTCTTTGGCCAACTATTCGGGTTTTAATTTCATTATTCGGATATTCGTTTTTTTATTTTTTTCAATTTTTATTTTTTTCCTAAATGTATGCTATCAATAAAGGCGAATTGCCATATTCTTATACTATATTTATACTTTTGAATTACACTGTTAAAATGCGGAAATATATATATGTTCACTCACAGTCACGAACGCAAACGGCATGCTTCACCTCGCTTCACACACCTGAACACAAAATGCCGAAGACTTCAGCTGTGTGGGACCATTTTAAATTGGACGACGGTTAGAAGAAGGCAGTGTGCCAAATATACGCCAAGAAACTGGCCTCCCACGGTGACACAACAACTCTGAAAAGTCACCGGATGCTGTAAAGTACTAGCCTAGCCTAGCTTAGCTTAGCTGTTGTCAAGTTACCATGATGAAGCTGCTTTATCCGCCGTTTAAACAGTAACGTTACACATGATAAAATCGTGCACTTACTTTGCTTGGAAGATAGTTGCAAGCAAGCAACCGAATTGTTTTGTATATTAGTTTTTCAATTGTATCCGAATAGTGAACATAATAGGAGCAATGTGGGAACATCTGGGGCTAAGGCAATTATTGGCATACAGTTCGTTCATTTATTTGTCGTTCTTCATTTATTTAAATACTGTTTCGGTAACAAGTATTACCCTGTTAGGCCTACTGTTACGGCTGTTATTAAAAGCATTATTGTTATAACATAAATATGTGTTTTGTATCTTCAGGTTGTAAAACATTATCGACGTAATGTGGAACCAGATGTGGTCCCCGGGCGCTGCACTGCGGCTGGGTGAAACGCAGAGGACACATTTAGTTGTAATGTATGCGAGTACTGAGAAAATAAATAAATATAAATTGTAATAGTATGCTCTTTCTGCGCTTCTGCTTCACAGCATGTTGTCAGGTGTCTCGGAGCGTGTTATGACATTTGTTTGTAAAAAAAAACCTCTCCGCACCGAATATTCGCTGCTGATTACTACCGAATATCCGGAGCCCGAAAAACACTCAAGCACACATGCAGGCAGCGTCTTTCCTCAGCGCCCCAATTAGGCTCCAAACGCAACAGCTGACAAACGCATTTCACTCGCTCCGGCTTTGTTTCTGCATATTCTCACATATCTTATTCAGAAGCGTTGACTCATTACCTCAGGATAATTAGGTGGCTATTGTAATTGTTGTGGTTTAATTATTTACAAGAGATGTTGGCTTTAATGAAACACTTGTAATGGTGTACTTTATGAGAATATCAAATTGACATTAATCGAGTGTAGTGTAAACAAATCTACGTGTTTTCGTTTAGCTTCTGCACGTCCCGTTAAGCTCCGGAAGTCTTTCGCCAAAACATTCGCCAAACATCAGGGCAGAGCGGAGTTAATGACGGCGACATATTGCATGTGCCACGAGATACCTTTCCCACGAGACAAATTAATGAGACAAGGCATTGATTTGTCGGAAAGCATCAGTCTCACAGGATATCACAGATTATTAGATGTGATGGAGGCACTGAGTGAGGCTGACATTTAATTGTGAAACACCTGCACTTGGCAAGGACGTGTATTTAAGAATGAAACATCCTCGCAAATCAGGCTTGCTACAGAAAATAATTATCCGATCTAATAAGCCCCAGAAAACCTTTTCTAAATGATCCAATTGAAAGTGAATGGTGTTGTTTTGGTTTGAATTAAAACCTCATCGAAATGTAACTTGCTGGTGTGGGCATATTTTTCGATATATCTTGTTACCTTGGATATGTTGTGTTCATAAAAGCCACTCGCTGCTGTTCCATTCTTGCTGTGAGCCATCTGAGCTGAAATTAAGTCATTTGGCAAGGACGTTATTTAAAAATAAATCATCGTGAATCACAAATTAGGGCCGCTGCAGTAAAGAGCACAATCTGAACTCGGGAACCTTTTCTAAATGCCCAAATGAAAGTGTGGTGTTGCATACAATTAGCAATTTAATGATGTTATCTTAATTTAATTAAAATGACTTATCCTCTAAGTGGTAATCCTGCAGGTGTTCTTCATCAGGGCATATTTGCAGGTATTTCATGTTAGTATTATGATCATGTTTGCACTTGTTCCTATCTTTCAGTACATAAATAAATGAATATATATTAAAAGAAATGTGGACTTTACACACATTTTGATATACGGCTGTCCTTAGTCATCCATAGCAGGGGTACTCAAACTGTTTTGTTAAAGGTCCACTTGTGAATTTTATACGAGGTCAATGCCGCCGATCTGACGTCAAATCGGCGGCGGACCCACAGAAAGTTGCTATCAGAAACAATGCCTGACGTGTTTTTGGACGTAATCTCGTCTTTGTTTACATTAGCTAGCATCGCTAACACTCAGAGCTAACCTGCACTGTAGAGCACATGTGTTTTAAAAAGCAGGATATACAAAAAGGAACTCACCTTGTGATAAACCCGCAAGAGAAAACGCTTTTGAGTTCCATACTGTTTCAGAGATAATCCTTGATGTGGTTTAGAACAGGATGGCGTTTCATCACAGCAGAATTGAACTTTATCTCCGGTAGAATTCTGATCAGGCATTAGCTCCGCCTCCTCATTTTGTTTTCTCAAGCTAAGGACCCAAAATCCGCGTTTCTTTAACAGGGCTGCAAAAGAGGGGTATGAGCAGTATGGGTATCTGTTTGGTATGTTTTGTATAGGTATGGCCCTACAATATATGTTTCCAATATAGCATGATAGGTCCACTTTAATTTACATCAGAATCAGAATATCTTTTTTGTTGGTCCGGAGTTTGAGAAGCCCTGATCTATAGGGAATAATTTAAACAGGTCTTACGTCACACATCTCTCCTTGTGTTAGGTCATACTCAAACACAATTAGTCACATAACACAGACAAGCAGAAGTGTTAGGACTGGCATGGTGGTCTCTGGTTTGTGAGGTAGGGGGGATAGAAAGTCAGAGGAGGTGATGATACAAAGTCTTGCTTATAAAATAGTTTTGACCAAGGACATCACGTTGTATTGAAAAGTGGGGGGGTCAGAAGGTATTGCAATGGTCTTCAGCATATGTCTTCAGTGTAATGACCCCCGCTCGGCATGTCCCCCCCCCCAAACAGCCCCTGTGGTTATTGTCAACAGTGTGGTATTACTTGTCTCATATATGTAATATAATGTAAAGTAAAGCGATTTGAGCACTTAAAAGAAAATGCAAAGATAAATACCATGAATTAGTTTCAAGTCCGAGTAGATAATTACCACAATGAATTCAATTAATGTCAATGCATGGTCGTTTTATACAATGAGTAAGCTTAGGGACATTGTTTTTAAGCTGTTGACAATGCCCATGACTTTATTCTGTATTAACAGTGCATTTTTGAGGTTCGCTTTTGTTCGCTTTGGTTTTGTATGTTCGCAAATACACCTTTCTGAAAGTGGTTTCCTTTGCTTGTTGAAATGAGTTGTTTTCCAGATGGATTTGTTCTGCTCACTTCTATTACCCTGTATTGATCATCTTCTCTTTCTCCATTATTAACTTTCAAATAAACGTTCAGTTTGTCAGACACCAGATCGGTCCCCAGCTTTCCTAGTCATTTCCCTCACAGGAATCAAAGTCTAAATCCTGTTAGCTTTAACATGCTTTTTGTTCTCCTTGTTCAAAAACAAGCTGCTCTTCCACCCTTGCTGTGCACCATCTGAGCCCCACTGGTGACCCTGACACACACACACACACACACACACCACACACACACACACACACACACACACACACATACCATGTATACATCACTTCAGGGGACATTACATTGACTTACATGCATTTCCTGGAGACTTATCCTAACCTTAACCATAACCAACACATGCCTAACCCTAACCAAGTCTTCACCCTAAAATTAATTATCCCCCTTATGGGGACCTCCAATTTGTCCCCATAAGGGAGGCCATTCCCCACACGTGACTATGTAAACAGATTTAGGTCCCCACAAGTATAGTAATGCTAGACCACACACACACACACACACACAGGGAGGATGATGTAACGTTAGCACCACGCTGGGATCCATATGCTGTGTGATGGTTCCCCCGTGGCCTGACCCCGTGTGTGTGTGTGTGTGTGTGTGTGTGTGTGTGTGTGTGTGTGTGTGTTAGCGCGTTCTCACCTTTCAACAATGAGAATTGGCAAGAGAGGATCAAGAAAGTATGTGGGAGGACACAACAGATGGTGTCACATCTACTTGTGAAATGATATCGTAAACTATTTGCATATCACCATAAAAGACTGTGACTGACTTCCTTCCTTCTGGGCTTTGCCGCACATTTTTAATTTGCAGATCCATATAACGCACCATCACTGGGGAATCTGCACGTACACACATTGCCTCACATCAACTGTTATTCTAAATGAATCCCTTGCCTTTTGAGCAGGTTGCTTTTAATAATCATCTCACAACTTAAACTTGTTTATGCCGCTGCACTTCATGGCTGATGACAAAACTACCATCGGCCACGTTTAAACCAGACAAGATGTTTAAATTATTTCCGACGTATTCTTGTTATTCCGCAATACTTGATTCTGATTGGTCAATGTGGACATTCTAGAGGTTGTTATCTCTCGCTAACAGAACGTTGCTATTAAGAAACGATGTGTCGTCATATCAATACGCAGAAAGCCTGGTCAATTTAACGTCAACAGTGGACAACACATATTAGTTTTCTCGAGAAGTAAACACTAACAGGGAACAGCAGAAGAAGACAGACAGGAAGTAAACACTAAAGGGAACAGCAGAAGAAGACAGACAGGAAGTAAACACCAACGGGGAACAGCAGAAGAAGACAGACAGGAAGTAAACACTAAAGGGAACAGAAGAAGAAGACAGACAGGAAGTAAACACTAAAGGGAACAGAAGAAGAAGACAGACAGGAAGTAAACACTAAAGGGAACAGAAGAAGAAGACGGACAGGAAGTAAACACTAAAGGGAACAGCAGAAGAAGACAGACAGGAAGTAAACACTAAAGGGAACAGAAGAAGAAGACAGACAGGAAGTAAACACTAATGGAACAGAAGAAGAAGACGGACAGGAAGTAAACACTAAAGGGAACAGAAGAAGAAGACAGACAGGAAGTAAACACTAAAGGGAACAGCAGAAGAAGACAGACAGGAAGTAAACACTAAAGGGAACAGAAGAAGAAGACGGACAGGAAGTAAACACTAAAGGAAACAGAAGAAGAAGACAGACAGGAAGTAAACACTAAAGGGAACAGAAGAAGAAGACGGACAGGAAGTAAACACTAAAGGGAACAGAAGAAGAAGACAGACAGGAAGTAAACACTAAAGGGAACAGAAGAAGAAGACAGACAGGAAGTAAACACTAAATGGAACAGATGAAGAAGACGGACAGGAAGTAAACACTAAAGGGAACAGCAGAAGAAGACTGACAGGAAGTAAACACTAAAGGGAACAGAAGAAGAAGACTGACAGGAAGTAAACACTAAAGGGAACAGAAGAAGAAGACGGACAGGAAGTAAACACTAAAGGGAACAGCAGAAGAAGACAGACAGGAAGTAAACACTAAAGGGAACAGAAGAAGAAGACAGACAGGAAGTAAACACCAAAGGGAACAGAAGAAGAAGACAGACAGGAAGAAAACACCAACGGGAACACATCATGGTGCCAGGCAGTGTGTAAAGACGTTTTAGTGGGAAATAAAATGTGATCAGACCTCGACAGTTACAGAAAACCTCGATCAGTGCTGCCGCCATTTTAAGCTACGTTGTCACCGCGGTTCAGCTGTTGCTACGCAGTTGAACTGACTATTTTTTCTTAGCAGAAGCAATGCGACCATTTTTAAATCAATATTATGAATCAAGTTGTTGGTTTATTTAGTGTGTAACTAAGCGAGATAACGTGTTTTCGGAGCGGACACTTTATCCCGTACTTAATTAGCTAGCTACTCGTTAGCAAACAGTTAGCTATCAACGCATCCGACTGATATTGTGCAAGATGTTATCTGTGATGTAATTGTTTGAATGTCCTTTTTACTTTCAATAACTTCTGGATGATTCTCTGCTTTGTGCAACACTACAGATATTGACACAGCATTTTGGATTGTATGGATGTTGCAATATAAAGCAGGTAGCTGGGAAGCACTCATGCTTTTAACTTCTTCCATAAATCCTTAACTTAATATCGGCATTGATTCAAGCATGGGAATGAAAGTCTACTGCCGATAGTCCCACCGCTCGGGACTGGGAAAGCTTAATTTCATGCACTGTTATCAATCACTTCCGTTACCGCAGCCCACGTGCATTCGACAGCACAGGTAATAAAAAGCAAAGCTAAGCCACAGAGAGTGTTTACGATGGAGCTGCGTGCATCTATCTCTACCGTAAGCTTGCTCTGGCGCTCTCAGAGTAAATGCACAATTGTGTTGATTGATAACCCCCCTCTCACTGTATCATTCAGTCATTCCTTGTGGTATGCTTTCCCACTCCTTTGTTCCCTCTCACAGCTTCCTCTACAGGATACATACGATGACAAAGCCCCCGAAGTTAGTCCCTGAAATACAAATCGCGAAGGAATTTTACCTTCTGATTTCTGAATATTGCAGAAAACAAGACGTTAATGATACTTATTGAAACGTTTTGTTCAGCAGGACCCGACATGTATGATTTCTGAAGCGTAAATCGCCGTAAATATCTCAAGAGCTAACGTTAGACTATTAAGGAACGACCATATGACTTCCCATCCACACCGCTAAGCTAAAGGAGGCTAGCGTTATCGGTGTGATGATGTTTAGTCGTCTCATTTAGACACAACCGCGGTTTTACTGACGTATTGTATGTCGTAAAAACATGCTGGGAAAATATCTACAACTACAGACCTTATTATCCACCCAAAAAGTGCGCGGTTTAGTCAACAAATACGACAACACTTGGTCGCTATTTATTACCCAGGCCTATCCCTCACCTGATTCACGTTGCATCTGTCTTTGACTATTGACCTGGGCACTCTGGGGTCACTAACTTTGGGCTTGAAGTCGTTACGTACCTTGTCAGACTAAGGGGTTAGAAGGCTGGCAATAAGAATAGCATAAACTGAAAGGCTTTTTTGGGTTATGTGTGTGATGTCTTATATCTGATTATCTACTCGTATACTGTCTATTATCGTCATTTTTATTGTATGTGTTTAATTTGGTCTATTCCTTTTTTTTAATTTATTTTACTTATATATTTTATTTCTATGACCATTCGTTTTATTTCATTTTTTGTCGTTTGTCTATTTACTGGGGAATACCACCTGGAGGGGGAGGGGGGTGGGATCTGGGGCGTTTTCAACTTGTTGTCATAAATGTTGGACAGACTGTATTTGTGATAAACTGAAAAGTAAAGTTGTTAAAACATTTTTAAAAAAATCATTCAAAAAACCATTGACTTTCAGACAAAGTAAGCGTATCACCGCTGTATCATTTCAGTCATTCCTCGTGCATGTATGCGTTCCCTCTGCCGCTCCTTTGTTCCCTCTGCCGCTCCTTTGTTCCCTCTCACAGCTTCCTCTCTCAATCAGCGTTGCCAGGTCTATAAATACAATGACAAATCTGGCAGTAGGGTTTAAGGGGAGATCCCGCAGTCCTTCCGACATGGCAGCTGTGCAAAACAAAGTAATGTATCGCTCTCCTGTTCAGTTATACGACCCGCGGACAGGCTTTACGTCTAATGAATATTACCAGAGTCATATCTGGAAGATGTCAGAAGGGGCGCGGCGGACTCATCGCTTCTAGTTGTGCTGCGAGGCTTCAGTGTCCAGATCGTAAAGCGATAACGTACTTCCATTGCCCTAGTTACTGGATCCAATTTAGGGCATCGCTCAGCCTCACATTTGTACCTGTCTGCGGCGGCAGCGGCGGGTAGGCCTCGTAGAGTCGTAACAGGATGAGCGATCGTCTCATCTGTTTGTAATGGACTGAGCTCACTGGCCAGCGCTCGTCACGTGACCCGGAACAGGCTCTGACAGAACCAGAGCGCTCGATTGAGATGTATCCCAATCACTCCCCCTCCTCGGCAGTATGCTCTGCCGTTCCCTCCAACTTTTTCCCCGCCGGCCGCTCTTAGTCGCTGTGAGATTTCACATTAACCTCCCCTAACCCTCGCTGTGCCGACTACCCCAAAAGCAACTTTCCAATCCAAGAGCTCTCCTCTCAGAAAGATAATTGTTTGCTTTGTCATTTCTCCAACCTCCCACCTCTCCAGGAGATAGCACGGGGACAAAGCAACCATTTGCAGCTGGAGCTCCATCGCCACGGAGACCTTTACGATCCCATTCTGTAATATCAAACGCTGAGGGAGATGAGGTAAGCTGTTTCTTTAGCTTCCCATCTCTGGTTATCACCCCCCCCACCACACACACACACACACACACACACACACACACACACACACACACAGGCAAACCAAACACAAGACGAAGGCTCCTCAGGCTTCACTATAGTTTTCGGTTTAACTGTTTTGACAGAAAAACAAATCTTCGACAATAGAGATGCCGGCGCGATTGTGGGTAATTGAATATGAATCCCCTTCGGAGGAGCGCGGGGTAAAAAGCGGGTTTTATTCCTCGAATGGAATTTTTCTATTTATGAGTGACACGCGGTGCATTTAACATATTTTTGTTTGTTCTCCGGGGCATCAGTAATCTTACGCACTCGCCTGCCTTTTTGTCGTGTGTCTCTCCACCGCCCGATGAGATGTTATCGTACGTTAAGCCTCCCAAGGACGGCGAATGGCGGGCTCAGAGTCACAAAGAGCCTACTTAAGTCCTCGGGTATCTCAGTTCAGAATGTCGAAGTGAAGGGCAGAGGAGAGAAAGACGGGCAGACGGGCGATGAAAGGGGATTACAGGATTGTGTCCGAAAGACAATTGCTAATTATTATGAATTGGTTTTGCTGCGGACGTACAGAACGGAGAGGATCGCTCGCTGGACTTTGCTTTCCTCGAGTCATCAAAGTCCTCTGCTCAATGACTCCTGTTCAATTAAAAGTCCATTAGGCAGGAGGTGACTGTTTTCTGCGTTCAGCCTCACCTCTGCCGTGCTGCAGTCACCTTTTGCCCGCAGGACATCATTACAGAAATATATAGCAGTCGTTCCTACTGCATACGGCAGAGAACAGTTTCAAGGGGCCCGATATGCTCAGGTTCATATGTGTGTGTAGTGTCTCTACTGTGACATGTCTCCATGCTGTAATGCAGTGGGTGGCATTATTGTCACAAGTAAGAAGGACATTACATACCGAGGATCTATTCTTGAGGCAAACCTCTCCTGTGACAAAATGGCATCCAATGTAATAAAAAAAGTCAATCAAAGAACTAGATTTCTCTACCGGATCTCCTCTCTGGTAAACCAAAACACCCTGAAGACTCTGGCAGGAGCACTCATTCAAGGGTACTATGACTATGCGTGCACGTCATGGTACCATAGCACCTCCAAGGCGCTACAAATAAAACTTCAAACTGGTCAGACTACTGCTTGACCTTTCATCTAGAACCCACCTCCCCTCTGCCCACTTTGACAGCCTAGGATGGCTTAGAGTAGACGACAGAGTACAGCTACTTGCAATGGGCCTGGTCTACAAGATCCACTACACCTCTCTGGTACCCAGGTACATGTCAAAGTTCTTCCCAAAGGTCAAGGAATACCACGATCATAACACCAGAGGGAGCTCCACAAATCATGTGAAACCCAGATTTGGCACAAAAAAGGGGGAATACACGTTTCGAAATTGTGCCACATCAAGGTGGAACGCTCTTCCCACAACTGTAAAGGAAAGTAAAACTTTACTTACCTTCAAAGCCTCTCTTAAAGAGCGCCTTCGGGGGAGAGCATTGCACAACTGGCCCCGGTAACGGTACAAATCTCAACCGGTCGTACAATGGACAGCTTCCCCCCCCCATCTATGTATATACTCGCATTCTAGACTCTGTTACTAACTGTATATCTGTAGACTTGGTATGTCTTAAATGTCCGGTTAGGATGTATTAGAACGAAATCTAAAATGTAAATTGTAAATAAGCAATCTGTATGTCAAATATGTCTTATATGTCTTAAATGATATGATGAATTGGAAATGGGGGACCCTGATGTAAACAAGTCTTTCTCTGGTCTGCATCCCCTTAACAATTGTATTTGTTGTAGCTGTACTGTACTGTACCCAATATACAAGCTGTTAATACACGTTTCAATCAATCAATCAATCAATGCTTTAAACCCTCAGCAGCGCCTGTCTGACTGTCTGACTGTCTGACGGACATCAGAGCCTGGATGGCCGAGGTGATAATAAACCCAGTGGTGGCCCCAATGCCCCGCCTGTGCTGGCTTCTCTTGTCCCATATGTGAAACCCATTGTCACAAACCTGGGAGCACGGATTGATCGTGATTTTAAACTAGACAAACAGATCAATTCTGTGGTCAAATCCAGCTTCTTTTAGCAAAGGTCAAGCCTTTCCTTTCTTTTAATGACTTTGAGTAATACATTGTTTTATATCCACTAAACTGGATTACTGCATCGCTCTGGAGTAAGCCAGGCTTCCCTGTCTCGCCTTCAGCTGGTCCAGAATGCTGCTGCGCGCCGCCTTATAAGGACAGGCAGGCGTGAACATATTACGCCTGTCCTCGCCTCGTTGCACTGGCTACCAGTCAGTTTTATAATCCATTTTAAAATGTTACTGTTCGCATACAAGGCCCTAAACGGTTTAGCCCCACCGTACCTGGCAGATCTTTTAAAACCATACTCACCCACACGGTCACCGAGGTCAGCTGACAGACTCCTTCTGGTCGTCCCTACGTGGAGGTGAGAGCAGCGAGGAGACGCAGCTCCAGAGTATGGAACGAATTGCCCCTCCAGGTCAGACTTGCCCCTCCAGGTCAGACTGCTCCAGACTTGCCCCTCCAGGTCAGACTTGCTCCAACTCGGCCCGTTTGTAAATCTCCTTTAAAAACCCACTTCTTTTCTCTTGCTTTTGCAGACCAGGTGAAACTTGTGCTTTTACATTTGGGTTTGTATCTTACTAGTGTTTTGTATTGTTTGTACGTCATGTCGGAGAGCGTTTCAGTCTGTGTCTTCTGATCTGGTTTCAGTGTCTCGTGTTTTACATCTGTTTCATGTCCTGTCTGTTTATTATGTATTTATGCTATGTTTTTATACAGTTGTTGATGTACAGCACTTTGTTCAACTCTGTAAATGTGCTGTAGAAATAACCAACAGATTCTGCGGAAAGCAGAGAGCGTTCTGAACTCTCCAGGTCGTGTACTTTCACATGAATTTCGTCTGTTGCCATCAGGGCGTAGATATGCTCTACCGATCAAAGGACTAATCATTACATTACATTACATTGCATTTGCAGAGGCCTCTGACCCCCGTCACCATCAGGGGGAGGATGTGGAGGCGGTGAACAGCTACAAGTTCCTGGGAGTGCACTTGAACCATAAACTGGACTGGACAGACAACACCGATGCTCTCTTCAGGAAGGGACAGAGCATGCTGAGGCTCAGGTCCTTCAGCGTGTGCACGAGGCTGCTGCAGATGCTCTACCAGTCTGCGGTGGCCAGTGAGCTCTTCTTTGCCGTGGTGTGCTGGGGTGGAAACACAAACACTAGGGACACTGGCAGGCTGAACAAGCTCTGAGGAAGGCTAGCTCTGTAGTGGGAGTACGACTGGAGGAGGTGGCAGAGGGGAGGACGAGGAGGAAGCTCGACAGCATCCGAGAGAACCCCTCCCACCCACTCCACGCAGAGCTAGTGAAGATGAGCAGTACGTTCAGCCACAGACTCATCCCTCCACCACAACGCACCAAGCGTCCTTTGTGCCTGAAGCCATCAGGCTGCACAACAAGGGGTTAATGATGAAAAGGAAATCAAATCAAATCACTGGTCGTAAATATACACTGTTTCCACAACCCGTTAACTTGTCACTTTAACTTATTCCGCACTTTATAACTTAGATGATGACCAAATATATATGCTGACAGTTATTTTACTCTTTTTTTATATCTCCTATTTTCATAGTCTTTTATTATTATTATCATTATTTCCTTGATTTTATGTTATTTATTATTTATTTTATTGATCTGTGTGAATCTTTGCTGTACTGTTTTTTTTCACGCTTACCCTGTTGCTGCTTTGTACGACTGAATATCCCCTCGGGGATTAATAAAGGTTCATCTCATCTTATCTTATTTAGCTGACGCTTTTAACCAAAGAGACTTACAATAAGTGCGTTCGACCAACAAAATACAAACTTGAAGAAAACAGAATCATAAAGTACATCAGGCTTCATAGAGAAAAACATTTCTCATTGGTTAGCTGGCCTGCTCTGTTGTGATTGGTCAACCGCTTAGAGATGTCCCGCCCCTTAGCCCATCACGTACAATGTGTTGGAGCGCTATCCAAAAGAAGCGCAACTGTCGCATAGTGATGTCATTATGTTGCGGAAGTTAACAAAGGAGTTCAATGGAAGCGTTTCATGCATGGATCTATAAAGAGTACGGATTACAGCGTGAGAGGCGGGGCGGCGAAATGTCCTGCCTCCTCGAGAGCCAAGCGATGGTATCTTGACCAATAGAGAGTGCGCACTTGCTTAAGCCCCGCCTCCTATCTGCAGCGTCACGGTTGATCGCAGCTCAGTCAGAGGTCAAATAACTCTTCGAGCGCATCTTACAACGTGTAGACGCCGTGAACAGTGTTCATACGGGGCAGTTGAATATCGAACAAAAAAAGAAGTACCCTCTGATTTACAGAAGTCTCTTTCACGATGGAAGTCAACGGGAAAATATGTTTTTGGGCCCAAATGACGTCACAGACCGACAGGGAAGATGTGGTACCATCGTCGGCCACTACGAACATTTGCATCAACAGTGTGCGTGAGAGAATTCCCTCTGGAGGTTGAGATGTACGCCTATGCAGACCATTGACATTAGAGCTGAACGATTAATCGATTTTAAATCGAAACTCGCGATTCGAGATGATGCGATTATCAAGCGATTTTTTTTTACTTTTTACATTTTTTTTCTTGTGTGTCAGTCATCCACACCAATCAGAAGTGCTGTGCTCCACATGTACCAGCCATTGCTAATCAATCTAAAGTGGCCCATGATAGAAGGTGATAGACAGATTGATCAAATCACCTGCCAAGTGCCTGCCCTTTCCAAATGGCTTCCAATGGAGCTTTAGATAGTTTGGTGAAACAAACCGTCTGAGTCAGGTCAGTAACGCTCCATCACATGTTCTACATCTAAAAGGCTGAGTCTTTAACTGAAGCTTGACTTTAAAGCAACCCAACGGACGTTTCATGTAAGTTTAGTTCTTTCGCTCGTAGCTCGGGCTGCGGGGCTGAGAGACAGGAGCGCGTTGATACGACCTTCCGAGCCGGAGTTATGGCCGCATTTTACAATAAACTTCCATTGGGTCGCTTAAAAACAAATATTGCAAATCGCAATCGCAATGTTTGTCAGAAAAATCGCAATTACATTTTTTTTCAAAATCGTGCAGCCCTAATTGACATGCACTCAAACATAAATAACACACTACAGGAAAGGGAAAACCCCAAAGCACATAAGAGAGCTCCTTTAAACGTAAAGCCGTCCTAACTAGTGCCAGAACAAAGCAGGTTGTCCTGGTTGTACATACATCCACTTTCTTTCAGTTGCTTTGCTTTGATGTTTCTTTTTAATAAAGCGCTGCCTCGGTGGCGGTACCAGACAAGCTAATACAACTATGATTGCACATTGTGTTGTATTGATTTCCATAGAGCCCCGGAACAAATGAAGGTCTTTATCACGACGTGTTTCTATTGGATATCTGTCACGGGCTGCAGCTTCACCTCGTTTGACACCAAAGGTTTTGTTCGGTGACTACGTGCCCGTGTGTGTGGCTTGGGTACACCGTGTTTTTCCAGAAACACATGGACGCGGGGACGCAGGTCAAGAAGTGACAAGCCTGCAGAATGAAGCCACGACCTGTGAAAGTAGCACTCGATCAATACACACAGTCTCACTTCCCTTTTGTCTTCCCTCCCATGTCCTGCCACACGCGAGTCGATTAAAAGGACGAATTCCCTCAAACCCCTCCATTCCAGAGGCGCCCTCAGCTGACTTTATTAATTAGCGAGCTCCTTTTTACTCGCCCTCCTCCCCGTTCCACTCGCGTCTAATTTTTGTGGCCGTGACAAGAGCCGGGAACAAAGCAGGGCGGATGAAATGAATTGTTATCCCCGCTAAAGCCCGCATAAACCTCTCCTGGCCGTCAGAGTTCCTCTCAGCGTGTCTGCCTGTCCCCATTGTTCTTTGACACCGTGTGATATGAACGCCACTGGCGGCCCTGATTACACCCCCCCCCCATACTCCCACTCTCACTGTATCACAGCCGTAGTTTCTAGATGTATTCAAAAGAACCATTGTGGTGGCTTTCAGGGTGTCCGCTGGGTCTCCTTTCATGAAAAATAAAGAAATTCATGATCCTTTTATCTAAACATTATAACACAGCTCTTCTCTAATCCCTAGCATCTTTCCCCGTGTCCTTTCAAGTAGGGAAAGGGCGTGTCTAAAGCGATTTACTTTTCTATGACTCCCCACAGTGGAAGCCTCGAGCTGCCCTGTGGCTAAACCGACTGACAGGAGAGACGAGGGAAGATTAAGAGGACGAAGAAGAAGTAGATGAAAAGTAGCTAACAGGAAGTACGATTCTCCAGAGACGGGTACGATGTGTAAGGAAAGTCACGAGGTGTTTCTCAATGTCGAGGAAGGCTG
Source organism: Champsocephalus esox (assembly GCA_036324585.1). Classification (NCBI taxonomy): domain Eukaryota; kingdom Metazoa; phylum Chordata; class Actinopteri; order Perciformes; family Channichthyidae; genus Champsocephalus; species Champsocephalus esox. The sequence goes on along the minus strand of CM070487.1, from coordinate 41,865,483 downwards.
CTCCAGAGCCACTATTTCAAGCATGCTCCGTCATCGAGTGTCGCCGAAGGACTGTTCCAATGTCCAGCATACTTGGAATTCTACCGAACTTCGTTTGGAGACATTTCGAGGCGGCACATGTGTAGACTCCGCGGTCTTAAAATCCCCCACAATGCTTTGCGCACGGACCACTTTCCCCAAATCTGTGGTGGAACATGTAAGGCGGGGCCTCTCGTATGACGCACACCTGCACACTTGCTCGCCTGGTCCACTCTTCGTTTTCCGAGGCTAGGAAGTATTCTTGCCTCGCTTCTGAAACAAGACGCTCGGAAGACATGGGCTACCAAGCAAGCGTACTCGACATTGAGAAACACCCACGTAGTAAAGGCTACTTTTTTGGTGGCTTCGTTAGCTCCTATACTTTCACCATACCTTCTCGGTCCATGACTTAACCCCCTTCTAGGGGGTCCGGGGGCATGCTCCCAGTACATGATTTTTTTTTAAATGTCGAAGTTAAAAGCATCAATCTGGTGCACTTTGAGAGCAACATTTAGAGGTCTATGGACACATCTCTCAACATACATACGAGGCAGAACTGTAAGCAGATTTATTTTTCTTTATGGATATTTTACAAATCACTCCCCTTTCAAACTGTATTCTTGTTTATTAATAACAACTTTTGTTTACTTTCGTATAGTATTTTATACCTGTTTACTTTATTCTCTTGTTTTTTTATAACTATAATGATTCATATGAAGATGTGCCTTTACCTCACTGGTCGTCGAACAAGCTTCTTATATTCGTTAGCATAGCTAGCTAACCAGATGCTAATGATAACAACAGTTATTGACTGTCTGATCAGAATGACAGATGAGCAGATCGCCACTGGGCTTTCAACTGAAGACACAGACACGCAAAAACTGCGGCATGTGTATGGACTTATCGGTACTGATATTTCTGAAGTGCCGAGCGACGTTCTGGTGCTCTCCGTCAGAACTGCACCCCTGTCAGACGAGACATTTCCCACGTGATGACACGTTAGGTTTGTGTTGTGTTCAAGGACCCTGACCGTGGCCAGGAAAAACAGGCACTCGCTTGTTTCATTATTTTGCGGTCTAGATTTCTTTAATTTTTTCTATTTTGCGTGTGTTTATAAATTACCTCGAGGGCCGGAGGTTCCCCACCCCTGATCTAGATGAATGCGAAGAAGCAATTCATGCCGTGTTATTGTTTTTAACGTTGAAATGACAAGTGCAACAGGTGAAGAGGAAGTTGTTGCGGAATTGTTGTGAGTTCCCTTTTCAAGACGACAATTCAGTGAAAAGACGGACATAATGCCGCGGCGGCGGGGTTTGTGTGTGTGTCTACAGAAGGTCCAGTTGTGATAGACACGGTTCCTGCTGCTGAAGTGTAAATCAACATACATCTCTCAAGAGCTAACGGTAGACTATAAAGGAAAGACAGCACGGTCACATGACTTTGCATCAACACAGCAAAGCTAAAGGAGGCTAGGCTGTGGTGATGTTTAGTGGTTTAATTTAGACACTTGTTATAAACCGCTGTTTTTAAATAATAAGGTATTTACTGACGTATTTTATGTCGTAAAAACTTAATATGAAAAAATCAGATCTTATTATCTCCCCGAAAACTCATCAAAAAAACCATTGACTTTCAAACAATAGATAGAGCTATAATCAACCTGATGCCTTTCCTTCTTCTTCTAGCGTAATTATTTTAAATATTTATACGTGTTAGCATCTCTCACCGAATAAGGTAGCACGATGGAAATTGATCTTATGATCCTGTTTGTGACAGTATTATGATAGGTGTCTATTCCCAGGAAAGGCACTGTCTGGATCTCTGGGATGAGAGGTCCAAAAATACACCTGCAATTACTTCTTAACGCCAAGGGTGTTTTAGTTGTATTTATCACAGTATTCCCCCGTCCAATGCTTCAAAGTCTTAGTAGGTCACCCAGCTTCGTTAAAAATGTCCAAATGGAAACATCAGATATTGAAGTTGGTAAAGTCCAATGCCTTTGTAATAAAAATAAAACCTTGCTTTCTCTTGCATTGTCAGTCTTTGGAGAACATGATTAGCTATTTCAGGTTCCTAAGTCATAATCACGGGAGTATTGCGTATAGAAAGTATATAGTATAGTTATATTTCTCGCGCTACCTAACATCCATGAGGGCAACATGACCGAGGGAGGCCTGCCACTCAGGATGCCAAACTACTCTTTGCCAAGCCCCACCCCAGCAGCATCAGGGCAAAAAGTCTGGAAGTGAAAAAAATAGATCTGAACGTGAAACCTGAAAAAACAAGATTTGAAACTGAAAAAATTATTGTTTTGAATCTGAAAACGAAAAATCTGCAACTGAAAAAATAAGGATTCAAATAGAAGAAGTGAAATCTGAAAATGAATATTTTATTCAAAAAAATTGCTGAACTGAATCAAAATAATATTCAAACTGAAAAATGATTTAAAATACTTATTTTTATTTTGAATACATCATTGTATTTTTCAAAGTTCAGGATAAAAACTTTCAAATAAATTGTATTTTTTTTATCTAAACGTATGACCCTGAAATAGCTTGCTATCTGACCCACTAGATCAGGGGTGTCAAACTCAATTTAATCGCGGGCCACATTCGCATAAAGGTTGCACTCAAAGGGCCGGTTGTAACTATATAAATATATATATATATATATAAAAATAATGTATAATTTACATTACATTATTGCCTCTGAATTGGATTATTATCGGATAGGATAATAACTTAGTAATTAACTACGTCTGAAAGCAGAAGTCCAAATAATTGCAAGTCTCTTCAGTGCGCATGTCACAAAACGAGATGCCTATGAGGAGGCACAGAGATGAGAAATGTCTGGGAAGTGGAGGAAAAGTCGGCAGCGTTGCATATTTAATATACTGTATATGATCATCAGGGACGCTGGAGCACATACGCTGCTAAATAAACTCTGCAGGGTATCATAAACTATCTCTCCACGGTGCATCAGCGTGGAAGAAACGCTGACGTTACCTGCTAACATTAATGGGACCATTGTGAAAGAAATGCCAAACATGACAGAAGTGAAATTGTTTTAATTGTGTTTTTATCACAACACACATTAAATCTGCGCGGGTCATTTTGAGTCTGTGCAAATGTACAACGTGCCACTGGGACACTCGGGGGGGCCAGCACAAACATGAGCGTCATAAACCATCAGGTGTAGGGGACGTCCCCTGCTGGAAGCCGTTACATTTACCAAGGGTGGCATTTGCATTATCAGATTATGCATCCTAATGGGAAATCAAACCCAGGAGGTGACCTGTAGAGAAACACGCTTTTCAGATGGCCTTACTTAGTGAAAGCATGGAAACAGCATGAGTGTGCCATGCACTTTTGACCTGGACTCAGCCTGCTGGATGTTTGTGTCAATTTCAATAATCCTCAACACCATTTACCTTCACACATTATTATTTCTGACAAGCCCTGCTCTCTATTTTAGTACGGTGCATTTCCTGGGGATTCACCGAAATAGAGAGAAACAACATAAGGAGGACGAGAAGAAGAAGAAGAAGAAGAAGAAGAAGAAGAAGAAGAAGAAGAAGAAGAAGAAGAAGAAGAAGAAGAAGAAGAAGAAGAAGAAGAAGAAGAAGAAGAAGAAGAAGAAGAAGAAGAAGAAGAAGAAGAAGAAGAAGAAGAAGTGCAATAACAAGAATAATAGAAGAACAAGAAAAAGAAAGAAAAACAAGAAGTAGAAAGCGTCCTGCTGTACACTTTGTGCCTTCACAAAATCAACCTCAGCAGGGATTAAACTGGCAAACCTTCCACAAGTCGCTCTGACATTACACAGAGAAAGCACGAGACTCTGATGGAAACGTCTGAAGCAATGGAGACAGGACTCAGAGGGACAGGAACTTTGATGGCAAACAAATGATGGTTTATTTGATAATTCACAAGGCATGTGCTGAGCCACGAGGCGATACAGAGGATGCTAAAGCAATTCTGAAGAACTCTTCGGTAGTTCGAGGTTTTAACTTGTTCAGAGCGTAATAATCAACATTCCTCATCAGCGAGACTGAACAAATATGGACCTGGAATCTAACTAGAGCTGTCGTCCATAGAAAAGAATGTGCGGCAGGGAACCTAACAGAAAAGAAGGGCTTCCAGATGTCCCTGAACATAAACATCTAATGGCAGCTTGTGCTCGGTCATAAACTGGCATCGACAATGCGCCCAAGCTGCCCCTCCTTAAGAGAGATAGCAGCGATACCCAAGGGCGTAGACCTATGCCGTGGGACAAGAGACGGTGAAAGGAGAAAACGATGAACTCTGTCAGAGGTTGAATACCGAAACAAATGATTCCTTAACGGAGACAGAGAGTAAGGAGACTTACTTCTTGGGCCTGTAGTCGGGGATGTTCCGGTCCAGGGAGATGCGGTCGCTGAGCTGAGCGTTGTATCCGTACTCCTCGTATTTCCCCTCCACATCGAGACTGTCCTCCCCTAGAGTGGCAGCAGCCCCGCCCTGACCGAGACCTCCGGGACCCTCAACCAGACCCATGGGCTTCGCCAAACCTGCCATGAAAAAGACACAACGATCAATCATATTGCATTTTTATAGCCGAGCAATTTACTCATCTGTCTCGGGGGCTTTACAGTGTCTCCCTCTGTCCTTGGACCCTCACAGGGCACAAGGAAAGACTCACAACGTGCCAATGGTTGAGACTAACTGACTGCAAGACTTAATCACAAAGACATTTTTGTGATTGTGACATTACAAAATAAACCAGGGAAAACACAGACAGATCGTGACACGGAAAAACCCGAAAACTGGAAGAAACCTCGGAGAGAGCAACAGGAGGGATCCCAGAAGAGCAATAGCTGTTGTGTGTAGATTATAAAAGATGATGCATTCAGACAAACAAAACACAAAAAGGAAATTATGACTGCACATGAAAAAAGAAATCAAAAAGCTTTCAGTTGCCGACCAAAAAGTGGCTAAATCATGACTCATGATCCAGAAGTAACCTTCCAAACTAGCTTCCTGCCAGGTGAGAGAGAAAGTAGGAGAAGAGTGGCAACAGATTGAAGGTGAAAGGGGACAGTCTCCTGACAGTTAACACCTTTAAAAGTGGCGCAGGAACGAGTCCTTAAACTCAGAACTGTGTTCGCATTTTAGTGAGCTTCTCTTTCCTTCTTCTCGTAGTCAATGTTTTTTTAACTGTTAGGTGCCTGAAATAAGGTCTGTGGTAAAAACAAACTTAGAAGATACCACAAAAAATGGTGCTAACAGTAAATGAGACGACGAAACATCATCACGCCCAACATTAGCTTCCTTTAGCTTAGCGGAGGTGACTTGAAGTCATGTGACCGTGCTGTAGTTCCTTTATAGAGCGGCGAAGTCACGCCCTCTACGTCCGGTCCACGGGACCTTATTTCGGAAAAATAATGTATTGAAGTCAGTGGAGAGAGAAAACGTATCTTTCGATCCCGTTTGAATTGTGCCACGAATCACACATACGATGTTTGTCAATCTTAAAAAATAACTTCCACGTCAAAAAAGTCACAGTTTGTCGTAAAACTGTTGAAATATAAGACTGTGAAAAATACGCAACTAGAAAGACTACAAATCCCAGAGTGATGTCACAATTGTTTTCCTCGACTAACGGCCCGTCTACGCTACAGGCATCGAAAAATGCTTTCAGCGCTTCGCCCATTCACTTGAATGGGGTGACGTAGTTGATTTTGAATCTTCGCCGAACTGCATTGTGGGGAGCGGGGCGTGGCTTTGCAGCATCGCGAGCATCAAAAGTTGAGCAATGTTCAACTTTTGAGGCTCGATGCTTGGCATCAGCCAATCAAATCATGCGTATGCAAATCTGACAGTACGAGCGCTAGCCAATCAAACCGCGTGTATGCTGGGAGAGACTACGCAGGTCATTTCCTCATATTCAAAAAAATGGAGCGGTAGTGAATCACCCGGTGCTGAATGATCAGTCTCTGTTCACCTACCGGGACACAAACCGGAGGAGCGAGGCATGGAGGGAGGAGGCAGAGGCAGTGGGGTGGAACTGGTAGGTTTTCGCCTGTTTGGGGATTTTATATCCAGTTTACTTCGTTTTAACATTGCTATTGCTTTGTATGTCGGGGGCGGGAGATTCATGTGATTGGTTGTTGGTCGCCTTGGGCGCGTGAAATCGCCAAGCCTCAGACACGCCCAGCTTCAAGATCTTTTGATGCCTGTATGTAGACGGGCGTTGAGAAAGCTAAAATCAGCGCCATATAGATATAAAGCTTGTTTGAGACAAGCGAAACCTGCGCAGTCGCGATCAACGTCTTGCTAGTGCGTTGCATGATGGTTAGTCATTTTGTCCGACTTGCTCTGGAGGCTCGCCCACATGAGACGTTGAAATCTCGCGGGACAAAGACGCCCGCAGCCTTGAGAGCGAGGCGGCGCAGTTCCTCTCCGCGCGCTGCGGAAGCGAAATGCTTGATGGGAAACGACTGGCTGGTATCTCGAGCTGAGCGCTCATTGGTGGATTTTAACATGAAGTAACATTAAGTAACCCAACATGTTAAACAGAAGAGTAGGAGTCATATTTCGTGAACCCTTTGAAGAGTACTGTCACACGGTGTGATCATTCTATAATACACCATTTAAGCCCGGGGGAGAAATGCTAACGCTACATTAGCATCTGCGATCTTTTCTACTTCACGCTATCTGCACAAATGGTTGACATTAAACATTAAAAATACTAGGCAGTTAGTGATGGCAGTTTGACACTGAACTTCGAACGGAGCTTCAACCCTGGACTTCCATCCATAGAAGCAGTGCTTCGAAGCTTGCTTCAAATCACGTGACATGTGATGTCCGAAGCAGCAACTGCTTCATTTCCCGAATGAATCAACTCACTGGTTCGACGTCCAATCAGGCGATTCAATGCACCGCCTCGTCTCGATTCTGACAGGTGACAGGTTCAAACCGTTTCGAATTTGAGCGCTTCAACACTTTATGACCGCTCTAAACAATGCGCAATGTGTGGGTTGTTGTCGTAGTTTGCGTTGTTGTGTTGAGTTGTTGTTGGTATTGCATTTGAATTGGATCATAATAGAGCAAGCCAGGAAGACAGATCGGTCGTTCTGGCTCGGGAAACACTTTGAAATGTGGAGAAGCTGTGAACAAAAAGAAAATAATTACTATAAAAACGCTTCAATAGTTTAAGGCAGGGGTGTCAAACTCAATTTCATCGCGGGCCACATTCGCATTATGGTTGCACTCAAAGGGCCGGTTGCAACTTTAAGACGATATATATGATGAATATAGAATATATATTAAATAATGTATTATATTATTGGCTCTGCATTGGATTATTATCAGTCCTGGTAATAACTTCATAAATAACTACGTCTGAAAGCAGAAGTCTAGGGCACATCCTTGAAAGCAAATATTCAACAATGAAAGAACATCCATAACATGAATCTGTTTGCAATTTATTTATATCAATATGCCAATTACTTGTATATAGACTATTCTGCACTATTTCTATTATATTTTATTTGATTTACTTGCACAATTGTATTTTATCGTGTTGCACTGTTGGAGGAGCCTGTGACCTAAGCATTTCTTTGTCATAACTACACTGTAGCTATGTACATATGACAATACAATTGTATTGTATATTATATTCTTTGCAAGCTCTTGCGGGCCACATCAAATGAAGTCGCGGGCCGGATTTGGCCCCCGGGCCTTGAGTTTGACACCCCTGGTTTAAGGAATAGATAGCCCAGTGGATAGAGCCGGCGGCCAGGATGCTGCGATGTCGTCCTCGCAGCTGGTTCAAAGCCCGGAATAGTCAAACTTTTGATCATTGCTTTTCAACTTTAATACTTTAATAACTGATAAAAGGCCCTCTCCGCCCACAAAATGTTCCAGCACTCTCTAGTCTCTTCTCAATAACCCAATACACACAATTATAAATCTTTAATTGCAAATAGAACATGATATTCAGTCTTAGTGTGTGTGCGTCGAATATTCAGTTCATTATTTCAAGGCAAAGATACGTTAAACCCACTGCAGCCTTGCACTTTGCCAGGATACTGAAGCTTCGAGAAATGAACCTATTTCCGACACAATTGTCCAAGTGGTTCGACGCTTCCTTCAAAGCTTCATTTTGCCATCGCTACAGGCAGTTCAGAGAGAATCAAAGGCAGGCAGGCAGCTTTGCATGACATTCTTCTGGACGTGTTTCATTGTGGTGATCGTGAGGGTAGTCAATCGTTTTGTTGACAAGACAGTAGTGACGGCCATCTTGGTGACGTGTGTTGTTGTGCGAGACCAGAGATGTAGTTCATTCAGCGTTTCACACAAACAAAAGTGTAACTTCGCAGTTTTACGACATATTCTTTCTTTTTTTACTTGCAAAATTATCTTTTAAATTGACAAACATCATATGTGTAATTCGTGGTACAATTCAAACGGGATCGAAAGATAATCTTTCTCTCTCCACTGACTTCAATACATAATTATTATTTTTTCCGAAATAAGGTCCCATGGAGGTCCACCGGAAGGGGAGGGACTTCGCCTCTCTATAGCCCAACATTAGCTTTTTACTAACTTCAAATCATAAAGTGATATGTTGAGATTATCCTGCTGGAATAACCTCTAAATACCATACGTGTGTTTCCTACAAATTCCCCTGCAATCGTCCAAAATCCTTCCCTCTATTGCAGCATATGTAGGGGCTGGTTCAAGGCCTGAGCTACAGCGAGACAATAACACATGTAGACATGGCCGTGTGTGGAGGCGGACACACAGAAAAGGGAGAGGCAGGTGAGAGAAGCGGCTCTTCCTCCAGCAGACCATAGACCTTCATATTGCTGTCCATGAATTATCTGCCCATGGACACCGAGCTGAGGAGTGACGCAAGGACAAACTCTGAAAGAGAAACTAGACGGAGGTTACAGAGCACGGATAAGCAGCGGAGGAAAGAAGTATGTGGACCTTTGACTCTGAAAAAGTCATTTTTATGTAACTGTACTTAAAAAAACATAATCAAGTTGCAAAGAACCAAAGTCACACGATGCCTTGTGAAACTGTATGAGATGGTAACTATTAAGGTTCGTTTTGGATGGACTGGACTGCATTTTACAGACAAATGTTTACTGAAGATGTTTTTGACTTTTTGAGTCTGATCGTCGTTAGTGGACTGTGAGATTTGGGAAAGATGTATTTTTAATGTATACCATGTTGTAGTACCTTAAAATATTGTTTAACTGTGGTGCAATGGCAGAACAAACTGATCCTGTTTGCATCAGTCATGTGTTGGATGTACTGTATCTCGTGGCCTGGCCGTCAGCCCTAAATAAGTAACAAAATATTCTGGGAAAACTCAGATATTGAAACTGTCACATCTGAGCAGCTGCAGTGGAGGAGAATCTGCAGCAGGAGGTCACAGAGGAGAGGCTGCAGTCTGCTGACACACTTTCTATTTCACCTGCAGAGTGTCAGGTTGATGCGGGCGTAGGACAGCACAAAGAAATGCACGATTAAATCGAATGAAATGTCTTTATATGAATGTAAAGTCAGAATTCTTGTTCTTCGGCATGATTACAAATCAACCACAATGAACCACAATGTTTAATACAACTGTAGTCCCTATTATACTTTTCCTTTTCCTCTTGTGCGTGTATAGGTTTGTGTGCATGGAAATGGAAATTGAAATACAGTCTTCTACCAACACTAGCAATTTAAAAGTCAGATATTGTCACTACTGCTGTTGGTGAGTGACGGACATGTCTGAACCCTGCTGTTTCCCCATCGTCAGTGCTGACTGACATGATGTCGTACAATGCTGTCAGCACGTCATGTACAGCCGATCGGATAAATGTTGTGTAGCTGTCAATTCAGTTATATAAGTCTCTCTGTCGTTAAAAATACAGACGGCACTCCGACATGAAATTATAAAAGCTGGTACTGGGAGATGTTATCCATACTGATATGGGAAAAGGCAGTTGATAGGGAACATAAGATCCTATAGCATAATCAAACAGGCGGGAAAACAAAGAGACAGGAAGTACAGACAGACATAAGACAGGGAGTGTCCACATTTCAAAATAAAACACGAAACACTAGCAGATTGTCAAACGGAAAGTTGTGAAAAATGTCTCAGTTTATGTTTCTCCCAACTAAGTGTAGTTTTCGTTCTGAAATGACAGGATGATAAGCATTTTGATTCAAACCAAGCAGTCCTACAGAGACCGTAAGTCCAACAGGGAGCCACCAGATGTTCAGTGAGCCCTGATGGTTCTGTGTGGCTCATTAAAGCATCATGGAAGCACCGTAACCTTGAAGTGGTCGTTCAAGCAAGGCTGGTGCCATTAGCGTCCTTGTATCCCACAAGGACCCCTGAAGAGAGGCAAGACTGTCTATCTGTGCACTAATGGTGGATTAAAGCCAGTCTTGTTTGGCCCAAGAAATCCAGCATCAGATTTAATGCGTTGGACTTAAAAAACCTGTATGTTCTCGTTAAAGTGTTATATAGCTCTTTGTCTATGTAAATGGTGTGCAAAGGCTAAAATCCCTGTGTCCTAAGGGGCGGGACATCTCTAAGCGGTTGACGAATCACAACAGAGCCGGCCAGCGAACCAATCAGAGCAGACTGGGCTCTGGTTTCAGACAGAGGGTGAACAGAGGTGCTGCAGCACAGAGAGTATGAGAAGAGCTTTTTGAACATTAAAGCATGGAGACATGTAGAGACACTACATACTGATATACACCTGAACATCAGCAGGAGAGGACTCTTTAAAGTAGAGACACTACATACTGATATACACCTGCACATCAGCAGGAGAGGACTCTTTAAAGTAGAGACACTACATACTGATGTACACCTGAACATCAGCAGGAGAGGACTCTTTAAAGTAGAGACACTACATACTGATATACACCTGAACATCAGCAGGAGAGGACTCTTTAAAGTAGAGACACTACATACTGATATACACCTGAACATCAGCAGGAGAGGACTCTTTAAAGTAGAGACACTACATACTGATATACACCTGAACATCAGCAGGAGAGGACTCTTTAAAGTAGAGACACTACATACTGATATACACCTGAACATCAGCAGGAGAGGACTCTTTAAAGTAGAGACACTACATACTGATATACACCTGAACATCAGCAGGAGATGACTCTTTAAAGTAGAGACACTACATACTGATATACACCTGAACATCAGCAGGAGAGTACTCTTTAAAGTAGAGACACTACATACTGATATACACCTGAACATCAGCAGGAGAGGACTCTTTAAAGTAGAGACACTACATACTGATATACACCTGAACATCAGCAGGAGAGGACTCTTTAAAGTAGAGACACTACATACTGATATACACCTGAACATCAGCAGGAGAGGACTCTTTAAAGTAGAGACACTACATACTGATATACACCTGAACATCAGCAGGAGAGGACTCTTTAAAGTAGAGACACTACATACTGATATACACCTGAACATCAGCAGGAGAGGACTCTTTAAAGTAGAGACACTACATACTGATATACACCTGAACATCAGCAGGAGAGGACTCTTTAAAGTAGAGACACTACATACTGATATACACCTGAACATCAGCAGGAGAGGACTCTTTAAAGTAGAGACACTACATACAGATATACACCTGAACATCAGCAGGAGAGGACTCTTTAAAGTAGAGACACTACATACTGATATACACCTGAACATCAGCAGGAGAGGACTCTTTAAAGTAGAGACACTACATACTGATATACACCTGAACATCAGCAGGAGAGTACTCTTTAAAGTAGAGACACTACATACTGATATACACCTGAACATCAGCAGGAGAGGACTCTTTAAAGTAGAGACACTACATACTGATATACACCTGAACATCAGCAGGAGAGGACTCTTTAAAGTAGAGACACTACATACTGATATACACCTGAACATCAGCATGAGAGGACTCTTTAAAGTAGAGACACTACATACTGATATACACCTGAACATCAGCAGGAGAGGACTCTTTAAAGTAGAGACACTACATACTGATATACACCTGAACATCAGCAGGAGAGGACTCTTTAAAGTAGAGACACTACATACTGATATACACCTGAACATCAGCAGGAGAGGACTCTTTAAAGTAGAGACACTACATACTGATATACACCTGAACATCAGCTGGAGAGGACTCTTTAAAGTAGAGACACTACATACTGATATACACCTGAACATCAGCAGGAGAGGACTCTTTAAAGTAGAGACACTACATACTGATATACACCTGAACATCAGCTGGAGAGGACTCTTTAAAGTAGAGACACTACATACTGATATACACCTGAACATCAGCAGGAGAGGACTCTTTAAAGTAGAGACACTACATATTAAATTAAAAGCAGCCTTCTACCAACAGCTCTTTAAAAGCGTGATATTGTTGGTATCGACTGCGTCCTGTGAGCTCGGTCGTGGTGTGCTGTTGATGAGGAAAGAACATTTCTGAACCCCGCTGTTTCCTTATTGTCAGAGTTGACTGACATGACGTCGTGCAATGCTGTCAACACGCCATGTACAGAGTTTCCAGGACTTCACACTGCGCTGGTAACAGCAGGTTGTGTTATAATGTGTAGCTGAAAATCACACATTATAACACAACTATATTGTCATATTAAATAATACTTTTTTTGAGGAGCAATTAATCTGCTATCTGTTTTTCGTCAGCTACCGTTCATCACAAAGGATATATTCACTTATCTATTCAAATTAAAATAACCTTGACATAGAAATAGCTGTTATTTGCATATATGAAAATAAACCTTATTAACTGTTCATTAAGAAAAAGAAATGAATGTAATATACAGTCCGTGCAGATTAAAGACTCAGCAAGTAGAACACAGACATAACCTAAACCCTTTCCCTTCTTGTTGTCCGTCATAATGTCATGCAATGCTGTATGCAGGACTTCACACGGCAGCGGTTTACTGCTTTCAATTCAGATATGTTTCTGGTGTTGAAAATACACAACACTACTATCTTGTCATATTAAATAACAATTAATCGGCTTTCTATTTTTCATCAGCTACTGTTCTGTATTCTTATAGCTATTAGAAGAAGAAGAGATAGCTGTCATCTGCCTATCGGAAAATAATCCTTTCTGATATTTTTATTGTACGTGTTCATTCTTTGTGCAGTACATCTTGTATCACAAATAAAATAAATACATGTAATCAGTGTTAGATTAAAAACGTTCTTTTTCGAAAACATACCGAACCCAAACCCGTCTCTTTGGCCCCGCTCGCCGCAAAACAAAAGCCTGCTGTCGGCTTTATTCACGCGCCTCTGCAGACTTGACTATTGTTTGAATATTTAGAAACCCCGTGAAGCGGTCGGATAATGTCAGATCATTGCTGAGCGAGCCAAGCTTCAGTGTGGCCTCCTCAGAAAGTGGAGCTGCGTCTGCTCTGCACCCGGCAGATGGACACACAGACAGAACGTCAACATGCCGATGAAGAGCTCTGCGCTCAGCGGCGTAATCACCATATTTGGATGGCCTCAAATCCTCGGGTGCAACTGAAGATTTGTAATTGGAGCTGAATGGCTGCAAACTGACTTCACCCGCGAGAGGGGTTTATCGTGCCCTGCACAAGCTGAGCCAATGTCGTGGCATTTTGACAACTTTGGGTGGAGTTCACGTCTCGGATCGGAGTCGCCATCTGGCACCATGTCCCACGGCCCACAACAACACAGAGACCCTCCAAGAGTCTGGAGGGCCTCTGGGTCTCTGCAGAAGGCTGGGAGGACAAGGCTGCCATGTTTGTTTGTTTGTTTGTTTGTTTGTAGCTGCAGCGTTTTAAGAAGAATAAGATTAAATGTAAAAACTCTTATTCCCATTCTTCTCTATATGGTCTCTAGCTTGCCATGACTTTTTTAACACCACACATCCTATTTTTACGTTTATTTTACGTGTCTTTTAAACTTCCAGATTAACTACAGATTATTATTGTGATTAACGCAATTACATTCTTTAATTGATTGGCAGCACAAGTTTGTTTTTCGGTCAGTACAGGGACTCGAACCAGAGACCAAGCGGTGGCTGAGCCCAAGGACTTAATCCTCCGCTTGTTTTAAAAAAAATTGCTACAATAATTCACAAAATGCTATTTTCAGCCTCTCAAATATTCAGGTGTCCTACTGTGTTCTGTTTTATATCATATCTGATATTCATACGATAGTAATTATCTTACAGTATTTATTTTACCTTACAGCATTTGATAAAGTCATTCTCTCTCTCTTGTACAGCGTGTACTCATTCCTTGTATCACTCGCACCCTTTGTTATGTCCCCTTCTCTGTGTGTCCTGAGTGGCTTGTGTGTGGCGCCATGGGAACAGCCTTGGACTTTCATTATAAAAAAACAACTATCCTGCAGCTATTGCAGTGCACATGACAATAACACCTTTGCCTCTTGAAACTCTTCCACCTACTTCCTGTGTCTGATTGAAGGAAATGCCGTTAAGACGTGACACGCCTGGCGATCAAATCCACTTGTGTCCTTTCACACACGATCGATGCAAAGAACTCGTGCAGAAGCCATCCGATAGCTGAGCGATACAACGGCTTTAACAGCAAAATGTTGTTAATCTCTCATTTTTCATTCAGCCGTTTCTACACGGTATCAATGTTTTGGAGTTCGTCTTGAATAAAGATGAAACATAAAAACATACGTTAACATCAATTACATTTAAAGTCAACGTTAAAAAAAAGCTTTTTAGCACTTAAATGTAAACATTTAGCAGCAGCCATCTGTTTGGCTTCAACTGCAAATATAAATAAATGGTTTGCAGGGTTGTGTTTTCATGTTGAACCTGACCTGTTTTAATAACGCCTGGTACGTTTTCAAAGGTAGTTAAATTAATTCATCTTTTTCTGTATTTAATATGTTCATCTTCTTGAAAAGTAGAGTCATAAAAACATAGAAAATAGAAATGTTTATATAATGCAAAATGCATCTTCTACACCAGGGGTGTCAAACTCAAGGCCCGGGGGCCAAATCCGGCCCGCGACTTAATTTAATGCGGCCCCACACGAGCTCTTAAAGAATATTATACGGTTACATGCCGATTTACAGAAGCACGTTGCCCATAAACTACATATCCCACAATGCATCTCAAATATGAATTTAGTTCAGAATTTGACTTTTTTGCTTCAAAATTTCATTTTTCTTTCCATTTCCAGAATTTGAAGACATTTTGTGACATCAGCACTGAAGAGACTTCCAATTATTTGCCCTAGACTTCTGCTTTCAGGTGTAGTTAATTATGAAGTTATTACCCTATCCCATAATAACTTCTGCAGAGGCAATAATGTAAAAGTATACATTCTTTTATATATATTAAATATTTATATATTAATTTTTATATAGTCTTAAAGTTACAACCGGCCCTTTGAGTGCAACCAGAAAGCTTACACACCTTCCGGCGCAGACTGAAAACTCATCTCTTTCGACTCCACTTCGAGCGATAGAATGACTAACAAAGAACTACTAACAGAGCACTTATATACTAACAAAGGACTGCCTTATCTAAAGCCAGTTGAGCAGCACTTGAAACGATTGGCTCTTTGGAACCTGATGTTCTTATATGATTCTGTTTTCTTCAAGGTTGTATCTTCCTGGTCGAATGTACTTATTGTAAGTCGCTTTGGATAAAAGCGTCAGCTAAATGCAATGTAACCATAATGCTGATGTGGCCCGCGATGAAATTGAGTTTGACACGGCTGTTCTACACAGTACCGGTGTTTTGGGAGCATGAATAAAGATCACAACAAAAGACAAATACACAGCAACTTGAATTAAAGTTCAAGTAGTAGCTCAGTGGAAAATAAGCTTTGAGCACTTCAACATAAATGTAGAAATCCCACAGAAGCACTTCCATAAAAGAGGTTTGTATTTGTAAAGTTACATTTTAATAAATCATAGGCCGGGTTCAGCCGCTGACCTGTTTTAATAATGCCTGGTAGGTTGTTTGAGGAATTTAAAAAGCTCTTCCAGGCTCTGATTAATCTTTGATGTGTTCTGTGTTTCATCTTCAGAATGTCGTGAAAACATTGAATATGCTTTTACAAAAGCAACATGTACGCCCCAAAAAGGACGGCTCTCAAACTAAAATAGAAGCTTTTTAATACCTCCTTGGAAGGAGGAATTGGACCATGTCTGTGGGCAGAGCGTCTAACACTGGGGAGTATGTATGTTCACATGATCCTGTGAGGCACTTTGAAGACAAAGACTAAAGACCCACACTGCTCTCCGTGGCGCTCTGACAGACGGATACACATGCAAAACATATGTAGCGTCTCTACTTTAAAGAGTTCTCTCCTGCTGATGTTCAGGTGTATATCAGTATGTAGTGTCTCTACTTTAAAGAGTCCTCTCCTGCTGATGTTCAGGTGTATATCAGTATGTAGTGTCTCTACTTTAAAGAGTCCTCTCCTGCTGATGTTCAGGTGTGTATCAGTATGTAGTGTCTCTACTTTAAAGAGTCCTCTCCTGCTGATGTTCAGATGGATATCAGTATGTAGTGTCTCTACTTTAAAGAGTCCTCTCCTGCTGATGTTCAGGTGTATATCAGTGTGTAGTGTCTCTACTTTAAAGAGTCCTCTCCTGCTGATATTCAGGTGTATATCAGTTTGTAGTGTCTCTACTTTAAAGAGTCCTCTCCTGCTGATGTTCAGGTGTATATCAGTATGTAGTGTCTCTACTTTAAAGAGTCCTCTCCTGCTGATGTTCAGGTGTGTATCAGTATGTAGTGTCTCTACTTTAAAGAGTCCTCTCCTGCTGATGTTCAGGTGTATATCAGTATGTAGTGTCTCTACTTTAAAGAGTCCTCTCCTGCTGATGTTCAGGTGTATATCAGTATGTAGTGTCTCTACTTTAAAGAGTCCTCTCCTGCTGATGTTCAGGTGTATATCAGTATGTAGTGTCTCTACTTTAAAGAGTCCTCTCCTGCTGATGTTCAGGTGTATATCAGTACAGTATGTTCAGGAAGAAAACAAAGGAGTCCAATGGAGGAATTTAATAGTTAATCGTAAATCATAGTCTATTTTATATATGTCTTTCTTATATGAACCTGAAAATGAAATAGTGATGTCAAATCAATGTAGTGGAGGAAAAATACAATATTTGCCTTGAAAATGAAGTATAGTAGAAGTATAACATAGCATACAAAGTAGAGATGTCCCGATCCGATCACGTGATCGGGGATCGGAGCCGATCACGTGATTTTCAAAAAATCGGGGATCAGGAGAAAAAAATCGGGGATCGGGATTTTTTGATTTTTTTTTATAAAATATATTTTTTTAATTTAATGTTACAAAACAAAAATGACCATGTTCACGTCTTAAAGTCATCCTGAGGACTTAGTTTTGGTTTAAAATTACACAACATCATGTATGTGTTGCTTTCTTTGGGCTTGTTTTCAGACCTGGTTGCTTATTCCTCTCAAAGCACCAGAGTGGGCGCAGTGTCTGATAGCAGCAGCAAGCTAACGAGAGGCTACGTTCAGCTGGGGACTCGGGAGTCGGGACGGAGAACATGTCAGGAGTTTGGAAGTATTATGAAATTGAAAGCGAAGGCAGTGTAACAGCCAGATGCAATGATTGCAAGGCAGAGGTTGTTTTCTCTTAATGCATTGCATAAAGATCGGATCGGGAAAAATCGGTATCGGCAGATTGTCAAAATCAAATGATCGGAATCGGATCGGGAGCAAAAAAAGGTGATCGGGACATCCCTAATACAAAGTTGTACTTAAATACAGTAATTGAGGAAATGTATTTAGTAACTTCAAACCTCTGGCCTGTAGAATTTGACTCCACAGCTTTTAAATGTTTTTTCTGTTAAGTTTAACTTTTATTTTGTGAGATGTTTGTGTCCAAACAGCCGCTAAGAGCTTTCACGTTGTCACGTAAGGCAGCTGGAACACATCTGCTTCTTCCACTCACTCCCAAAGAGCCCGATGCATGTCACGAGGCGTCAATCTGAATCTCATTCAGTCTGAGCATACATCCGTCTCTGAGCTCCTCACAATCCATGTGTCCAAATCCCCCTGACGCCGTGCATGAAACCCATCACAGATATCAATCACCCGGCAACCTTCACCATGTGTCTGATTCGGCCTTTAAAGCATATCTCAAAGTCAAAGATGACCCCATTTTTTATGAATGATTTAAGAGCAAGAGTGGATTAATGCGCGTCCAAAGTGATGTAGCGGAGTCCTAAATATTAATAGTGAGGGGATTGTAGTGGAAATATGTCATGTGCTACCTTATAATATCCTTCATATGCTTAAACCAAATGAATGTTATTTCCGCTTGTTGTGCTTTCACCATTATTGTTCCTCTTCCTCCTCTCCTTCCCCTCCTCAGTCAAGGCCAGAACTGCTTTGACTGCTGGGATTCTCACACAGACACATCATACATCCCTGCTCCGAGAACTGTTATGCTATCTCCTTCTGAAGGCCATAAGGCCAGATGGTGTCTCATAAACAGTTCTAACCGTGTGAATCCAGATTTATCATTTTCCCCTCTGTTCCCCATATAATCTCTGCTCTTGCATTTGTTCTTTGCGCACTCTGGTAGACTTTTCAGACTCTGCCAGACCTGTGACATATTTACCTTATTGTATCGTGTATTTGAAGCTTCAAATAAATAACCAAAAGACAGCTTTCTCGATTCACCATTTATTTGTTTTTTACTCTGACTTATACTCTTTAGCCGTGTTTTGGGTCCTGAGATTTCCATAACAGGATGCCGCGATCTCTTCAAGAAGTGGGGAAGAAGAATAACTGGATCTGGGTTGGAAGCCTTCAAAGCCCAAAACAAATCTATGAAATATTGAGAGCTTGGGAGAAGTGCTGCATTTATCTGAGCACTCAACAACAGCGTGTGAGGAGGATAACAACTGCGAGCTTCAAATGGTAGCACTAGACCCCCGAAATTACCTCTCAACAATGTATTATTTGTGTTTCTGCAAAGTATACGAGAGATTTCAAACAAGCTGCATTCTGTCAGTGGGGGTTCTCGACTGCCTTGCTCGTGTTCTTTCATAAAAACACACCTCAATTCATCCAATAAACCACTATTTTGATTTGATTCGATTTATGCTGAATGTGTACAACAATAATACAACATTAAGCAGTGTCAAATTGATATACAAAAATATTACTGATTCTAAGTTATGTATAAACAAATGATCGACTTGATTACACATCCAAAAGGTGTGCTCAAATATCCGACGTATTTGCTTACTTTCCAACAAATCTGCACCATGCATCAAGTCCTTAATTCAATTATTACATAAAGAGATAATAACAATAACTGGCAACTATTTGTGATTGATTAATAGCTACACAATTCAAAACATGCAATTTTCAGCCTCTCAAATATTCAGATGTCCTACTTTTCCTCATATTTGATATTCATAGTAAATATCTTTGGTTTTAGAATGAGAAACAGATTTACTGACTTCACCAACATGGACTGGAATGGGTATTCTTTGTATATCTCATTATTTAGTTGGCGATTAATTGAGTGCTCTCGGAAAATAAAGGGCAGATTAATCAGCAATGTCAATAATCATTACTTGCAGCTGAATAAACAAGTTCCTGGTTAAAATCTGAATTTCCATATTTCTTATTCTCGACAGTCACAAGACGACACCAACACCTACACTTCAAAGGACAATCCACACAAAACAGAAACAGACACCGGAACAAAAAATAAATGAATCAATCCAAATAAATCTGAATATAACGAGGCAAGAAACCGTCATGAGCACCTTCCTGTGTTAGGTCATTAAAAGCACTTATAATGTCATCCGTCCAGAGGTAGCGCTCCCCAGAGTTAACGCATCTGTATTCAGAAACGGTTGTCAAATATGTTGTCAAGATTGTCAGAAAAAGCTTGATAAACAACAGAGAGGCCGTGAAAACACATTTCCATAATCAATTAC
The DNA here is from genome assembly GCA_036324585.1 of Champsocephalus esox. NCBI lineage: Eukaryota > Metazoa > Chordata > Actinopteri > Perciformes > Channichthyidae > Champsocephalus > Champsocephalus esox. The sequence continues at coordinate 41,845,461 of CM070487.1, read as the reverse complement.
CCTGCCTCGCCTCTCCGGCCCTCCTCCATCGGATGTCATCATTACATTTTAGTAATGTAATCACCGCACGACCCGGGGCCTTCGTGTAAATAAGAGGAACGCTCGCTCCGGCTCATATTGCCATTATTGTCTGTCTGACTGCTGATTGTCAGGTTAGCCGCTGAATCCATTATCCGGATTCCTCAAGGCTGAGCAGAATTGATTCTTATCTGACTCTGTTTTGTCCACGAAAAACCTCATCTGCATACCATTATATGAATATATTTCAGTCTCCCTATAGCCTCCATTACACCGCACACAACAACATATAGGCGACGTGTAGCGCTCAGATACAGTCAAGTGTGTCCGCGTGAAACAGAGACAGGGGCGACATTTTCTCATCAAGTCTTTGCCCCGGCGGCTTAGCATATAAACAGCTCCCGGGGTTTTCTTTGCCATAATTGGGCATTATAGATAAGAAACATATCTGGAGCTGCAGGCGTCCCGCGAGGCTCGCCATCCCATCATCACCTGCACGTGGAGAGTGACATGCATGGAGGAGGAGGAAGAGGAAGAAGAGGAGCTGAGGGAGAACAGCTGGCGCGAGGAAAGACTGAAGACCAGCACAATTAGAGGTATCTGATTCTTAAGAGGATTATGTTCAGGGCGTTTCCAATTGCAGAGACAGTGGAAGAACGGGAAGCTGTGACAAGAAGGTTGGAGTTATCTGAGTCTGTTTGACCTTAAAGGGGACCTATTATGCAAAATCCACCTTTTCATGTCTTTTATGTGTCCCCGCCCGGTGCGTCGGGGAACTCACGCAGCGTCAGAAAGTGAAACCCTCTCTCTTTTCCTCCGTACCCAAATGTCTAAAAACGGAGCAACAACGGAGCTGATTTCAGATTGGCTGCCGATATGACGTGATATCTGAAATGCGGACCCACGGCACTATCAGAAAGTTGCTATCATTTTTTTTATTATTGGACGTAATAGGGTCATTGTTTACATTAGCATCATGGCTAACACTCAGAGCTAGCCTTTACTACAGAGAGTGTGTGTGAAGAAGCTGGAAATAAAAAAAAGGAACTCACCTTGTGGTAAACCCGCAAGAGAGAAAGAGTTCGAGCTCCGTACTGTTTCAGAAATAATCCCTGATGTGGTTTTGAACATGATATGGCGTTTAGTCACGCAGCATTTAGCTCTCCGTAGAATCCTGAGCAGGCTTTAGCTCCGCCCCTCTTCAGGACTACGGACCCCGAATCTGTGTTTCTTTGACAGTATTTTGAGCAAAACACATCATAGACATGTTTTTAGATATTTTTAGATATTTTAGACCCAAGATATAAGCCTAAAAATAGCATAGATGGAGACCTTTAAGAGGATGGTTTGTTGGGCATTTCTAATTCAAGTGAGAGAGTAGTAGACGAATGGGAGGCATTGAGAAGGTCAGGTATTTATCTGAGTCTATTTGACCTTAAAACTAGGAAATGCTTATTTAAGAAGGATGTTTTTGAATACTTTTTGACATTTTTCTTCACATATTGAAGACACTTTTTAACTTTTTACGCTGCTATGTACATTCTCAGAGATATTGAAGTGACTTTTATTTAGTATATGATTGTTGTGCTTTTATTTAGGTCTTAATGTGTGCATGTGTCTTTTGATTGTGTATATCTACTGTAGGTATATACATATTGTTATATATATATTGTATTCGGGATTGTGGGAAACGGTATTTCGATCTCTCTGTCTGTGTATACACAAACTGAAAGATTGACAATAAAGTTGACTTTACAGAAATCAGTAAATCAAATGCTTTGACAGAAAACACATCCATCCCAAAGCTGCAATAAGCCTGTCCAATAAGATCACCTGTATTGTACTTACACAGCGTCCAAGTATGAAGGCCTTAAAATACATTTAGCTCCATAATAATAATAAGTGCTCTGTCATAAAGTGCTCTGCCTGCCATCAATGATTGGTTGATTACAATCAGCAATATCTGCTTTTCAGGAACATTATCTTTAGAGCTTTTTCGGTGACAGACCGGCGAAAGGGAAGCGATGAAAGAAGGTCAGGCCGTTTCACCTGAGTCTAATTGAGTGGGGCTGACCTTAAAGCAGGCATGCAGTGTATTTTCCAAGCTTTGTTGTTCTTGAAAATTGTCTTTGCAGCTTGACATCAATCAGTAAATCAAACGTTCACACAGACATGTCGGATGTGTGGCTGCAATAATTGTAACGCTGTTCCCACAGAACGAAGACACGACATCTCTCAAGTCTTTTTCCAAATCTGACCCAGAGTCATATCGTTGTTCTTCATACTGTCTGTGGATATTCTGTACTTTAGAATGTGCGTGTGTGTGTGTGTGTGTGTGTGTGTTGTGTGTTTGTATATAAGGGATTTTCATTGGGCACATGTGCTTTATATCTGAGCTGAAGTCAAGAGAATTCTGTGTGTTTGTTCTGTGCTTTTCTCTAGGGTTAGGGTTGCACTCTCGTTACATTACACATCACTTGTTAGACGCCTTTATCCAAAGCGACTTCCATACTCAATACTGTGGACAATCCCCACAGGAGCACTTTGGGGTGAAGGGTCTCAGGGACACAACGACTGCAGTGGGGTTTGAACCCGTGACCCCCTGATCTGAACACCAACGCACTAGCCACTGCGCCGCACGCCTCCATTACATTAAATGATATCTGCATTTTTCTGATGAAAGAGATGTAGAAGAAAGAGGAGATGGGATGAGAAGAAGGTCAGGTATGTCTGATTACATTTAAGTCTGACCTTAAAGGTGGGGTAGGTAAGTTTGAGAAACCGGCTCGGGATCGCTAGAATTTGAAAATACACAACCGGAGAAAATCTGCCACTTCCTCACAGAGCCCCTCCTCCAACACACACGAACGCGCACATGACCAATGAGGGCACGAGGTAAGTTTGTGCCCCGATGGAAGGCTGACAGGCAGGTAGGCCATCCAATCGATTGGTTGTACTTTTTACAGTATCACAGCTTCTACAGATGACATTTTTGTATGGATTTGTTGTCAAAGCACTTCAGATATTCATCGCTATCGGGATGTTAAGAGCATTCCATGGAATATAACAAAAAGTGTATCTCGAGCCGGTTTCTGAAACTCACCTACCCCACCTTTAAAGCTAGGGTATGCAGTTAATTGAAGAAGCAGTTTTGGTAATATGTATATTTGTCTATTCACTCTACAGCTTGACAGGAGAGAATAAATCAAACGACAAAAAAGCAAGATTTTTCTTAGTGTTTCAAATATTTAGATGTTCTGTTTTCTATTCGATTGATTAAGACAAAACATTATTGCATATTTGAAACGCATGATAATGAAATGGACCCTTCTGCATATGACTACTGTTGTTCATAACACGTTTTCCTAAGTAAACGTTTGACTTTTACTTGGGCTGAGTATTTGTACACCGTAGTATACGTCCTTCTACATTGAAACGATCAAGCAGAGAGTGTTTGAAAACGTTAATCATATTTGTTTTCTATTTGGTTGGGAACGGAGATATACGAGGGATTTTGTTTCTGTATTGCTCACATCATTTCCTGAGTAAATGTGACTCAAACTGTACCAAACAGTACCAAGCAGTACCAAACAGTACCAAACAGTACCAAGCAGTACCAAACAGTACCAAGCAGTACCAAACAGTACCAACCAGTACCAAACAGTACCAAACAGTACCAACCAGTACCAACCAGTACCAAGCAGTACCAAACAGTACCAACCAGTACCAAGCAGTACCAAACAGTACCAAACAGTACCAACCAGTACCAAACAGTACCAACCAGTACCAACCAGTACCAAGCAGTACCAAACAGTACCAACCAGTACCAACCAGTACCAAACAGTAACAAGCAGTACCAAACAGTACCAAGCAGTACCAAGCAGTACCAACCAGTACCAACCAGTACCAAACAGTACCAACCAGTACCAACCAGTACCAAGCAGTACCAAACAGTACCAACCAGTACCAACCAGTACCAAGCAGTACCAAACAGTACCAACCAGTACCAAGCAGTACCAAACAGTACCAAGCAGTACCAACCAGTACCAACCAGTACCAAGCAGTACCAACCAGTACCAAGCAGTACCAAACAGTACCAATGGGTCCAACATGTGAACACAAAGTAAAATATCAGCTGGAAATATCCATTTGTATCTCGTTCTGAACAATGGCTGCTAATCTTGTTTGAGTGTATTGTTGGTTTAACCCAGCCACTTCATCAGTACCTGCGAGGAGGTACTTTCTGGTTCTAATGCAGTACTTAAGGGCAGAGCGTTCCTCCGTAAGCCTGCTAACAAGCTTAAAGCCCCTGATTACTGGAAGACGGGGCAGATAACCCTCACGTTGATCCTCCCTGCGCAGAACGGGCCGCTGGTAAAGCCTGACCGTTGTTTTCTTGTTGGTAGTCTGGTGACCATCCATCAGGCGACTATTACAAGGGAATTTTGCGACTTGTTTAAGTCCTTCTAATCGAATTGCACCTTGCTGCAGCTCCCGTGGCACGCAATTGGTGGGCAATAAACAACAGAGGCAATGGGCAATTACTTCATATCGCTGGCGGACATGGTAACAGTTATTAGCGCGCCGAGCCCTCCTCTCACCGTCGTTACTCCCAATGGCCGCTGAGTACAATCTGTGATCTGTGCGCCATTTAGAAAGAAGGGGCAGTGACCTGGGATATGAGGATATGATTAAGTACCCCATTAAAGACCTCGAGACAAATCACGGAGGAATGGTGACAGCCAGCGAGCGTTCGCAGCCTGGGTGCACATTGCCGCTGTCAAAGAAAAATGTACGTAACTGCGAGTAACTCCTTTTATGTCCCAGACTCGGGTGGTGTGCAAAGAGAGGCAGTCTGCACAGCTTGTTTGCATATTGTGCGTTTGAATTTGCCCGGATCACACTGAACAAACTAATGATTTGTGATAGCTCACCCTGACGTGGAATAGAATACTGATTTAATTCAGGCTCACCCCAGCGGCAGGTTCATGATGCTTTTATTCTCTTGTATACTGTTAACGGGGAAGGCATGCACCAGAGACCGCTGGGCACTTAGTTCATTGCTTGCTCCTCTCTTCAGCTCATAATCGTCCCTGGCACTCTCCACTCGTGAACGACCTGCAAACACTTGATACACAAGTGGTACCCAGCCTTACGGTGGAAGAGGCGGTTGCCCTTCAGCCAACGCTCAGGGTAAAAAAGTCAATCACCAATTACACTCAAAACACCAAATAAAAAAATCCTGCATTTTCAAAATCCACCCACTCAAAATTGGCACGGGAGAAACTGATGATTCATATTAAAATGTTAGCACGGTTGACCTCATTGTAAAATATCAGTCTTAAAAGAGTATGAAGCTGAGAGGGGGTGCGTTGTCTCTATATGAAGCTGAGAGGGGGTGCGTTGTCTCTATATGAAGCTGAGAGGGGGTGCGTTGTCTCTATGTGAAGCTGAGAGGGGGTGCGTTGTCTCTATATGAAGCTGAGAGGGGTGCGTTGTCTCTATATGAAGCTGAGAGGGGGTGCGTTGTCTCTATATGAAGCTGAGAGGGGTGCGTTGTCTCTATGTGAAGCTGAGTGGGGGTGCGTTGTCTCATATGAAGCTGAGAGGGGGTGCGTTGTCTCTATATGAAGCTGAGAGGGGGTGCGTTGTCTCTATATGAAGCTGAGAGGGGGTGCGTTGTCTCTATGTGAAGCTGAGAGGGGGTGCGTTGTCTCTATATGAAGCTGAGAGGGGTGCGTTGTCTCTATATGAAGCTGAGAGGGGTGCGTTGTCTCTATATGAAGCTGAGAGGGGTGCGTTGTCTCTATGTGAAGCTGAGTGGGGGTGCGTTGTCTCATATGAAGCTGAGAGGGGGTGCGTTGTCTCTATATGAAGCTGAGAGGGGGTGCGTTGTCTCTATATGAAGCTGAGAGGGGTGCGTTGTCTCTATATGAAGCTGAGAGGGGTGCGTTGTCTCTATGTGAAGCTGAGAGGGGGTGCGTTGTCTCTATATGAAGCTGAGAGGGGTTCGTTGTCTCTATATGAAGCTGAGAGGGGTGCGTTGTCTCTATATGAAGCTGAGAGGGGTGCGTTGTCTCTATATGAAGCTGAGAGGGGTGCGTTGTCTCTATATGAAGCTGAGAGGGGGTGCGTTGTCTCTATATGAAGCTGAGAGGGGTGCGTTGTCTATATGAAGCTGAGAGGGGTTCGTTGTCTCTATATGAAGCTGAGAGGGGTGCGTTGTCTCTATATGAAGCTGAGAGGGGTGCGTTGTCTCTATATGAAGCTGAGAGGGGTGCGTTGTCTCTATATGAAGCTGAGAGGGGGTGCGTTGTCTCTATATGAAGCTGAGAGGGGGTGCGTTGTCTCTATGTGAAGCTGAGAGGGGGTGCGTTGTCTCTATATGAAGCTGAGAGGGGGTGCGTTGTCTCTATATGAAGCCGAGAGGGGGTGCGTTGTCTCATATGAAGCCGAGAGGGGGTGCGTTGTCTCATATGAAGCTGAGAGGGGGTTCGTTGTCTCTATATGAAGCTGAGAGGGGTGCGTTGTCTCTATATGAAGCTGAGAGGGGTGCGTTGTCTCATATGAAGCTGAGAGGGGGTGCGTTGTCTCTATATGAAGCTGAGAGGGGTGCGTTGTCTCTATATGAAGCTGAGAGGGGGTGCGTTGTCTCATATGAAGCTGAGAGGGGGTGCGTTGTCTCTATGTGAAGCTGAGAGGGGTGCGTTGTCTCTATGTGAAGCTGCTTCTACTCCACTACAATTCGATAGCAAATATTGTGCATTTTACTCCAGTACATTCATCGGACGACATTAGTTACTTTGCAGGTTCAAATTATAATTTGGATAAAGATATGGCAATATGATAAAGCATTACAGTTATCTTTACCTTTACAATCTGCCAAATGTAATAGATGTACTAGAACATTCATCCAGTGATATAATGTTATTCTGAAAATGTGTCTTTTACAAGTAGTAGTACAATTATGATCTGGTCAATCGCTTAGAGATGTCACGTACAATGTGTTGGAGCGCTATCCAAAAGAAGCATAACTGTTACATAGTGATGTCATTATGTTGCGGAAGTTAACAAAGGAGTTCAATGGAAGTGTTTCATGCATGGATCTATGCAGAGAACGGATTACGGCGTTAGAGGCGGGACGGCGAAATGTCCGGCCTCTCGAGAGCCAAACGATGGTATCTCGACCAATGGAGAGTGCGCACGTGCTTAAGCCCCGCCTCCTATCTGCAGCGTCTGATCACAGCTCAGTCAGAGGTCAAATAACTCTGGATTTGGCTTCGAGCGCATCTCACTACTGGGCAGAAGTCTCTTTCACGATGGAAGTCAACGGGAAAAGGTGTTTTGGGGCCCAAATTCAAATTATGTCACAGACTGACAAAGGGATGTCACTATGTTCCTGACGGCGTGAGTGGTTTAGGTGAGAAAGACCTCCCCCAAGACCTCCGTGAGTCTGAGTCCCTCACCCTGTTCCAGTCCCGCCTCAAACCCCACCTCTTCAACTCTGTATCCATAAGCCCCGCCCCCTCTCAATCAACTTCCTCCTGACTGCTTTTCTGTTGTGTTTAGTTTCTTTTTGTCTTTGTCTTTGTTTTGTTTGTCTGCCCTCCCTCCCAAATGTAAAGCGTATTTGGGTTCAGAAAAGCGCGATATAAAATTAATATATTATTATTATTATAAAGATAGTTTGTTCAATGTGATCCTGGCGAATTCAAATTATGTCACAGACTGACATAGGGATGCACAAACAGGGATTCTAGCCTTTGCAGACCATTCACATGCACTAGAAAGCCCAACATGCAGAATACCGTTTACGTAACAGTGCTTTTTCCGCCGAGACAAAAACACGTTTTCTGCAGACAAAATATTTTTCTGATCTGTATATTCTTGAATTCAGGTTAAAACCACCTTTAAAGACTGGATGGTATTAACAGGTAAACACATACTGTATTTGTGACCTCTACTGGCGGCCAGCATGAAATACAACACACACACACACACACACACACACACACACACACACACACACACACACACTTCCTCTGCCGAGTCCCCATCCCTCACAGCCTGTGTCAGTATAATTTACACAGATGATAAAGTCGCAATTTCCCAGGAGTCCAGTAAGCTGGTGAATAGAAATTGACTTTGCTGATGGATTATAAATCATTCATAACGCCGTGCTATTCCAAGACAATCCCCCATTATTTACCTTGGAAACAAGACGGTTTGGCTTCAGGAGTTTAAAACACGTCCTTAATCACGGCTGTGTGGAAAGGTCAGAGGTTTGATATGAAGTGATCACGGCTGCCAAACCAATCCAATGCTCAAGCTTCTGTGTGTGTTGTACGGTAGTATGTCTGTTGCATTCTCATACCAGAACAATCACTTTGAAGTATGCCAACAAAGCAGTGTGAGGAAGTGTCTGTTGTGATCCCACTTGGACCCAACATCCTGCGGGTGGGGGAGACCTGTGAAGTCAAAACAATACTCTAAATCCAAGAGTCACTCACATCATTGTACCACACGTGATCACTCATATACATCCTGCTTTTTGATTTGGTCGTTATGTTCAACTTCTTCTAAATCAGGGGTGTCAAACTCAAGGCCCGGGGGCCACATTCGGCCCGCGACTTCATTGTATGTGGCCCCACAAGAGCTTGCAAAGAATATAATATGTTTATTATACGGTTACATGCTACAGACGCATGTTGCCCATAAACTACATGTCCCACAATGCATCTCAAATATGACTTTTTTCTCCGAATTTGCCTTTTTTTCTTCAAAATATGATTGTTTACCACCTTGTACAATGGGCTTTGGCTATACTGTGTGTTTGATATGTTCATGTCAATAAAGCTTCTTTTTCGATCAATTGAATGTTTGAAAATAATTGACAGGAGTTTTTGGGCGAGGAACACATTGGGATTTTAGTCTTTGCAGACCATTAACATGCACTAAAGCCTTTATTACACACTACAGGAAAGAGGAAACCCCAAAGATATACATCCTGTGTGTTCAACTTCTTCTTGATGATGTTTAATTGTTTACTGTGTATCTGTTTACCACCGTGTACAATGGGCTTGGGTTATACTGTGTGTTGGATACGGTCATGCCAATAAAGCTTCTTTGGATTTGGAATTTGAATATTTTGTTTTACTTTTGACTTTTTGTATTTCTGTGTGGAGCACTTGGTCTGGAGGTTTTAAAGTGCATTATATATCGAGGTGGATTGGTTATAGGATATTTACACCTGCATTAGAAGACGTGACTTTGCCCGAAAATAGTACTTCTTGGTTTGAAGAACTGTCTTAGCATGAATTAAATGGCCTCCACTGGAGCTCAAACAATTAAATATAACAATGTTAACAAACAATGAACCCAACCTATCATATTACCAGCAAAATAGTTTGGCTGACTTTTCCTCATCCTCTCATATATGGTAGTAGATATTATATATTGTGGTTTTGCACATCTGGTCGGACAAAACCAAACATTTTAAGACACCGTAAAAATGTTGAATGGATTGACTGAAAATAACTTACAGATGAATCAATAATGATGTATTATATAACATCAATAATCATGTATTGATTTAATCCAAACCAAATGTACTGCTATTTACCAATCAACTACTCGTCTGGTTTATAAAATACATTCAAACATTGTGTGAATATAAGTGAACATGAATCCGGTGCTTATGTGATCTATAAACGGATTCTGAGAGGCGTTTGCTTCCCTCGAGTTATTAAACGCTGAAGTGTTCTCTATATTAATTATAATGACTTTGACAGTTGGTAGATCACACATCAAGGTCATCTTCTCAAGCATGACGGACGGCTTTGACATCACTTAGGATTGTGCGGATCTTAGAGGAGACCACAATGAGAAAGACAATCCTGTAACCTGATGTTAAAGGTTGCCGTTCTGCTGAGGAGACGAACTGTCCCACACACTTCGTCCATGTAATGAAACACCAGTCATTCCTTGATAGAGCCATTACATCAGAGTCTCCTTCAAAGCCACACAGCTTGTTAAATCTGATCTGCTTCCTCCCAGTCTTTACACACAACTGCAGGCATCAAGCACACTTAAAGCATAAGTTAATGTGAAGTTTACTACAAGTCGATGATGGGGTCAGGGGTGTTGCCGTGCGAGAGGCTTGTTAAAGTCACAGCCTAGTAAAGTCTGTCAACACAATAATCACGCAGTGTATCGCACTGTAAGCCAGCACCCTGCTTCGTTAGCTCCCTAACATGCTTTGGAGGCAGCACTCACACCGCTGTGGAGAATCGGGCTGATTCCACACGGCGGACAGAAATATGCATGAGTCATGCTTCAAATCCGGGAGGAACACCCAGCCTATAGCTCAGTGCATGTGGACTAAACACATTCTGGATGTTTGGCATATAAAGCCAACAAAAAGTGCTTTACATTCGACAACAACTGCCAGAAATCATACTTGTCAGTCGTGATTACGTCTCGTATGCTGATCAATCCGTTTCCCTACCGTTCAGCTGGTTGTAGACCACGTCCTCCAGCCTCTCCAGCCTCTGCAGAATAGACTGCCTGTCCACCAAGTTGGAAACTTTACCATTCCTGGCTCGCAGCCTCTGGTCGGACATACGCCCCATCTGGATGATCTCCTCGGACCGGTCCTGGATCCTGCAGTACACCGAGAACAGGATAATCCCCACGAACACCAAGATGTTGACGGTCAGCAAAGTTTTGATTTTGCGTGCCACGGCCATGAAAGAGAATAGTGTCCAGGCTGACTCAAGTCAAGCCCAGCAGTTGTCCATGTGCGGTGGCCTGCTTTTTGTGCCCACCTTCCTGTGTCTTGTTGCGGGAGGAGGATTTGGGGGAGAGAAGGTCAGGACCCGAGGAGCTGCGGATCCCTTCAGCACCGCGGACAGCGCGCTTTTAGCGGGGCATCTCTCCGTCACATCGACGCTGAACCTGGGGGAGGGTGCTCTGCTCCAGCCGGGGTCGAGCGACGCTTTTCGCGGGAGCCTCAAAGCAAAAGCTGCTCGGTCGTCGCTACATATTACAGGCGAGAAACGACGCCAGGGAAGGCATGCATCCTGTGCAGATCAACATATTCCCTCCGTGTTGCGATCCTTAGCCCCAATATGTCTCCATCCTACGGCACATGCACTGCAACAGCCACTCTTCTCGAAGCATCCTCTCTGCTGTCCTCTGCCTCGCGCTGTGATAGCAAAAGCGTTACACGATCCGTCCCGCTCTGCAAATATGAAGTCCAGAGAATATGTGCATGCTTCAAAAACAAGGCGGCGTTTCTCCTCCCTCCCTCCCTCCCTCTCTCTCTCTACCTCTCTCTCCCTCTCTCTCTCTCTCTCTCTCTCTCTCTCTCCCCCCCCCTCTCTCTCTCTTTCTCTCTCTCCCCTCTATCTCTCGCTTTGCTCCGTCACTCCACTATTATCATGATTGTTGTGGTTGTGTCCCTGGTCTGAGAGCAGCTTTCCCCCTCGGATGGTGAGCTGCTGCCGGGCATGCTGTCTCTTCTCCCGCGCGCTCAGTCGGGAGAGGAAGCGGCGTCCTGACGCGCAGAGGCTCCTTCATGAATATTCACGCGATGTGTCGGGTAAAATAAACAGCAGCTAATACTTCCACTCGGTAGATCAGCGTATCAGTCAGTGAAGTGTGAGGAACGGATTTTTAGCGATTTGATCCGCGATGCGAAGGTTAACAGTCTCCATCTCCACTCCTAATGCCATTGCCAGCAGCGGCTTAAAGCGTTAGTGCTTCACATATATGGGATTACATTTGCAAGCTGTTCAACTGGCCCTGCAACACATGCTTGGTCAACCTCAGGAGTGAAATCACCATCTCACTAATCACATGCTTGGGGGAGCTTTAACTCCGTCGCATTAGAAGAAACAAACACATACTGCACATACTGAGTAAATAACCTATTTCTAATCAAGTCCATTGGAGGAACATTGCTTTGTGTTTGTTTTGCAAGGCAAGTTTATTTATATAGCACTTTTCAACGCAAGGCAATTCAAAGTGCTTTACAAAAAAAAATGAAAGACAATAAGCATTACAAAAGAAAAGCTAATAAAATAAACATTAAGGAAAAGTACATGGATAAAAGTTACAGTGCAGTTTAAGATATGAATAGTTCAATTAGAAGCAGCGACAAAAAGAAAAGTCTTCTTGCTGGATTTAAAAGTAGTCAGAGTTGCAGCGGACCTGCAGATAGTACAGGCAAGAGATACAAATGGAGGACACAGCGGTACGATGAGAGGACCATTACAGCTCACACACACAATAATCAAACAACAAAAGTTGTTATACCACATATCGTGCTCCGAACCCGCTGAGCGGTTTTTAAAGTATACGGGTGACATGTTGAAGTCTATCCGTTGAGTTCCTGGAAGCCAGTGCGGAGCTCTGGGGAATGTGTTCGGCGGCAGCAATCTGGAAGAGTTGTCTGATGGACTTTTTTGCAGAGACCAGTGAAGACAGTTGCAATTAAGCTTGCTAAGAAGAAAGGCATGGCAGTTACTAAATCAGGCCCGTGGTGGATTTCATTTCGGCCCGCAGGATCATTTCTAATTACTATTAGATCTGGCCCGCGGTATATTGCACCTTCACTCCATCCTGAGGGTCTCCTCCGCTCAGAGCCTGAGCCCAAACATTGATGACCTGCACCCGCGATGAGATGCCAAGTATCTGAGCTAGCACCAGAGCAGCACACTGAGTTCAATGGATGTCCTTCTGCACTTTCTCTCACGACAACAGGGCATGTTTGGTTTGTTCTTTGAGGGGAATAGTTTTTTTGAAGCTGTTGTTGGCCTGTGGAGAAATAAGTGTAGAGGAAACCTCTGTGTAGCAATGCAGTGGGAGTCACCAACCCAGTCTCACAAAAACACTGTAATAACTACGTTGGTCCACAACACAGGACGTAGTATTTCTACAAAAACGCCTCTGAAATTGTAGGATCCCTACGTTTTTTTTCACCATTCATTCCAATGGCTCGCGTCTATGTCACGTGATCTTCACATTTCTCCCTGCAGAAAAAAAAACATGGCCGACATTCGTTTTATTCTCGGTGTAAAATGCCTATTTTAAAGTTAGTTTGGCGATTAAAATGCGTTTTGATGTCATTTGATGCGAGAAATATGAGTTGTTATTTCAGATTATGTGTGCAGTGGATGTACATGATCTTTAGTTTGCTAGTTATTACGAAGATTACTTCAAGAAATTGTGTCTATACAACGTTTTCATTGTTACCAAGGTGGTTGCTAGGGACGCTGCTATCGATATTATTTCTGTTATGTTGTGTAAAATGGTGTTATCTTTATTGCTACCCCCTTCCCCGTCAATGTATAGTGTTGGTCTACGGCGCAAACGTATTAGTTTAACAAAATCCGCATCTAAAATGGTGGCATAGTGTGGTGCCGAGAGACGGGAGTCGGAGGCGGGGTATCAAAGGTACAAGCTAGACTTTTATTTAGCATCTCAAAACACATGTAAACAGCTTCATGCCCGGGAAGCGAAGACCGGCGGAGACAGGAAGTCCGGCTCACTAAAATGTCCGTGCAGAACAATACCCTAACCCATAGATCCGTGGGTGAATAATGTCAATCTTCGTAATAACTAGCAAACTAAAGATCATGTGCATCCACTGCACACATAATCTGAAATAACAACTCATATTTCTCGCATCAAATGACATCAAAACGCATTTTAATGGCCAAACTAACTTTAAAATAGAATTTTACACCGAGATTAAAACGAATGTCGGCCATGTTCTTTTTTTCTGCAGGGAGAAATTTGAAGATCACGTGACATAGACGAGCCATTGGAATGAATGATGAAAAAAACGTAGGGATCCTACAATTTCAGAGGCGTTTTCGTAGAAATACTACGTTGTGGACCAACGTAGTTATTACACGTTCTTTTGTGAGACTGGGTTGGAGTCACGACTCAGGAAGGAGACACGGGGAGAGCAGGAGCTTTGATGTCAAACACTGATGGTTTATTTAGGAGCTTCGGCCGGAGAGTTCACATCACAAGTCCAAGAGCCAGAGGTTCTGACTTCACGGGAGAGTTCCCACGTCAAATCTGGAGCGCCTCTCTCTCGTCCAGCCCAATCGTTACACAGAGTTTTCAACAAAGAAGTGCTTTAGCCAATCAGAATGCAGATCCTGCAGTACTGGAGGCGGGCTTTACTGCACTCGCGATGTGACAGTGAAGGGAGAGATCTGCTTATGATCGGCAGAAATATAACTCAGATAAAACCGTAATAACTCAATATGATATTGTCAAATCAAAACGGTAACAATTTGCAGTGGTATGTGTGTGTGTGTGAGAAGGCCTGCTCCCGGAAAGCTGGCAGCTGACACAGAAGGACTACCGAATTTGGTGATTTGCGGTAAAGAAATAAACAATTCCCTGAAAAAACCAGCTTAGACCAGTTTAAGATGGTAGCTGGTGTTAGCTGGTGTTAGCTGGTGTTAGCTGGTGTTAGCTGGTGTTAGCTGGTGTTAGGCTGGTGTTAGCTGGTGTTAGGCTGGTGTTAGCTGGTGTTAGCTGGTGTTAGCTGGTGTTAGGCTGGTGTTAGCTGGTGTTAGGCTGGTGTTAGCTGGTGTTAGGCTGGTGTTAGCTGGTGTTAGCTGGTGTTAGCTGGTGGTAGCTGGTGTTAGCTGGTGTTAGCTGGTGTTAGCTGGTGTTAGCTGGTGTTAGCTGGTGTTATGCTGGTGTTAGGCTGGTGTTAGCTGGTGTTAGGCTGGTGTTAGCTGGTGTTAGGCTGGTGTTAGGCTGGTTTACCAGGCTGGAAAAGCTGGCCAGGCTGGTCTTGCTGGTTTGTTAGTATAGTTGGCCAGCTTGGTATGGCTGGTCAACCGGGCCAGGTAAGCTGGTGTCTGCTGGTCAAGCTGATTGTCCTGCGGGCTGGCTGGCTGGACTGACCAGCAAAGCCCGCCTGGTAAGCTGGTCAAGCTGGTTAGGATGGTTTGATTTTTTACATTATGGATTTCTCCCCACATACTATTAACTAAGTTCATTCATATGACCTATGGACCTGGTTTGTTCTGTTCTTTATTTCAAGAAAAATAATTGAAAGATTAAATTGTTTTGATTTCATCTATTTAATTTACTAAAATGTAATTAATCAATTAAAATCTGATACATGGAGCAGTTCATTCATATAATCAAACACTTTAACAGTACAATCATTCAGGTGGCATATTCAACACTAAATAGTTTAATGTGCAGGAACTGTGGTTTGATTGACAAGTGCAGAAGTAATGTTATTTAACAAGGCAATATGCTGTGGCTTCAAACAGAGTTTAAGAAAAGCAACACAGCTTTTAATTTAAAACGAAGTCTTTAATTTGAATTGGATACAGGAAGTGGCATTCGACTGACCAATGGTGTAATTCCATCCCTCAGCTGAATTTATAACACTCAATCATCACAGAAATACCTTCAAAGGGAAGCTAATATGGACAAACACTGGACAAAAGGTCACATCTGATGGCTAGATAAGCATTGAATATAAGACCCCAGGTCTCACAGACCTATGGAAGAGGGAATAGGCTTGAAGGCAAAACAATAAATGGTGGCCAAGGGTGAGTACTTACGTACTCTAATGTGTAGAAAAACTGCATTGTTTTACCCATGTTTTGTCTTCATAAATGGTAAATGGTAAATGGACTGTACTTATATAGCGCTTTATCCAGTCTTTAAGACCCCTCAAAGCGCTTTACATACTACATGTCGTTCACGTTTCATAAGGAAGATTTTTGGTGATAATACAAACCTGCAATAATGCATACCAACACCAATTTATTTAGAAGAGAGAATAAATAAGTTAAAACAAATATTTACAATTTAATTTTGTCATGTGTAAAAATAATCACATCCCTTTTTTATCATCTTATTCACACAACAGTGGTAGGTTCCAACATTTGAGTCTCAAGGACAATTGAAGAACATTTATAACAATAAGAAATGCAGTAATCCAAAATACAGGTAGTAGTAGTGAAAGTACTTTAATGGTAGCATGTTGCCTTTTAAAGTATAGTTTCATCCCTTTCATAAGAATGCAATACAGAGGTCCGTCTGTCATATCAGAATGTTTTATATAGGATTTCAGACTATTGTGTTCCTGACAATCACTGACAAACTGTAATTCGTAATTTAACAGTATGTTTACATTAAAGACATGACACACAAAATATATGGCAAACAATGATATTTCATCATTAAGTCAATAATCAAGCAATACATTAAACACAATTCAGGACCCACTTGTATCTTTACATTAAAAGAAAATACATCAATAAAACACTCAAATGTACAACAAGATGCCCCAGATTGGAGCTGCAACAATTACTAAATTAATGAATTATTTGCTAACTATTAAATTACAACTATTTGGAAAATCAATTAATCGTTTTAAGTCACTTTTAAAATGTGAATATTTTCCGGTTTATAGTCTTCTATGACAGTGAACTGCACTCTTAAGAGAGAAAGTGCATCTCTGTCAGCAGAGCTCCTGTCAGTCAGAGGGTTGGGTCCAAGTCGAGATGTCATGTGAGGAGAATGAACTAAAACACACTGAGATACAGACGGAATAAAGGCCCGGCATATTTTTATTAAATGATACCCTTTCATGCATCGGAGCCCCTTCCACATCCTCTGCACGTCTCAAGAAGCAACATGCAGAGCAAGATAACTACTTTTTTGAAATGTTTTAATTAATGATTGACAATAACTGGCCTCTGGACATAATACTGGAGGAGAGGTGTAAGTCCATTTCTGTCAATATCATGGACTGTGACACTTATAGGAAATCTGGCTGAGCGGAGGTTCATGTTTCTGTATGTGAGAGGGCGTGTCTGTCTATGGGAGGGTGTGTGTGTGTGTGTGTGTGTGTGTGTGTGTGTGTGTGTGTGTGTGTGTCAATTATTGTTCATTTTTAGATTTTAATTGTGTATGTGTGAGAGATAGAGAGGGGCACTCAGAAAGGCTGAGAGCAAAAGAGGGAAGGAGAGAGAGAGGTCGGGGACATCATACACCCAGCATGTGGGCCTGTGTGTGATGTGGCTCTTTGCAGTAACACAATGATTGGATCTTTATCTCTGATTGGTCGGCCACCCCTGGCCTAAACAGTTGGGAACAATGAGTCACTTGCGTCTGACACTTATAGCCTCGAAGATTTCACACCTTGGAGTCCACAAACACCGAGAAGGAAGTAGTGTACCCACAACCATAAACCATCTGTGACCTAGGGTTGCCTGGTCACAGCATGGGAACAGCAACATCAGGGCTGAAGCAGCCGATCTCCTTAAAGGAGACAACAGACGACATATCTAGGAGTCTAGGACAATTAAAGCTGCAGATCGAGCCATAAGAAATGAATGCAGCTGCTTATTTAATGTTTCATGTTGTTTTTATAGGCGATCATTTAAGCGTTGTTAGTTCCATGTTTAATATGTGCAATAAGTTCATTTAAGTTGTTGCAATACACATTGAACCAGTCCGGCCCTCGACTAGTGCATTTTTTTATTTTGGCCCACTGTGTGTTTGAGTTTGACCCCCCTGCTCCAGATCGTGTTGAAGCATGACGGAGCGTCCACACTACAACTCCAAAAATAGCTTGGAACTGGGCTTGTCTGGAGCTTGGGGATTTTATTCAAGCAACACGACCAACAACCAATCACATGAATCTCCCGCCCCCGACATACAGAGCACAAAACCCCCGGGGATTTTATGCGAGCAATATATATATATATAAACTCCCCAAACAGGCGAAAACCTACCAGTTTCCCCCACTGTCTCTGCCACCTCCCTCCATGCCTGGTTCCTCCGGTTTGTGTCCCGGTAGGTGAAGAGGGTCTGGTCATACAAAACCGGGTGATTGCTACGGCGATAGTTAGTTTCTCCTCCGACTTTTTTTGAAATATAGAAATGAACGGCGGGATATCTCTCCCAGCTTAGACGCGGTTTGATTGGCTACGGCTTCAGCTGTCAGATTTTGGGCAACGGGATTTGATTGGCTGGCGCTGGCTACTCCGGCGTCTCAGGCGACAGAAGTTGAACATTGTTCAACTTCTGTCACCTGAGACGGACCGCTCTGCTACCCACAATTCAGTTCGGCGAAAAAGCGAGGCAACGTGACGTCACCCCATTGAAAGTGAATGGGCAGATTGGAGCAGATTGGAACTTTCGACGCTGCCGACGCTGTAGTGTAGACGGGCCGTGAGTGTTTTCAGTCCGGCTGTGTGGTCGACAGCGCAACAACCAAAAACACACACAGTATATGTATCCATATATCTCCAGTCTTTATTAGAGCTAGTGTTGTCCCATGTCATGTTGCCTTGTGTCACCTGGTAACGGTGTGTAGCAGTAACCGTCTCCCCGTGTATTCGCATTGCTTTATATTTCTATTCGACACACATTCAGCAAGAAGTCAAGCTTTTCCACAGAAAGAAACCTGCCTCACATTGCAGCCCACGTTGGTCTCTGAAGTGCAGCAGAAACTCTACGACGAAAAGCAAATATCTTTAAGGACATTGGGGATAAAGAGCATAGCCACGCAGTGATGATTTAAAACGCTTCAAATCACTCATCTCAAATTCCAGATGAATTAGTGAATCACGTCCCAAGGCATCTCGCCTCTCTTAAAGGCAAACCCAGACATGGCACCGGCGACCCAAAGCCCTTTGATCCCACTTCACACCCACCGGAGGATCTCAGGTTCTCATTTGGTGTGCTGCTCCTGACTGAAACTGTCAGAACACTTTATAGTGTGTGCAGCTCTTCATCAGAGGACGTCTGGTGCAAAGGTAATCTTGTAAGCGTCCTCGTGCCTCTTTGATAATGCCTCGATGGTACGTCTTTAAGATGAAATCAATTCTGCTTTTCTGAGAGCAGGTTGAAGAGCCTTCAGTTTTAATCCACTCTGGACTCACAGGTAGAGGGAAGTGGGGCACTTTGATCATGGTGCACATCGTTCATCCAGTCAGGAGAGACGGTTCTGATGAAAGAATATATTTATTGCCAGAAATACACAAATGAATGTAAAGGAGTTTTGGCGATTAGGCCCCGTTGTGCGGGAGTATCATTCGGGAAGAGAGAACCGATCCGATGAAACCCCCCGTGGTCTAGACACTGGTGGTGGTGAATGGATGGGTGGGGTCGGTCTGAAGGGGAGGGGCTTAGCTTGACCCTGGATTCAGAGGGACGGGAGGTGAAGAGGGGTGGAGGAGGGTTGCGCCGATTCACCTGGAATGAGAGCTGTCAGACGGGAGAGCAGATTTAAAAGGTTTAGCGGAGCGCTATGATAGGCTTGTGAGAATAGAGCGAAGTGATTGGTTAAGCCTGGGAGTGACGCCCCAGATCACTTATCGAGAGGAGAGAGAGTAGTAATAAGCCGCGTTCACACTGCGGTACTTTTCCCACAAAGGTTGATGCGAACTTAGTTCATGATCGCGTTCACACCAAAAAGAGCCGCTCGAAAGTCCCTGCTAGAGAGCAGGGTCTTTCGAGCGGCTATTTTTTGAGAAAAGAGCTATATTCCTGATTGGCTGGGCGGATTGCAAACCACGCCCCGTAACACTCCCAACAAGTTTTGTGAAGCCGCCATTTTATTATCCTCGCATTAGCATTATTAGCATTAGCATTAGCCCAGCGCAGAAACGCAGAGAGACTAACTTATGGCAACACAAAATAAAACATGGGAGCGGTGGAGATGACGAGGTGTCGGCGTTCTGGCGATTTACTCGGAAGGCTTCAGTAGAAGCTGCTGGGACACCCAGCAGCTTCTACTGAAACCTTCCCCAACTCCGGGGACTTCCGGCCGGGGACTTCGGGCGGCAGTATACGCCGTGAAGTGGGTTGCGGCCTGCCAGTAAACCCAAAGCAGAAGAAGAAGAAGAAGTGACGTCAGCGGCTTCATTTGCCTAATCCACCCCCAGGGACTTGTTCCGGTGTGAACGCGATCTGTACTTAGTTCATGAGAACTAAAGAGTTTGCATGAACTAAGTTCGCATGAACCTTTGTGGGGAAAGTACCGCAGTGTGAACGCGGCTAATGTGAATGAATGAGTAAAGAAGGTCTTCCTGGTTGAACTTGCGCTGAGCTTCATGTGTGCTCTATGAAAAGTGCACAACCACATTAACATGAGAGATCCTGTGGTTCCTCTTTTCCACAAAGTCCCTGCAATCACATATGCAACACTACACTGCACGCTATTCCTTTTAATATGCCGTTACACCACCTTCATTTTTAATAATCGTACCCCATGTGCTTCCTCTCCGTGTTTAGCTGTGTTCACAACGGGCTTTGTAATCAGATTTTAATTAGCATTCCTGCTGCACATCACAAAAGTTGCCGATTTAATCCAAGGTCTGCAGAAACACACAGACCGTGGGGAAATCTGTATTACAGTCGCCATGCTGCTGCAGTCTTACACAACGCTGAAACTTCTGCTGTGCTCTTCTGCGTTCAGCACCCGGCTGGCGCTCAAGTGTTTTACCCATATTAACCCGGGTCACTGCCAGGGCACCTTACTCATCTCACTGAGTGTTCCTGCATACGCTACTCCAACAGATTCCGTGGGAGGATGTGGAGGACTGTGGGCATCTGGTGCTGCTGCGAATATCTACAGTCAAGGATTCATCAGATCTGAGCTCACAGGAAACATTAAGTGTAGCTTCCACTTTGACTACCCTGCAAAGTGTAGTCACCCCAACAGTATGGATGTTTGCTCCACATTAACTGCACTTATAATAATAATACATTTGATTTATAAGCGCACTTTTCATTTGAGTAAACACAATTAAGTAAAATGGTTGAAACAAAACCACATAAATAAAAACAGCGCCGTGATACGAGTGTGTTAATAATGTCAAAAGTAGTTTTTTCCGTCAAATGCTAGTTATACTCAAGTCTGTATTTTTCTATACTTGAAAGAAAAAAATCCAACAGCGCTTGTAGATAAATCTGAAATGCTCCTTTAGCATTCACGTTGCCCTGTTATCTGTAACTTACAAGCAAAGGACAAACACATCCTGACATTTGTTCTTCAGTTGTTTAAGATATGCTCGCTAACTAATTTGCTATCTTTTATGAACATTTACAAATAGCATTTAACTGTTTTACCACGGGATGTTTGCTAGCTTTTACGGTAAGGTGGCCAGATTAGTAGATGACCATTACATGTATGTATGATCTGTATGTGTAATGTGTATTTGTAAAGCGCTTTGAGAGTCATTGATAAAGCGCTATAATAAATATAAGGATTATTATTATTAGATTTGCGGTCAATATCTCATTAACATATTTTCGTCACTGTTAAAGAAAAAAGGGGACAATTCTGGTTCAATGTAATTCGAACATTTGAACTGGTGGATACAAACAGATGGAAGATAGCTCATATATGAGACTTCAAAGGTCTTTTATTTTGAAACTCTACATCAGATGTTCCTGATTCTCTCTGAGTGACTATGGGGTGTCCTGCTCTCACCATGGAGTGAAATAAGTATTTGATAATTTGACAGTTTTTTATGTATTCTTGTACAAAAACAGAAGGAAGTGAAATAAGTATTTTATTGAAGTGAAATAAGTATTTTATTGAATTTGAATGACCCTTTGATTATGGACGGTTTCCATTAAATAATAATCAAAATATAGATGGACAATAGATTTTAAACAGCTTATATTTTAAATTGTGCTTCAGAAAGTAATGTTATTTTAGGAGTGTTGAAATTGAAATGAGTCACCCAGTGGAAATGTCAGATAGTCTTCATAACTGTACATTTTACATTCACTCAGTTATAATGTGGTAGTTATACGTAGTTTGTTTTAAATTATTATTGATCACATTATATCGTACGTATTTCTTAATTTAAGCTCCAGTATATATGAATATGTTTGGTGTGTTTTTTAGGGATATTTGTTTTTGACCGAGTAAACGCTTTTATTTTGAAGGCAATGTTTACGGGCCTCGACTGTAATGCATATTCGCGCACCGCAATACAACGTGCGGACTGGCTTGAGTGTGTTTTCAGAAGTGGGGGCTGGCTCGACCACAGTCTGTTTACCCAGCGTTTCCTCACATGAAACGTATTATTTCACCTTGCTATGTGTTTTTAACGTATATTAAAATACAGGGGCATTTCCGGGGACAGTTTCAACCGGGGACAAGCCAATACAAACGGGGACTGTCCCCGGAAAACGTGGGACGTCTGGTCACCCTATTTTACGGAAATGTGGCGGACATCGCTGTATGCTAACAGACAACAGACAGTGTAACCCTTCTTTGTGTGTCCTTATGTCTCAGGATGTTGTGCCAAATAACAGAAAACATATACTTGTTAAGTATTACATCTACTCCTTTGGGTTATTGCATTGCTGTCATTTCCAAAGCGGGTGAACATGTTAGCACACAGCAGCAGATAATGTAGCAACATTAGCATTAATTCAGAGTTGTGTTTCAGGACATTTAATGAACTTAGGTCCAATGTATGTATTATGTTAGCTCTGTTTTGGTGTGTATAGTTGTAAATATGCAGTGGTGTTTATTTATTAATCATTTAGTATAATCACACAAATTCTGTGTTTTATATTTAATAATTCTGTGTTCTTTATTTATTGATTGTTCAATATCTGACAAGGCCGGAGATGAAAAACTTGGGTCGCAAGTTCCTCAACAGTGCATCACAAGACATCTTTCAATATTTGTACCTCCACCATTAAACTGTCGTATTCTGCACATTTCTTATACTATCTACATACATCTTATAAGAGTATAATACATATGTATAATATCAGTTAAAATAAGTGCTTCAACATAGTTAACATTGCTGGAGGTATACACAAAGTTTTTCATTCATTGCATAACTACACCATTGTTGTGTAGGCCTATATGATATGTCAATAAACCTTAGAAAATCTTGAAATCTTGAAAGGGATGTGCAAAATAGTCATTGCATACAGTCTTTAATTAACTATTAGTAGAGAATAACGAGTAATGAACATACTTTATAGGGATCCTATTAATATCTAATAATTAAAATAATTAAATTCAATAACATGCTTTAACCACTAGGTGTCCCTTTATATCAGTTGTGCACCGTGTAAATATAGCCTATCTACCAATTGAATCAAATATAAAAGTGAGCCGAATTAGTGTTGATACTGCAAGGAGACGTATTGTGTGAAAAGAAATGTAAGATGTTGTTTAATGGCTGATATATTTATGATCCACGTCACGTTTTCAGTTCCTCATGTTTGTCTAGAAGTCTTCTCATCAGGGCTCTATAAATACAGAACTACGGCAGATATGTAATATGTAATGCAGCCGAACCGTGTATTACAATGCCATTATGTGATGACTTTCAAAGAGAAAAGCATATGTTAGTCAGCAGCTAAATGCTCCACTCTGTTCACCAAAGTCTATTTATCAGTACTTTGTTCACGGAGAAATATCGACTAGTGCAGCTTAAAATACAAAAAGAAACACTCTAAAACTATACACGGACCTCGCAGTAAACACAGAGGAGTCTTAACCCTCAAAGAGGATACTAACCAGTGTGAAACTAAGGTAGGAAGTACTTTTTAGGGGACCATTTAGCTTGCCCCACTCCAGTGAGTGTTCTCCTAAGTTGAAGCCGCTCTTCACTGTTCGGTTCACAAGAGGCCCACACGGCCGGGCAGAGTGCATTTGTTCAGACAAGATGCCATTAAGCAAGGACAGCCAGAAGTCAACGGATCACTCACACATCCGCTGCACTGCAGGAATACATTTAGCAGCAGAGGGAGAGATCAAAATATCTTTCCATCAGCTTTGTTCTGAGTCGTAGAGCTGCGTTTATGTAACGCTTCATCCTGGTTTCTACTAATCAAATGCCAACTCGTGAATATGTTGATAGAATTTAATGAACGAAAGACCTTGTGGTGTCTTTAAAAGCAAAGCAGTTTCTATTCAGCAGGCTATAGAGGAAACGTATAGTTCCTTGCACAAAGGAAAATATTTGGTTTTAAAAAATTAAGTCCAACATTTGGACACGGCAACTTTCATCTAAAATACACAAGGTCGTTTCTCCCTTAGAGGAATAATGTAATCCTCCTGTTGTATTCACACCGTCTAATATGCAGAACATTTCCGCATAAATATAATTTAATTTACCTCAAGCGGCATCAAGGTCTGTGTGAACTTTGTGGGAAGAGGAGAAAAACAACAACTAAAAAATCAGCAATAGTGACACCAACAAGCCACATACAGGATAAAGGAATAGATACACTTAATATGTCTATTGAAGCCATTAGCATACACATACAGTAAAGTTGTGCATGCAGTGTGTCGCTAAAAATCATATTCACCTCAAATGGCACAAAAACTCTCTGGGGATTGCCCCCCGTTCGGCTTCACGCACTATACATACTTCCAGACTTTTTGTAGCAGCCACTCCTTACCTCTGTCATAGTTTCCATTTCATTCTGCCACAAAGTGCATCCAGGTAGTCTGTGCTGTTTTGTGCCAGTGGGGCGTAATGTAGGCGAGAATGCCCCTCGACCCCACCGTGCATCTCTTGATTGACATCTGTCACGGATAATGGTCATAGCCCTGTCTTGATTTCTACACAGCCATTGGATAAAAGGCACGTTTTTAGAATAGCGGCTGTCCATCAAATGCGTCTCGATTTGTGGGAAACAAACAGAAAGCGGGACACCTGGCAGGAACAGAGGGACTGATGAAGCTGATAATCCATGTTTGCTTATGATCAGCTGACGTGCATACGGCTGTGTTGTTCTTAGAAAAAAATCCACCCCGTAAGACCCTCACTGATCTTAAGGGGCCTATGTCCACAGTCTTGTTCTAAACATTTTCAATGAGGAGCGATGGCATGCCATTTCTTTGGCCGCTCGGAGCGCTTGAAATAACTTTTTAGCAAAGCTCAGGTAACGCCACCGAAAAAAGATGGAGGCAATTCTGGTCTCTAACGTCATAGATTTAAGACAGAGTGTCAGAGCTGGTGAGTGTTTTTCATTGCCGTACGTGAATGGTACTATCTCCTGATCGGCTGTCAGACTTAGTGCTGAAGCTCATTCACACAAACTGTGACAGCAAGCAGCGTCTCGTAGATTGTAATGGTGAAAAAACAAACAATATTTAGTAGCAGAAACAGATGATCAGAGGTGGGAAGTAGTGGAGTACAAATACTTTGTTAATGTACTTAAGTACATTTTTCTGGTGTCAGTACTTTACTCCACTACTTACGACTTTTTACTTTGACTTCTTACATTTCTAACTCAAATACCTGTACTTTCTACTTCTTACATGTTGAACCCAAATACCTGTACTTTCTACTTCTTACATGTTGAACTCAAATACCTGTACTTTCTACTTCTCACATGTTGAACACAAATACCTGTACTTTCTACTTCTCACATGTTGAACTCAAATACCTGTACTTTCTACTTCTTCATGTTGAACCCAAATACCTGTACTTTCTACTTCTTACATGTTGAACTCAAATACCTGTACTTTCTACTTCTTATATGTTGAACACAAATACCTGTACTTTCTACTTCTTACATGTTGAACACAAATACCTGTACTTTCTACTTCTTACAATACCTGTACTTTCTACTTCTCACATTTTGAACACAAATACCTGTACTTTCTACTTCTTACATGTTGAACTCAAATACCTGTACTTTCTACTTCTTACATGTTGAACTCAAATACCTGTACTTTCTACTTCTTACAATACCTGTACTTTCTACTTCTCACATTTTGAACACAAATACCTGTACTTTCTACTTCTTACATGTTGAACACAAATACCTGTACTTTCTACTTCTTACAATACCTGTACTTTCTACTTCTCACATTTTGAACACAAATACCTGTACTTTCTACTTCTTACATGTTGAACTCAAATACCTGTACTTTCTACTTCTCACATGTTGAACTCAAATACCTGTACTTTCTACTTCTCACATGTTGAACACAAATACCTGTACTTTCTACTTCTCACATGTTGAACACAAATACCTGTACTTTCTACTTCTTACATGTTGAACACAAATACCTGTACTTTCTACTTCTCACATGTTGAACACAAATACCTGTACTTTCTACTTCTCACATGTTGAACTCAAATACCTGTACTTTCTACTTCTTACATGTTGAACTCAAATACCTGTACTTTCTACTTCTCTCATGTTCCCAAACAGCTGGTTCCTTTAGTCTGAATGTGTGTTTGGTGCGTGATCATTATTCTGTAGAGTCACTGCGTGCCTATTGATTTGAACACGATCCGTGTATCCATCATTTCCTGGTCTTCTCTAAAGAAGAGGGACCAATGGAAACGTTGTCATGTTGCCGTTGTTCAGCATGGAAACATTCATTAGCTAACAATGACATTATTGTTCTATTAATATAAAGGGAGGTCAGGTACTCTTTAAAGCAGCTGCTAGCTATGGGTACTTTATACTGAAGTACACTTCAAAGCCTCTTTACTTTGACTTGAGTAAAGAAGTTTAGTCAGTACTTTTTAAACATGAGTATCTGTACTTCTACTTGAGTGTGTGTACTTTTGCCATCTAATACATCCAAAGAGGCGATGCTAGTTTATCATACAACAGCGGTGAAATGTTGTCAAGAAATCGTTGTCGAAGAGACAATAGAAAAGCGTTTTCCTGGTCAAAGGCTGCGAGGAGCCTCACTATGTGGACACAGGCACTAATGTAGTGCTGTCTGCTCGCCTGCTGCAGATAAGTTCATACATTATCACTTTGACCCGCGGGCTAACAGCTAAGTCCCAGTTCTGTCTGCCTTAACTTAGCTCACCCCCCAGACACTCTCCCCTCTTCGCTTCTGCCAGAGCTGTTGATTCGCTTAATGCCTTAACTCAATTAGAGGAATAACCCTGAGAACTGGAATGATTGGCGTTTAGCTCCGGGCAATTTGTTGAAATGTTTATGAGCAACATCGATGAGATAATAATAATATTATAATAACTTTATTTATTTATTTGGATGTTGTGATCAATGGTATCAAAAGCGGCACTGGCCGGCATCTGCATGTTGATCAGAGCCGAGGCCTCGTCGAGACAGAACACGCTGCTTGACCTTGGCAGACAATTGTTGCTGCTTCGCTCAGCGGCAACACAATCACAAATGCAAAGTGCTTTTTTTCTCAAGTGGGGACAAACAAGTCTTGATGTTAATGAGACGAGGCTGAAGTGGCTTTGCCTTCCGTGTTGGCTAAAAACACCAAATCATTAAAGGGGCATTATGTTTTAGGTTGGACGCTTTCCTGCAGCACAGAACATTAAAGCATGGAGACATGTCCCAGTAGAGACACTACATACTGATATACACCTGAACATCAGCAGGAGAGGACTCTTTAAAGTAGAGACACCACATACTGATATACACCTGAACATCAGCAGGAGAGGACTCTTTAAAGTAGAGACACTACATACTGATATACACCTGAACATCAGCAGGAGAGGACTCTTTAAAGTAGAGACACTACATACTGATATACATCTGAACATCAGCAGGAGAGGACTCTTTAAAGTAGAGACACTACATACTGATATACACCTGAACATCAGCAGGAGAGGACTCTTTAAAGTAGAGACACTACATACTGATATACACCTGAACATCAGCAGGAGAGGACTCTTTAAAGTAGAGACACTACATGCTGATATACACCTGAACATTAGCAGGAGAGGACTCTTTAAAGTAGAGACACTACATACTGATATACACCTGAACATCAGCAGGAGAGGACTCTTTAAAGTAGAGACACTACATACTGATATACACCTGAACATCAGCAGGAGAGGACTCTTTAAAGTAGAGACACTACATACTGATATACACCTGAACATCAGCAGGAGAGGACTCTTTAAAGTAGAGACACTACATACTGATATACACCTGAACATCAGCAGGAGAGGACTCTTTAAAGTAGAGACACTACATGCTGATATACACCTGAACATTAGCAGGAGAGGACTCTTTAAAGTAGAGACACTACATACTGATATACACCTGAACATCAGCTGGAGAGGACTCTTTAAAGTAGAGACGCTACATACTGATATACACCTGAACATCAGCAGGAGAGGACTCTTTAAAGTAGAGACACTACATGCTGATATACACCTGAACATTAGCAGGAGAGGACTCTTTAAAGTAGAGACACTACATACTGATATACACCTGAACATCAGCTGGAGAGGACTCTTTAAAGTAGAGACGCTACATACTGATATACACCTGAACATCAGCAGGAGAGGACTCTTTAAAGTAGAGACACTACATACTGATATACACCTGAACATCAGCAGGAGAGGACTCTTTAAAGTAGAGACACTACATGCTGATATACACCTGAACATTAGCAGGAGAGGACTCTTTAAAGTAGAGACACTACATACTGATATACACCTGAACATCAGCTGGAGAGGACTCTTTAAAGTAGAGACGCTACATACTGATATACACCTGAACATCAGCAGGAGAGGACTCTTTAAAGTAGAGACACTACATGCTGATATACACCTGAACATTAGCAGGAGAGGACTCTTTAAAGTAGAGACACTACATACTGATATACACCTGAACATCAGCTGGAGAGGACTCTTTAAAGTAGAGACGCTACATACTGATATACACCTGAACATCAGCAGGAGAGGACTCTTTAAAGTAGAGACACTACATACTGATATACACCTGAACATCAGCAGGAGAGGACTCTTTAAAGTAGAGACACTACATACTGATATGAACCTAACAATGAAGATAAAATGGGTCACACTGTCTTTAATAATATCGTATTGCAAATAACATTTGAGCGAAAAATGTTTATGCTATACTGTATGTCAATTAGTAGCATTTACTTTCGTTGTGCTCGTTTCTTTTGCATCGGTCAATATAATCAATAATATGTCGTTGTGAGATTGTGGACCAACATTCTTGCCCATTTTCCAAATCTTTGATGAGATGGGAACTATTTCCAGGTCATTTCGACACCTCGCTGTAAGGGAAACTTCTGTGCAGCAATGCAGTGGGAGTCACGACTCAGGAAGGAGACACGGGGAGAGCAGGAGCTTTGATGTCAAACACTGACGGTTTATTTGGAGCTTCGGCCGGAGGATTCACATCACAAGTCCAAGAGCCAGAGGTTCTGACTTCACGGTAGAGTTGCCACGTCAAATCTGGAGCGCCTCTCTCTTGTAAGCCCATTTAACTGGTTTCAGAGAGTAATCAATCTGAAAGCAGTCCGTCATTTTGCCGGATTAGAACAAACTCGGAACAGCGCCCAAGTTTCCCCGCAGCGAGTCTCCGGTGTTAAGCATGTCTGCCAAAAAGGAAATGATACCGTCTCTAAACCCAACGTTGCCGTACAGATCATTGAAATGTCTGAGTTTTGGCTTCACGCTGTGCGCATTCCCGCGAGGTGCAGTGGGCATGCATAACACCGGCGCTAACGGTTCACGAGCGTGTGCCCCGCCACCCGTTTTGACAGTTCACGACTGTGCTCTCCCCCCCGGTTGACCCCAGAGTGTAAAGGCCGACGGGTAATATCTAGGAGTCTAGGACAATTCTTTCCCTAATACTTATGAATGCAGCCTTAGCCGAGCACTTGAAACAGGAGGAACAAGCTCGCTTTGCTTCAACTTCAGTTAACAAAATCCACCTCTAAAAGTCAATAATATAAAAACTAAGACTAAGTTTTAAGGTCAAAGTTTTAATTCTCAGCAAACAACTCCAAAAACATTAGGCTAGAAACTGAGCCCATCAAATACAAATTGTCAAAATGAATGATTGGATTTATCAATATGAACATAAGCCTGGCTTTTCGGCGTGTTTGCTTTAATGGAGAACGAGCTCTCCGGAGACGCCCCCAAATGTTTCATGATTTATGGCAGAAGCAATTACATCTTGCCAGTGTACCGATGCTTGATGGGCGAATCGGCGCAGGTAATTAGAAAGAATAATGAAACAGAGAGCCGAGGGAATGAATCCCTGCATCAAAAAATCTAATCAAAGACAAATGGACTATCCATATTACCTAGTCATTACGCCGGAAAGATTATTGTTTTAAATCCCTGTGTGCACCAGCTATGGAGTCTTCGTCAAACAAAAGCCATTACTCCGCTGACACCTCAGACTTGTTTGCAGACTGATTGATATTCTGCGGCTCCGCGGCCTTCCTCCAGTTTTTCTTTTCAATTTGCTGGAGAGACAATGGATGTGGGTATTTCACGCTGTGCGAAAAACAACTATTGATGGATGTACAAAGGAATGCAGAAATGTTATTAAAATGCACCCAGAAGCATTCATTTGAGAGGCAAACGCACATAAACAAACACGTGGAGCTCTGTTCCGTGGGCTAATTAAATCGGAGCATAAATGGAATTGTTGTTGTGATTTATTCGTCAACTATGAAACCTTTTCAATTAGAATCCGCTGTAATTACAAGAAAATCCTCTGCTCACTTCTCTGCCTTAGCATTTCAAGGTAGGAATACTCGTTATTGTGTTGCCGCTGCGGCAAGAAGCTTAATCTTCCTGGAATTAAGAAAGCTAGTCCTGCATGCTTTACATATTAGCATTACAAACATGCCGTCAGTGCTGAGGAGTGTAAGGAGGTAGCAGCGCAGGGCATACATACTTCGCTAGCACGCCATGGATGTGATGTAATAGTAATATTGATAGATAGGGTGTGTAAAGAAGAAAATGTGTATTTACTTTAAGGGTTATTGTTTGACATTTAAGGGAATATTTGCTTCCTAGTTGAAAGTTGGAAGAGAAGATTGATATCACACTCGTTTTTATGCTAAATATGAAGCTAATGCTAAGGCATAGTTAGCTTAGCACAAAAGACACAGCTAGCATGGGTTAGCCCAATATACTTGCCCACAGCACTTCCAAATGTCACCAAATGTGTCAAATCTCATTTAATCTGCACACACAATGTACATTTAGGATTATTGTGGTTGTTTCAGGGTTGAAGGTAAGGACCCAAAAACAGAGGCATCTAAATGACTATGAAGCTAAGGCGGGCTTTATTCAAATACAAGCTGTTTCTTAAAAAACACAACAACTGCAGGGGCAGGCAAAGTTAAACACAAATTAAAAATGAACAACCACAAAACGAGGAACAAACCTCAAAGAGGTCGGAGACAAAGGGCGGACCAGGGAATCGAAAACATGCGGACCAGACATCGGGAACAACGACGACGAAGCATCAAGAAGCAAAAGGGAAGACATGAGTAAATATACACAAAGTTAATCACAAGACAACACACAGCTGGGGAGGGGGGACACACACAGGAGCAGCAGGTGGAGACAATCAGACAATCAGACAAACAGGAAGTCAAACAAGACAAGATACAAGCGGTGACACATTTCAAAATAAAACTGAAACTATAAACACAAAACTAACCTCATGACAGGTTGACGAGGTTTCTATCGGCTGGAAGTGACCTCACAGAGAATATTGATTGATTGATTGATACATTTATTTCGAACAAGTAAAATAAATAATTACAAAACAAAACAAATATTGCAGTGCATAGTCATGTAAGAGAAATCAAAACAAAAAATGACATTAACAACAACAACAACAACAACAACAACAACAGCATTAGCAACATAAACAGTGCCACATCTAGTGTTCGAAAAGCAGTGAGAAGAAGTATAACTTATTTAATCTCACCCCCGTGTCCCTAAATGATTTATTTATCATCTATAATCTGCGATAATTATCATTTTGATGCATTATTATTGATATTAGTATTAATCGGCGTTACCTGTTGATTGAGAATACAATAGATGATTGTCTTAATTGGGAGAATTTAGAGGAAAACATCAAATGCCATGATTGGAATTTGTGTCAATAACTTGTCTTGTGACTTTGTTGCTATGACACATGTTGTGACATCCTTAAAAACACATATTGTTAACTTCAGTTCAAGTTAAGCACAGCATCTGGTCCAAACAGCGCTCTGTAGGCTATGTATCACAGAAATGTTATATATTTAACGCACATATTTAATGTCCTTCCGGGATTCTTGCTTGTTTTAGTTCGCATCTATCATCGAAATTACTTCCAACTTTTAAAATGGCGTGCTTTGAATTGATACCGGGAGATCAAGGCCTCGTGTTCTCGACATGAGCTGGAGACCACAATACACATTGTTTCAGCTCTCGTTGTAAAGCTTTGTTTACACAACAAAGTGTCCGCCGTGATGAGCTCAGGGTGTCAGGGATGGAAAGCGGAGGTTTCGCTCACACGGAGGTGGCAGACGCAAAGCCGCCGATGATTCAGTCCAGTTTCTTTTCTCTGTGCGGCCGAAGGAGAAGGAAGCCCGCGCCTCAGTCAGCGAGTAGCTCTGATCGCTGCCGCGCGGATCGCTAATCAGTGAGCACACACACTCAAACAAACCTCCACACACACACCACACACGCACGCACGCACACACACACACACACACCTCTACACACACACACACACACACACACTCAACAAACCTCACACACACACACACACACACACACACACACACACACACAAACAAACCTCACGCACACACACACACACACACAACTCACGCACACACACCTGCACGCGCACACACACACACGCGCACACACACACACACACAAACACTCAACACAACACCTCCACGCACACACACACGCACAGCGCACACACACACAAACAAACCTCCACACACACACACACACACACACACACACACACACACACACACACACACAACCAAACCTCCACACACACACACACACACCACACCTCACACACACACACACACACACACACACACACACACACATAACCAAACCTCCACACCACACACACACACACACACACACACAACACACACACACACAACACACACACACACACACACACACACACACACACACACACATCAAAGCAATCTGTGGTGCGGTCTCTCACTCATCGTAATTTGTATCTGATTAAAGAAACTAATTATGGTTTTGTTTGCCGTCAGAAAATACTAAAGCAGGAAGTCGAGGTGGAGAAAGTAGATAAGTGATAACACAACACAACAACAACTGTTAGAAATAAAAGACCTGCATTGAAATGTTACATACAGTAAGGTAAAGTTGGTATAATTAACAAAAAACACACACTAAACACTCAAGAGCTTTGTGGAGAAACCCAGAAGGCGATGAGGATTCTTCAAACAGGCTTCAAAGTGCCGTTTTGAAATCTTTATTGGTCGAACAGAAAAACGTCCGTTTGTTGCTGATTGGGGGAATTTGTTACGGTGTCATTTACAGTCATAATCAATGGGCTCGGTCTTACCTTCTGTTGCCTTCAGGGTTCACTTTCCCACCAAGGATTATCAAGAACTTCTCCAGGACCTTTACCAATTATGACAATTATGTCCATGACCAAAAACATGACTCTCTCTCAGCGGTTCCACTGGAAATGGTTTATTTGAACGTGGAACAGGAAAATAAGGTCTGCATCTGAAACATGTCCTATAGGCGTACTAGCTTCCACACGCTAACATCTCTCACCAGCAAAACACCTCGTCAGTTAAATGCCTTTTTACGTTTCATTACTATACGATACAGTATTTATCATCATTATAGTATTACTATTTCGGCGATTAGATACAATATAAATTATATTTGATGCAACTTTAGTTACTTTTCCAAAACTTTGGGGAAAATATTGTTTTCCGTAACTTTTCCAAGGCCTGGAATTAGCATTTTGAATTTCCATGACTTCTCCAGATTTTCAATGACCGTAAGAACCCTGTACCCTGTACCTTGTGTATTCCTTATTTGTGTTTCATATTAGTATGCAAACAAACCTGGCTCGACAGCGTTTCCATTAGTTAGTAAACACTTCTCGGTACAAGCTGAGCATTTTAAACAAAGATCATTTTAAAAAGTGTCGGGGACAAAAATAAGCCATTTCAAAAACATGGCTGGGTTTTCGTTGGTGTCCCCAATGTTAAACAACACATGTGTCGTTCATACATTTAGTAACACATGGCCGCAATCTCCTCGCCACACATCTCTGCAGCCGTGCTCCCTCTGGAAAGAACAAAGTGGTTGTTGGCAGCGGGATCAAAGCCTGCAGATGGTCAGACTGGATCCGAGCGCGACAACACGCTGACCATCGTTAAAGTAACGCCAACACCCCAAAGCCAGCCTCGGATACAAGCATTCACAAACGGCTTTGGACAAGAAACGCCATTCCTCACATCTCCTCGCTGCCGGAGAGGCTATGATGCGGTGAGGGTAGGATCGGGGGGGGTTTGACTTGTGAGCTATTTACCAGGAAAGTGGAGGGGAAAGACGTGACAGCAGCACAGCAGGTCCGTCCTCTTAAAGCCCGCTTCTGCTCCATTGTAATTAAAGATAGAAGAAGCAGTATGTCTCCCAGAGAATATAATTATGTGGCTCTGACAGCGGAGAGGGCATGGAGGGGTGTAGAGAGGATGAGGGGGAGGGTGGAGGTGATTGAAGGGATCTAAGGGCCGTGTGGTGATTGGTGTGTGAGGTGTGTGTGCAGCGAAGGGAAGCCACAGGGGACGGAGGAGGTTCAAGAGGCTGCGAAGGACTGTGGGTCATTGCTCGTCCTCTCACTGCTCTTAGAAGTACACACACACACGCACGCACGCACGCACACACACACACACACACACACACACGAAGAATGATAGAGAGAAAGTGAGGTGGGGGTTGGGTGTGGAGCGGTCTCCCCCCCAGAGGGCAGTAATGTTTGAGCGAGAGGCAGGATGAATTAAAGTCCACCAGTTGAAGCTGTATTAGTAACAGGTTTATGTAGTCCGTTACAAATGCTAATAACCTGTAAAACAATGTAATGACTGTAGAGGAAACTTCTGTGTCGCAATGCAGTGGGAGTCAGCGACTCAGGAAGGAGACACGGGGAGAGCAGGAGCTTCGATGTCAAACACTGACGGTTTATATGGAGCTTGGGCCGGAGGATTCACATCACAAGTCCAAGAGCCAGAGGTTCTGACTTCACGGGAGAGTTGCCTCGTCAAATCTGGAGCGCCCATTTAACTGGTTTCAGAGAGTAATCAACGAGTAAGTAAGTAAGTAAGTAAGTAAGTAAGTAAGTACAACTTTATTTATATAGCACCCTTCTCAACACGGATGTACAAAGTGCTTAACAGTACAGCACACAGGACACAATTCACAGTACAACTTTAACATGTAGAATAAAAGGCATAACACGGCAGCAGGTAACACATAGGATAAAACATACGACAAAACACCAATAATAAAAAAAGAAGTCAGCCACTACCTCACCTCCTCCGACGACCCAAAGGCCTGTCGGAAGAGGTGGGTCTTTGACCGCCCCTTAAACATCTCTATTGAGGCCGAGGTTTTTATTATCTGGGGGAGTTTGTTCCAAAGCCTTGGGGCCACCGCCTCAAAGGCACGGGCACCCTTAGTCTTTAGCCTGGTTCGGGCACCCTTAGTCTTTAGCCTGGTTCGGGCACCCTTAGTCTTTAGCCTGGTTCGGGCACCCTTAGTCTTTAGCCTGGTTCGGGCACCCTTAGTCTTTAGCCTGGTTCGGGCACCCTTAGTCTTTAGCCTGGTTCGGGCACCCTTAGCTTTGCCTTAGGAGGCCTTGCTCAGAGGACCTCAGGGCCCGGGTTGTGATGTGCGGGTGGATAAGGTCATTGATGTAGGCTGGGGCTTGGCCATGGACAGCTCTATATGTGAAGACCAGTACTTTGAATTGGGTTCTGAGATGGACAGGGAGCCAGTGCAGGGCAGAAAGGATCGGAGTGATGTGGCATGTTTTTTTGGACCGAGTCAGTAATCTGGCTCAAAAAGGTTTGAGAAGATAGCCTAAACAGTTGGGAACGCTGAGTTACTTGCGTCTGACACTTATAGCCTCGAAAGATTTCACACCTTGGAGTCCACAAACACCGAGAAGGAAGTGTCCCAGTGTCCCCACAACCATAAACCATCTGTGACCGAGGGTTGCCCGGTCACAGCATGGGAACAACAACATTATGGCTGAAGCAGCCGATCTCCTTAAAGGAGATAGCAGACGTCAGGGTTGGTCATGCATGACATATCTAGGAGTCTGGGACAATTATTTCCCTATGGCCCGTCTACACTACAGGCATAACAAAATCTTGAAGCTGGGCGTGTCTGAGGCTTGGCGATTTCACGCGCCCAAGGCGACCAACAACCAATCAGGAATCTCCCGCCCGCCCCCTGCATACAAAGCAATAGCAATGATACAACGAAGTAAACTGGATAGAAAATCCCCAAACAGGCGAAAACCTACCAGTTCCACCCACTGCCTCTGCCCCCTCACTCCATGCCTGGTTCCTCCGGGTTGTATCCCGGTAGATGAACAGAGACTGATCATTCAGCACCGGGTGATTCACTATCGCTGTAATTAATTTTCCCTCCATTTTTTTGAATATGAGGAAATGACCTGCGTCGTCTCTCCCAGCATACACACGGTTTTATTGGCTAGCGCTTGTACTGTTAGATTTGCATACGCGGGATTTGATTGGCTGATCAAGCATCGAGCCTCAAAAGTTGAACATTGTTCAACTTTTGATGCTGATAGATGCTCGTGATGCTTGCAAAGCCATGCCATCCTCCCCACAATGCAGTTCGGTAAAGTATAACAATCTTCTACGTCACCCCATTGAAGTGAATGCGCGAAGTGTTGAAAGCATTTTTCATGCCTGTAGTGTAGACGGGCCGTAACATGAATCAGATAACGATACCAACGTAATGCAGTCTAATCACTTGATGTTACGTTATGATAACCTCAATATCAAATGCATCACAAAAAACACGTATAGATACATTTCATATATCAGGCAAAAACGATTTTTGTATACTATAAGTTATTTTCATAATTTGTTTATATACTTACTGCATATACTACAATTATATATTAAAAAAGGCAAATAATTAATAAAGTAGCCCTTAATGAAAACCAATAAACACATTCAGGAAATATGCCTACCGCATTAGACTTCATTTACAAATCATGAATCTGTAAATGCTTCTTCAGATAATATGTTAACTCCTCTGAAAGTAAAGAGGACATATTATTCAAATTGTTCAGGTGTATATCAGTATATAGTGTCTCTACTTTAAAGAGTCCTCTCCTGCTGATGTTCAGGTGTATATCAGTATGTAGTGTCTCTACTTTAAAGAGTCCTCTCCTGCTGATGTTCAGGTGTATATCAGTATGTAGTGTCTCTACTTTAAAGAGTCCTCTCCTGTTGATGTTCAGGTGTATATCAGTATGTAGTGTCTCTACTTTAAAGAGTCCTCTCCTGCTGATGTCCAGGTGTATATCAGTATGTAGTGTCTCTACTTTAAAGAGTCCTCTCCAGCTGATGTTCAGGTGTATATATCAGTATGTAGTGTCTCTACTTTAAAGAGTCCTCTCCTGCTGATGTTCAGGTGTATATCAGTATGTAGTGTCTCTACTTTAAAGAGTCCTCTCCTGCTGATGTTCAGGTGTATATCAGCATGTAGTGTCTCTACTTTAAAGAGTCCTCTCCAGCTTATGTTCAGGTGTATATCAGTATATAGTGTCTCTACTTTAAAGAGTCCTCTCCTGCTGATGTTCAGGTGTATATCAGTATGTAGTGTCTCTACTTTAAAGAGTCCTCTCCTGCTGATGTTCAGGTGGATATCAGTATGTAGTGTCTCTACTTAAAGTGTCCTCTCCTGCTGATGTTCAGGTGTATATCAGCATGTAGTGTCTCTACTTTAAAGAGTCCTCTCCAGCTGATGTTCAGGTGTACATCAGTATGTAGTGTCTCTACTTTAAAGAGTCCTCTCCTGCTGATGTTCAGGTGTATATCAGTATGTAGTGTATCTACTTTAAAGAGTCCTCTCCTGCTGATGTTCAGGTGTATATCAGTATGTAGCGTCTCTACTTTAAAGAGAAGTAGAAAGTACAGGTATTTGAGTTCAACATGTAAGAAGTAGAAAGTTCAGGTATTTGTGTTCAACATGTAAAAAGTAGAAACTACAGGTATTTGAGTTCTACATGTAAGAAGTAGAAAGTACAGGTATTTGAGTTCTACATGTGAGAAGTAGAAAGTACAGGTATTTGGGTTCAACATGTAAGAAGTAGAAAGTACAGGTATTTGAGTTCAACATGAGAGAAGTAGAAAGTACAGGTATTTGTGTTCTACGTGTAAGAAGTAGAAAGTACAGGTATTTGAGTTCTACATGTGAGAAGTAGAAAGTACAGGTATTTGAGTTCAACATGTGAGAAGTAGAAAGTACAGGTATTTGTGTTCAACATGTGAGAAGTAGAAAGTACAGGTATTTGGGTTCAACATGTAAGAAGTAGAAAGTACAGGTATTTGAGTTCAACATGAGAGAAGTAGAAAGTACAGGTATTTGTGTTCAACATGTAAAAAGTAGAAAGTACAGGTATTTGAGTTCTACATGTAAGAAGTAGAAAGTACAGGTATTTGAGTTCTACATATGAGAAGTAGAAAGTACAGGTATTTGAGTTCAACATGTAAGAAGTAGAAAGTACAGGTATTTGAGTTCAACATGTAAGAAGTAGAAAGTACAGGTATTTGTGTTCAACATGTGAGAAGTAGAAACTACAGGTATTTGTGTTCAACATGTGAGAAGTAGAAAGTACATGTATTTGGGTTCAACATGTAAGAAGTAGAAAGTACAGGTATTTGGGTTCAACATGTGAGAAGTAGAAAGTACAGGTATTTGAGTTCAACATGTAAGAAGTAGAAAGTACAGGTATTTGAGTTCAACATGTAAGAAGTAGAAAGTACAGGTATTTGTGTTCTACATGTAAGAAGTAGAAAGTACAGGTATT
This sequence comes from Champsocephalus esox, assembly GCA_036324585.1. Classification (NCBI taxonomy): domain Eukaryota; kingdom Metazoa; phylum Chordata; class Actinopteri; order Perciformes; family Channichthyidae; genus Champsocephalus; species Champsocephalus esox. The sequence goes on along the minus strand of CM070487.1, from coordinate 41,806,548 downwards.
TGAGTTCAACATGTAAGAAGTAGAAAGTACAGGTATTTGAGTTCAACATGTAAGAAGTAGAAAGTACAGGTATTTGTGTTCAACATGTAAGAAGTAGAAAGTACAGGTATTTGAGTTCAACATGTAAGAAGTAGAAAGTACAGGTATTTGAGTTCAACATGTGAGAAGTAGAAAGTACAGGTATTTGAGTTCAACATGTGAGAAGTAGAAAGTACAGGTATTTGAGTTCAACATGTAAGAAGTAGAAAGTACAGGTATTTGTGTTCATCATGTAAGAAGTAGAAAGTACAGGTATTTGAGTTCAACATGTGAGAAGTAGAAAGTACAGGTATTTGAGTTCAACATGTGAGAAGTAGAAAGTACAGGTATTTGAGTTCAACATGTAAGAAGTAGAAAGTACAGGTATTTGTGTTCATCATGTAAGAAGTAGAAAGTACAGGTATTTGTGTTCAACATGTGAGAAGTAGAAAGTTCAGGTATTTGAGTTCAACATGTAAGAAGTCAAAGTAAAAAGTCGTCAGAAAAATAAGTAGTGCAGTAAAGTACTGATACCAGAAACATGGACCGAAGTATTTGTACTCCATTACCTCCCACCTCTGTTTATTGGCTCTCCTGCAGTTGGAGGAGAAGATCAATATCCCTTGAATTCCTGTATGCTAACTTCTTGGACGGTCTCATTTCTTGAGTTAGCAAAGTAATTATTTCGACTCCAGTGTGTTCGGAGGTTTATGTCGTAATAAATCAGAATAATGGGGAAGCTTTATTCAAGTGATTTTATCTTAGACAATCCATAAAATTGCTGTTATAACTTCTCTAAATAATCAATGCCACGGTTAATCAGAAATACATTACAAATTACGTCTGAGCAAACGTTTTAAATGTGAGTTAATAAACGTTTACTTGGGTTTTTCTTGTTTCTGTACAAAATATCAATAAATATCACTGTAAGGGAAACTTCTTCAGCGATGGAGAGTCAGGACTCAGAGAGACACGAGGAGAGCTGGAGCTTTGATGTCAAACACTGATGTTTATTACAAGTATCGGCCGGAGAATTCACATCACAAGTCACAGCACTAAAATGTTCTGCCTGCACGGGTGGGTTGCCATGACAATTCTGACCAGCCTCTCTCTCGATAGACAGCTTACATAGAGTTCATCAACAGCTGGGCGCACTGGAGATATCCCAACATATGGAGACACTGAATCACTTGCCTGACTCTTACGGTACGTCCACACAGCAGCTTTTCAAACATCTTGAAAGTCTTGGAGCTGGGCGTGTCTGACAGCTTGGGGATCTTTTGCGAGCAACGCGACCAACAACCAATCACATGCATCTCCCACCCCCGACATACAAAGCAAAAAAACCCCCACCGAAAAAAAAAACTACGACGAAGTGGCCTACATCACCCAACCGCGCGCACGGGACCCACCTCGTCACACCAGCGGCCGGCTACACTGCTCGTGCCAACCCACACCCCCCCACACACCGCACTCGCACTACCCATCCCCCCCCCCACCTCCCCGCCCCCCACCTCCCTACCCACACCCTCTCCCCCCCCACATCCTGTCCCCCAGCCCGAGCCCCCGAGTTATTTTAATCCCCCACACGCCCCAACACCCCACCACCGCCCCCCAACCCCCCAAACCCGAACCTTACACATCCAACCCCAAACACCCACAAAAACGGAACACGACCCAAAAAACATAAACACACCACCAAAACCCACCAACCGAAAACCCCCCCCGCTTCTCACTCCGTCACCCCGCCCCCCCCACCCCCACACCCCACCCACCCTCCCCCCCACCCCCCGCACATCCCCCCACCCACCCCAACAAACCCACCACACCCCGACCAACCCCACCACCTCCACACCATCACTAAAAACACAACCCCACCCACCCCCCCCCCCCCCCGCCCAACCCATCCACCCCCCCCCTCGGCCCCCCCTCCACCCCCCAACTCCCCCAACAACCCACCACCCCCCCCCCCTCCACCCCCCCCCCCACCCACACCCCCCCCCCCCCCCCCCCAACCGCACCCCCGAACCCCACAAGCCAACCCCCCCCCCCCACCCACCCCCAACAAACGACCCACCCCACCCACACCCCCCCACCCCACCACCGCTCACCCCCACCCCCCACGCCCCCCCCACCCCCCCCGCCCCCCCACCCCCCCAACCCCCCCACCACCACCCCCGCCCGTGTACTGCCCGTCACCCCGCAACCCGCCCGCCCAAAAAACCGCCCACTCTTCCACTCCCCCCCCCGGCCCGCCCCCCAACCTGGACCCGTCCCCCCTCTCCGGCAAGCCCCCCTCCCCCGTAACAAACCACACCCCCCACACGCGCACCCCCAAGGCGCCCACCCCACCCACGCGAACCGCGGCCGGACGCAACTCCACCCCAACACGCCAGAGCGTCAGCAAACACACCCCACACGCACCCCAGGATCACACGCGCGCCCCCCACCCTATGACCACAACAAAAAAATTAGTATTATCAAAAATTGTATATTGTTATATTTTTATTAAGATTTGTTATATTTGAATTAAATTTGTTTTTGGAGTTGGGTGTGTGTGGGTTTGTGTTGTTTGTGTTTGTGTGTTTGTTTTTTATTTGTTGTGTGTGTAAAATTATTTTTTTGTTTATTGTTTTTGCTTTTTGTTTGGGTTTTTATTAGAGAGAGTTGTTTAAATAATATTATTTTGATTAATTGTTTGTAAAAGTTTTGATAGTGTTTATTAGTTTGAGGGGGTTTTTTAGTAGGGTGTTTTTGTATAGGATTGTTATTGGTTTTGTGGGTGTTTTTTTTGTTGTTTTTTGAGTTTGAGGTTTTTTTGTGGGTTGTATGGTTTGTGTTGTTTTGTGGGGGTGGGGGGGGGGGGGTTTTGTATAAAAATTAAATTACAACCCACCACAACACAAAACTAAAAACACCCACACCCCCCCCCCAAACCCTCCACCCCTCCTCCTCCATCCCTCCCTACGAAGCCAAACCACCCCCGAACCTCGAGCCTCACCCGCCCCCAAACGGAAGCCGCCACCGAGCCCTCTGCCCCCCCCGCCCGCAGCCCCACCGCTCGTCCGCGACACACAAACACACTCTACACCAAACCAACGGAACGACCGCACCCACGACCCGCCCCGCCCCGATCCTACTGCAGCCCCCGATCCCACCGTCCCCTCGCGCCCGACACCTCCCCAGTGGCCTACCCCTCCCCTCTTCCTCACCCACCCGCCCCTCAACCCCACACCAACACCACTGCCCACAACCCCCCCCTGCGCGCCCCCCACCCCCCGTCCCCGGCCCCCTCCGGCGCCTAAAACGCCCCCCCCACCCCCCGCCCGCGCCACCAACCCCCCGCCTGAACGCGCTGACCGACCCACGCGCCTGCCGGACCCACCCACATTCCCACACCCGCGCGCCACCATGACCTCCCCTACCCCCCCGCCCCCCCAACCCACGCACCCCCCCCCCACCACCCGCCCCGATAGTCAACCACCTACAGCTGGGCCCGCTGGCTACACACCCAACCCCGGCCGCCGCCCCCGCCAAAAACACCCCCCCCCCCCCCCCCCCAACCCGCCCACCAAAACACCCCGACGTCCAAACCCGCGGGCAACCACGGCTCCTACCCACCCCCCGGTACGGGACGCGGGACGGAACTCGCCGTCTGATCCGCCTCCCTGCCCCCCCCCTCCCCGCCCACCACGCTCCCGCTGAACTTAACGAAACGACTGCCACGCTCGGCACCCGCCCCCCATAGCCCCCCCGAACCGACCGGCGCTCCACCGGGATCCAGAACAAACCGGACCAGAAATAAAACGGGCAAAACCTACCACGATGCCACCGTCTGCACACAAACGAACCGCCGCAAACAACCCGACCGGGGGGTCCGCACCGCCGACTGCCGCACCCGCCGCCAGCTAAGCAACCACCCTGAACAAACGCCTCGAGACCGCTAAACAGCGGGAACGAACGCCCGGGACGTGCCCCCCTGCAAAACCAAGCCCCCCCCCACAACAGAACGCGGCACCCTCACGGACGAGCCCCACCCCCCTCCGCCACACCCGCCGACCCGGCCCCCCGCCTCCCCGGCCCTCCCCCCACCCTAACCGCCACCCGCTACAAAACCCAACCGACCCCACCGCGTCCCCCCCACCCCAACGACGACCAACCGCCCACCCAACACAACCCGCCCGCCCCTCCTGCGACCGAAGGCCACTCGCAACCCCCCGTGCTGTCGCCTACCACCTCCCCCATAGCCCCTCCGACCCTCGCCCGCAACCTACCCCCGCTCCCCCGCCCCTCCGCCCGCCATGGGCTCCTTATGCTCGTCTCCCCCCAAACCCCCCACTACCGTGGGGCAGAACCCGGCCACCCCAACCCCCCGCCCAACTCACCCCCGCCGCGCGCCACCAGGCCGGCCCCCCTATCAAATCCGACCGCCAACAAAAGACCCCCGGCCAACAAAACAACACAACACGCGCAAAACCGCAAAAACGCCAAAAAAACACCGGGCGGACACGGAAACGCCCACCCACCCTCAACTATGACCACACACAACCGCCCACAGCCCAAACCCCTCTGGGGGCGCCACTTACCTGGTCACCGCCCCCCCCCCCCTGCCCCCTCCCGGGCCCCCAACCTCACCCCACTTCCCACCAACAGCGCCCACCCGTAAAACCCCGAACCATCTTCGTAAAAAACACGCCTACAACACCCACCACAGACCCCCGCCCACACACCTGCCCATCAAAGAAACCCGACACACAACCCCAACCCCAAAAAACCAGCGCCCCCCGCTGCCAACCCCACCTCGCACCCCCGGACGCCCCTCCCTCCACCCAACGCCCCGGACCCCCCAACAAAGAAAAAAATAAAATAAGACGCAGCCCAACACACAACAAAAACCTAGCTCCCGTCCACGCGCCTGGTGGGCTTGCCGAAAACGCTGACCACACGCCTCCTGGAAATAAACGCTCCGCGCCAAACCACCACGTACAGGGCGCCCCGACCTCGCCATGGAAAAAAACACAAACTGCCCACACCGCACCCGTTCTCTTTCCCGCGGGTACGGGCCCCCCCCGCCGATCGTCCCGAACCCCCTAGACCGCTTTCCCCCCCCCGGTGCCCCCCCAGCCCCTGGCGTCCCGGCCAACCCACGCACCGGGCCCCGAACCCGGGGGTTTCCGCCGGCTGTGCGTCGACGAACCCGGGTACGGAGGCACGCTGAGCCCATACCCAACGCCGCCAACCACGAAACACCGCCCCCTCACCCGGAAGGCATGATGGGTCCGACGTCCGATCAAAACCCCAAACCCGCACCAAACTCCCCGGGCACGCCGCACACCCCCGACACGCGACCCACACAACCCAGTACCGCAAAAATCCGGGACGGAACAACCCCGGGACGGTCACACACCCCCTGACACCAAAACACGAAACACCGCCGACCCCTGCGGGCCCCTAACTCACGACCGTCTGAACCCCCAATTAGCCCCGCGCCGAACAACCCACGGCCCACGCAGGGCCCTCAGCGGCGGCGAGTACGACGCGGCGACCCCCGCCCTCCCGCCCCACCGCCCCACCCCACCACCCGCCATCCGAGCCCGTATCAGGGTGACCATCCCCGACGACGGGAACTACCGGACTCAACACATGCCCATACCGAACGACCACCCCCACCCACCCCGACGCTAGACCCCGACTCCACTGCACACGTGTCGCCCTAACCCCTCCACCCATAAGCAGAACCCTGAACCCCCCCCGCAACACGAAAAACACGAAATCGGACCCACCACGTGCCCCCCCCCCGGAGGGGGGAGGGGGTGGGTGGTGAGGGGGGCGAGGGGGCCAAACACCCCACACCCTAACTACCACACGCCTGGTGGGAGTGGGCCCGCTACCACCCCACCATCGGAGTATCGGCCCTCCCCCCCACCGGGAGCCAACGGGCGTCGCCCTAACACGAACACCGAACGGACACTGCCGCCGTCCCCCCCCGCCCCCCAACCCCCCCCGAACGCCCCCACTAAGCGCCATAATGCACCCGCACGCCACCACCCCTATGTTCTCCCGACGTAACCACCGCCCGCCCCCCCCACCCGCGCCATAACTCCGCCACTCTGACCCCGCCCCCCCCACCTCACCCCCCCCAACCCCCATCACCGGAGTGCGACGTGCCACCCGGCATCCCTCACCTACCCCCTGCGGGCTTCCAGGGGGAGACCCCGGGAGGGCGCCCCACCACGCCGGGGCGCCCCTTTCGCAAAACCGCCACCCCCTGCCCCCGCCAAAACAACCCACAAGAAACCCGTCCTCCCGGCCCTTATCCCCGACCCGCGCCGGAAACCCCCGACCAACGCCCCCCCCCGCGCCGTACACGGGCGGCGCAAAACCGCCCTCACCCCCCACGCCCCCACATCCCCCCCCTCCCCACGCCCAGGCACTCACGCCCCCGGCACCGACCATACACGCTCGCGCACCCCACACCCTCCCCGTAACTCTACCGCCCGTCCCCCCACCCAACCACACCGCGGGGCAACGCCCCCCGCCCCCCCCCCCGCCACGCCGCCCCCCCCCTCTCCCCGCCGACACACACAAACGGCCCCACCCTCCACGAACTATCCCGCCGCACACCTCACCCCAACCCACCCACCCACGCAGCACACACCCTCACCCACCCCACACGCAGCACACACGTGCCCGCCCTACCACACGCCCCTCCCCACACCCGCACGCACCACCCAACACCACCGCACCACACCGCACCGCACCACCCACACCACACACACCCCGCGCACCCACACACCCCCGACACCCCCCGACCGAAACACCACCAACGCTACCCGCCACCACCGACCCCTCACAGACAACCTACAATCACACACCACTACTCCACCCACACACCGCACCCACAACACCCCGACCCGACACCCGCACAGCACCACACACCTACCCGACTGCACGTCGCCCCCCCCACCCCCCACCCCCCACACACCCTCCCACCCCCAGCCCCTGCCACCCCCCCACCGCCCCGCGCCCCCCACCGCACAACCCACCGCACCCCCCACACACCCCCCGCACCCACCGCCCGCGGCACGCACACCCCCCACACCACCACCCCGCCCCCCCAACCCACCACCACCCCCCACAACCCCCACACCCCCCACCAGCCCACCCCCTCACACAGCCACCCCACCGCCGGGCCACGCACACCGCACGCCAACACCCCACCCCCCCCACCCACGACAACACTCCACCCCCGACGCAACACGCCCCCCCCCACCCCCCACCCCACACACACCCCCCCGTCCCACGCACCACCCCCCACTCCCCACGCACCCACCACGCCCACGCGACCACGCGCCACCCCACCCCAACACCCCCCCCACCCCACACCCCCCGCACCCACCTCCGCCCCCAACCCCCACCCACCCCTCGAAACCCACCCCCCCACGCACCCCCCTCACGCCACCCCACACACACCCCCACCCCACCCACCCACCCGCCACCACCCAGCCCCACCACCCCCGCGCCTACACCCCCCACCCCGCCCCCCGCGCCCCCACCCCCACGCCCCCACCCACCCCCCAACCCCCACGCCCCCCGCCCACACCCACCCCCCCACCACCCGACCCCCCACCACACCCCCGCCCCCACCCCCCCACCCACCACCCCCCCACCCCGCCCACCACCCACCCCACACACCCCACGCACACACACCCCCCACCCCCCCCACCCCCCACACACCACACCACCCCACCCCCACACACACACCCCACCCACACCCCCCCACCCCCACACCCCACCCCCCACACACCCCCCACCCCACCCCCACCCCCCACACCCCCCCCACCACACCCCCACCACCCCCCCCACCGCCCACCCCACTCCCCCACGACACCACACCAACCACACCCCCCACCCCCACCCCCACACACCCCCACCCCCCCCACCCCCCCACACCCCCCCCCCACCACCCCCCACCCCCACACGCACACCACCCACACCCCCACACCCACGCACACACACCCCCCCCACACCCCCACCCCCCCCCCACACCCCCACGCACCCACCCCCACACCCACCCCCCCCACCCCCCCCAACACCCCCACACCCCCACCCCCCACACCCCCACCCACCCCCGCACCCCACCCCCCCCCCACACCCACCCCCCACCCCCCACCCCACCCCACACACCCCCACACACACACCCCCCCACCCCCCCCACCCCCCCACACGCACCCCCACCCACCCACCCACCCCACCCCCTCCCCCCCACACCACCCACCCCCCACCCACACCCCACACCCCACCCACCCACACCCCCCTCACCCCCCCACACCCCCCCCGCCCACCCCCCCCACCCCCCACCACTCACACCACCCCACCCCCCCCCACCCCCCACCCCCCCCACCCCACCCCCACCCACCCCCCCCCCCACCACACACCCCACACCCACCCCACCCACACCCCACTCACCCCACCCACACACCACCCCCACCCACCTCCCCCACACCCCCACCCCCCACCACACCACACCCCCCACCCCCCCCCCACCCACCCCCACACCACCCCCCACCCCCCACACACACACCCCACGCACACTCGCCCCCACCACCCACTCACACCCCCCCCCACACACCCCCACACCCCCCCCCACCCCCACCCACACACACACACCCACCCCCCACCCCCCCACCCCCCACACCCCACGCACACACCCCCCGCACACCCCCACGCCCCACCACCCCCCCCACGCCACACACCCCCCGCACACCCCCACCACCACCCCACCCCACACACCCCACACTCACCCCCCCCACACCCCCCACCCCCCCCACCCCCCCCCACCCCACCCACACACCCCCACGCGCCCCCCCACCGCACACCCCCACACACACCCCCACCGCCCCCCACCTCCCACCCCCCACACCCCCCCCCACGCCCCCCACCCCCACACCCCCCCCACGCACACACCCCCCCCACACCCCCCGCCCACACGCCCCCCACCCCGCACACACACACCCCCACACCCCCCCCGCCCACACACCCCCACCCCCACCCCACACCCCCGCCCCCACCCACACCCACCCCCCCCACCCCCCCCCCCCCCGACCCCCCCACGCCCCACCCCCCCCACCCGCACCCCCCCACCCCCCGCACCCCCGCCACACACACCCCCCCCCACCCCCCACCACACCCCCCCACACACACACACACACACACACACACACCCCCCCCACACCACACGACCCCACCCCCCCCCCCCCCCCACTCCACACCCAGACCCCCCCCCCCCCCCACCCCCCCAACCACGCACCACCCCCACCCCCAACCAAAACACCCCCCCCCCCACCCACCCCCCGCACCAACACCCCCCCCACCAAACCCAACCCACCCCCCCCACCCGCCCACACCCCCACACACCCCCCCCCCCACCCCACCCACCCCCTCCCCCCCCCCCCCCCCCCACCCCCCCCCCCCCCCCCCACACCCCCAACCCCCCCACCCCCCCCCCCCCCCACCCACCCCCCCCCCCCCCCACCCATCCCCGCCAAACCCCCCCCCCACCCCCCACCCCCACACCCCCCCCCCCCACCCCCCGCCCCCCCCCCACCGCAACCCCCCACCCCTCCCCCCCACCCACACCCCCCACCCCACCCCCCAAACCCCCACCCCACCCGCGCCCCACCCAAACCCCCCCCCCCGGCCCCCCCCCCCCCCCCCCAACCCCCCCCCAACGGAGGGGGGGGAGCCACCCCACGCACCCTCCCCTGACCCTCGTACCCCACAACCGAACACCCGAAAAAACCGGATCCCACCCACCCCGACCGACCCGCTAAACCCCGCTACCCAGCACCAAACACTGCCCCGTTCCCCGGAACGCCGGTCCGGACCCCGGGGACCCCACCCCCCCCCCCCCGGGAGAGCGACCCACCCCACACCCCCACCTCGCCAACCGAGACCCCAAAAACCGCGCCCCGCGACCCCCACAAAACACGGGCCGCGGCCCCCCCCGTCCCTACCAGCCCCTCCCTACGCTGCCCGCGGCTCGCCGCCCACGTCCCAAACCAACTACGCCGGCCACCAGCCCCCCACGACATACAACAGCGCACACCTGCTCCCGCCCCAGCAAAAACCCCCCCCGCACCCCCCCGTCCGGGTCCGAACAAGACGAACCAAACAGAACGCGCGACAGCAACACCCCTCCATCCCCCCCACGACGACCAGGCCCGCCGCCGCCCGCCCCCCCCACTCGCGGCCTGCACCCCCAACCCCACCCCAACACGCCACCCAACACCCCAAACCTGCCCTCCGCGCCCCCCCCCGGCACCCGGGGCAACCACAACACCAACACCCCGTCCATCCCAACGCAAAAACCAAAACCCTCCACCCCCCACGCGCCACAACTCCCTGCCAGAGGCGCCAAACCGCCTGCGCCCGCACCCCCCCTTCTACACCGCCCCCCCTCCCCGCAGGAGACCAACCGCGGCCCCACGGCCCCCCGCCCCCCCCCCCCAGCCGCTAACGCCACAAACACCCCCCGCACCCGCCTCGGAAGAAACCCCTCTCAACCCCGCCCCCGGGTAACCGGCTCGCGCGCGCCCCCCCCACCCCCCCGCCCAGCACCGTACGGGATCACCCTGGGACCCAACCCCAAACGCCGGGGGGGGGTCCACCCCAGGGCCCTCCCGTAAAACCCTCCACACCCACCCCCTACCCAACCCGCCACGCCGGGAACCCTTCGACACCGCCCACCGCGCCAACCCAGTCACACACACCGGCCACCTCCCGCACCCCTGCCCGCAGGCGCTCCACCATACCGAACCTGCTGCCCCCTAGGCCCGCCCACACGTCAGAAAAAACACACACCCGAACTCCCGCATCACGCTCACTCGTCGCCAGGAACCCCCCACCCGGCTCCCCACAGGTCCAACAAACCCAGCTGCTCCACCACGCGCCCCCCCCAGGGGTCCACCCCCCCACACCTGTCCCGCGCCCCACCCCCCAAAACACCAGCTCCCCCCCCCCTACCCCCCACCCCTGCCCTCCGGCGGGACCCGCCACAAAAACCCCGCCCGGCCCCGTCTTGCCAAACCCAAACCGGCACCCCGCACCCCACAACCCCCCCCGGCCGGCCTCGCAACCCCGCCTGGCCCGCACCGGAAACCCCCGAAAAACAGCACGCCCTCCACCACTACACCCCGCCCCCGCCCCCCCCACCTCCCGCCCTACGATCCGGCCCAACCCGCGGCCCACCCCCCCGCCCAGGCCCAACAGCCCCCCGCACCGACCCCACCCCCCACACCCTTGGCCCTCCCACCAGCCATCCCGGTGTGCTGGCACCAACGACCACCCCCGGCCGCCCCCCCCCCCCACGCAACGCTCCACACCCGACCCCCCCCACAACCCCTGGTCGACTCAACCCCCCCGGCCCCCCCCCCCAGACCTGCCACCCACTCACCGGTCGCGCCCCCTCCGCCCCGAACACCCCCATCTCCCAGACCCGACGCCCCGCCGCAGCCCGCCCGCCAACTCACAGCGCCCCCCCCGGGGAGGACACGACAACCGCCCCGACCGACCACGCGCGCCCGCCCCCCACACCCCACGCCCCTGACCCCGGCACAACACCAATTCGCCCACACCGACAACCCCACGCCCCCCCCCCTACCGCACCAACCCACGCCTCCACCATGCCCGCCCCCCCCTCCAAAAACGGCAAGACCACAAACGCACACGCTCCCGGCACCTCCCCCCCATCACGCACCCCACAGCCCCCGACCCCCCCCAACGACACCGGCCCGCGCATCCTACCGCGGGTTGACCCAACCACCACACGCACCCCACGCCCCACCGCGCGCTCGATCCGCCACCGCCGCCCGGACCCACGTGGTGCCGCCCCACCGCCCCCCAAGCCCCACAACCAAACCGCACCGCGCCAGACCGGCCGCCCCTCGTACTCCCCACGTCCCGCGCCACACTCTCCGCCCCAAAACCAACACCCCCACCCCACACCCCCCCGCCCGCCCACCCCCCCCACACCCCACCCCCCGCCCACCCGCCTCACACCCCAACCCCCCCCCACCCACCCCCCCCCCTCCCACCCCCCAAACCCCCCCACACCCCCCCCCCCCCCCCACCCCCACTCACCCCCACCCCCCTCAACCACCACCCCACCCCCCCCCCCCACCCCCCACCCCCCCCCCCTCCCAAAAACCAACCCACCCCCAACAACCCCCCCACCCCCCCACCCCCCCCCCACACCAACACCACCCCCCCACCCCCCCCCCACACACCGCACCCCCCCAACCCCCACCCACACACCCAACAAACACCCCCCCCGCACCACCCTCCCCCCCCCCCCCCACCCCCACCCCCCACCCCCACCCCACACACCCCACACACACCCCCCCCACCCCACCCCACACACACACACACCCCCCCCACACCCCACCCCCCCCCACCCCACCCCCCCCCCACACCCCCCCCCCACCCCACCCCACCCCACCCCCACACACACCCCCCCACACACACCCCACACACACACACACCACCCCCACACACCACCCCACACACACCCCACACACACACGCACACACCCCCACACACACACACACCCACCCCACACCCCCCCACACACACCCCCACCACCCACCACACCCCCCCACACCCCACACACCCACCCCACCCACCACCACACACGCACACCCCCCACCCCCCCACCCCCCACACACACCACACGCCCACCCCCCCACACCCACACACCCACCCCACACCCACACGCCACACCACCCCCCCACCCCCACGCCCACACCACACACACACCCCACCACACCCCCACACCCCACACCCCAACCCCCCCACCCACCCCCCCCCACCCCCCCCCCACCCCCCCCCCACCCCACCCCACCCCCCCCACCCCCCCCACACCCCACACCCCACACCACACCCCACACCCCCCCCCACCCCACACACACCCCACACCCCCCCCCCACCCCCCCCCCACCCCACCCACCACACCCCCCCCCACACCCACACACACCCACCCCACCACCCCACCCACCCACCCCCACACCCCCCACACCCCACACCCCACCACCCCACACACCCCACCCCCCCCCCACCCACCCCCCCCCCACCCCACCCCACCCCACCCCCCCCCACACACACCCCACCCCCCCCACCACACACACACACACCCCACCCCACCCCACCCCACCCCACACCCCACACCCACCACACACCCCCCCCCCACCACACACACCCCCCCCCCACACAACCACCCTCAAACCGTCCCCCTGGCCCCAACAACACCGCCCAACTAACCCAACCCCCACCAAACTACCAAAACCCACACACCCACCCCCCCTTCCGCCCCCCGACGAACCAACACCACCCCCAGAGCCCCACCCCCCCCACCACGCCCCCCTCTCCCCCCCCCCAACAGCACCCCCGCTCCCCCCCCACTTACCACCCTACCCCCTCAAACTTCAAAAACCAAACCCACCCTACCCACACCGAACCCACCCAAACCCCCCTGCAACACCCCCCCCCTCACGCACCGCCAACCCATACGTAACCCTTTCTGCCCCCTCCCCACCGCTCGCACCGCCCGCCCCGTGTACCCCTCCGAAGCACCCCCCCCTACCCGCCTCCGCCGCTACGCAACTACGTCCCCACCACCCCGGCCACCCCCACCGCCCCGCCACCCAGCCCCACCCCCCGCCGTCCCACACCCCCCCACCGTACCGCCACTCGCACCGCCCCCCCGGCCCGAACGCAAAAACCCCAACCCCCC
>CM070487.1:41744366-41792241 GCA_036324585.1 Champsocephalus esox | reverse complement strand
TGGGTGTCCGGGGAGATTTGTGGACGTCTGTGTGTAGCGCTGGAGTTTGGTGGGATGTATGTTGTTTAGGAGTTATAGTCTTGTGGTGAGGGTGACGGTTTGGGCTTGTTGGTAAACCGAGCGGCATGTTGATTGGTGTGGGCTGAGACTGGGTCGGATTGTGGCGACGGTTTGTTGCGGTCGGGTTATGACCGCGCTGGACTTGGTAGTTAGTAGTGTGCAGTAGTTTGTGTTTGTGGGAGCGGTAGGTGAACTATGTAGGTGAGTGTGTGATAAATGACGGTGGTCGTCTGCGTTTCTGGTTCATCTGAGCAGTATCTGGTTTATTGAATCGGAGAGTTTGTAGGTTATTCTGTTCCCGATCGGGGTACGTTTGTTTTGGGCATAGGAACGTGTTTTATTTTTTTGCGTGTTGTTTTTATTCTTTTTTTTTGGCTTTGAATTTATGACTTGGGGCTGGTCTAGGAGTGTAAGTATCGGGGCAAGTGCGTTTTTTGATTGGGGGTAGTTTTGCTTTGGGGATGTGATGGTTGCAGCGGCAGGCTTGCGTCTACGGATCATTTCATTTGTGTGGTGTTGGGGGATCTCGTTCTTGCGGTGGTAGTTTGCACGGCGTGGTTCCGGTGCTGACTTGGGGTGTGGATGCAAGTTTGACATGGGTGTGGGCCACGGCCAGGTGTGGTGGTGGTTTGTGTGGATATTACGGTGGAGTGGGTGCTTTTTTGTTTAGTTGTAGTACTGGACGCTTAGGTTGGTTTTTGGGACAGAACATTGGGGGAGCAAGGTTGGTTTTTTTTTTGTGAGATCTTACTTGCTCAAATTCTGGTGAGGGAGGCGTGTGTGGGTGTGCTGCGGGGGTTGTTGATTGCGAATGACACTAGGTTGTGTGTGTCCTGTTGGGGTTTTTTTTAGGTTGTTTGTTGGCAAGCTTGGAGATGAGGTTGGGTTGGGTGAGATGTTGGGCGTGGTGGCTCGGCGGGGGAGGGTGGAGGGAATGGCGAGGGGGTGCGGGATGGCTAGAGTCGTGGGCGTGGTGCCAACTGTGGGGTCCGGGGGGTTGGGGGCTTCGGCAGGCTGTGGTTTCGGGGTGTGATGTGGTGACCGCTAGACCTCTCAGAGTGGGGCGGTGGAAAGGCTTTGTGTTTTGGTTTGTGGGGGATTAGGGGGGGGGAAAGGGGGCGTGGGGTGGATGGGTGGGATGGGTGGAATCAGGCGGGATGTGGTGGTGGGGGAACATCCGTGCGGGGTGGGGTCTGGTCGACATGTGTGTCCAGGGGTGGGGGTGGCGTGGGCGTCAAGTGTGATAAATCGAGTTTTTGTATGGTGGTTTGGCAAGTGACGGTCACGTTTATTTAGGGGGAATGGGGGTGGTTTTGTTATGGGGTGGCGGATGTAGGCATTATTGCGGCTGGTTGCGCCGGTCAGATGGATGGGGGGGATGAACGGGAGCAGGGGATGTTGGGGGGGGGGGGATCGGGGATGGTGGTGTGTTTGGGTGGCGTTTGTTGGTTGATGTGTTCGGCGCCAGCTGTTGTTTGTCCGGCATCTGGATGTGGGTTCTATTGCAATTTGTTTGGCTTTGGGAGGTAGGTTTTAGTTGGTGGGTTGTTTTGGGAACTGTATAGCATGTGTTTGGTTTGGTTGACTGGGGTGGAAAGGGTGTTGGGTTGGAGGTTGGGTAGCATATTTAAGTATCGGTTGTGTGTGAGTGTGCGCTTGGGAGTGTACGAATGAATTAGGGGTGATGTGGTGCCGGGGGAAAAAGGCGGAAGTACTTATAGGGGGCGAGTCTAGGTGGGGGGCGAGGCGGTTTATTTTGCGCGTCCGGGGGGTTGGGAGGGGGTTGTATGGGGTGGGGGAGTGGGGGTAGACGGATGGGTGGGGGGGTGGGGTGGGGGGGTCCCCAGTGGTGAGGGTGGGGGTTAATGTAATTCAACAGGAGTCCATGGGGTGCTGAGGGGAGGGGGATGACGGGCGGCTTGGGGGGGGTGGGGGTGGTGGGTGTGAGGCGGGGTGTGGGACGTGGTGAGTATGCTGGGGTGTCTGGGGGGTAGATGGGGTTGGATTGGGGCAGTTTTTTGAGGGGTGTGGAAGATGCGCTGAGGATTGGGGGAGAGCTAGGGAGTTGGGTTATATTTTTTAGAAGGGCGGTTTGGTTGGGTGGGCGTGGACGGGTGCGGTGGTGTTCGTGGGTCAGAATTTCTAGGGGTTTTATATGTTGGAACACCGGTTTGTAGGACGTGAATTCGCACCGGGAGTCTCTTGGTGAGGATATTACTTGTGTTTTATGTTTGTTGTTGTGTGGGGCAGCTAGGTTGAGCCGTGTGATAGCGTATGTAACCTGTCGATTTAGTTTTGTAGTTGTCTGGCCAACTAAAATTTGAGAAGTTTTTTTTGTTTGTTGTTGTGGGAGTCGTAGTTGTTGTTGTTTTTTGTTTTTTTTTTTTTCTTCCTGTGTCCTGTGGGTGGAGATGGCCCGGGTTTTCGGCGGGGATTTTTTTTAAGGTGAAATTCGTTGTTTTTTATTTAGGTGTGTGAGGGGGACGGGCTGTATAGAAAAACTGACCCACATGCTGGGGGGTGGAGGGTGGTTGAAGTAATGGGGGTATTGCACGGTATTTCATAGATCATGAGACTTTTGTGTTGTGGCATTTAGCCTATGATCACGATTGTGCGGTGTTTTGTGCTTGGTTTTATCGAGGGTATTCTGGTCGTTGGTTGTTGGGGGACTGAAGTGGTTTGGAGCGGGGTTGGTCCGTTGGGCTGTGGGGGGGGGTGGTGAGGGCGATATAACTATGAAGGGGATGGATTTTGTAGCATGGCGGACGTAACGGCTGTATGTGATGTGTCGTGTGGTTTGGTGTAACGTGGGTTGGGGGAGGTGAGTTGGTGTTCATTGGGGTTGGCGGAGGCGTCACAACGTTGGTATGCGTGGAGTGGTTGATGTTGTGGTGCGTGTGGGAGTCATTTATATTGCTGAAGAATGTTTGGGTATGGTTTTTTTTTTTTGGAGCCTGTGATAGGTCGGTTGTTTCATTCGACTTTGGGTTTTTTGGCAGCTTTCGCTTATGATTTGATAGCGTGGATGCGATTTTTGTTTGGAGTTTGTGGTTGTGTCTGTATGGTTGTTATTTTTTTGGTGTTTCTTGAGGGGGAGGGTTTTATTCTTTTGTGCTTTTTTTTGTTTTTGTAATTTTTGGGAGAGTTTGGTTTGGGGTTGTGTTGGAAGGAATTTGTGTTTTATTTATTATTTTTTTGGCGGTTTGTTGTTTTTTTTTGGTTGGGTTTTTTTTGGGGGTTTTTTTTTTTTGTATTTTTGTTTTTTTTTTTTTTTTGCTCGGCTCTTTTATCTTTTTCTGCGGCGATAGGACGGGGCTGGTCGTCCTTGCATTTTTTGTCTTTTTTGAGGTTTTTGTCGACGTCTGTGGGTGGGGTGGAGGCATTGCAAGGGGTGTAATGCATTGAATGATTTGGGGAGGTGAGAGTTTGGATCTGTTATGGTGGCGCAGGGTGTGGGTGGCTGGGGACTGTGAGGGAGATGGTGAGGACGTATTTTTTTTGCTAACGGGGTGTTTTGGTGAGATTTTTTTTTTTTTTCGATTGTGGCGTGGGCTTTTTTTTATTCTGAGCGTTTTTTTTTTGTGTTTGGTTTTTTGTTCTATCTTTGGATATTTTGCTTTTGTTTTTTTTTGGTTTTGATTTATGGTGGTTTTGCCAGGTTTTGATGTTTTTTGTTTTTTCATTTTGCAGGACGATTTGGAGGTATTTTGAGGTAGAGGTGGTTTTAATCTTATTCGCTTTTTTGAAAGTGCGGTCTGGTTTTTGTTACGACTGAGCTGAGGTTGTTTTATTTGGGTGACTATGGCATTTTGTTTTTTTATTTTTTTTTTGGTGATTTGTCGGTCCTTTTTTTTAGCCGCAAGGGAGGGTTTTGTTGCTGCTTTTGCGCTGGGGTACGTGTTTCTTTTTTTTTTTTTTTTTTTTGTGTGGGATTTTTGGGTTTTTGATTTTTTAGGATGTGGTTTTGTTTTGGGGTTTGGTGTTCGATTTGGCGTGGTTTATGTTTTTTTTGGGTGAGATTTTGGGGGGTATTTTTTTTTTTTTGTTTTTTTCTTTTTAGCAGGAAGTAAATGTTTTTGAGCAGTTTTGGTTTGCTTTTTCTTTTTTTGTGTTATTGAGGTGTGTTTCATAGGAAGGAGGTGTTTTTTTGTTTTTCTGGATCTTGGATATTTTTTGTTGGTTTTTGATTTTTTGATTGTTTTTTATTTGATGTTTTAGCGAGATTTTTTTTGGTTGGTACGGGATATGCTTAATCTTGAAAATTGTTTTTGAGCTTTTCTGTCCTTAGGGGAGAGTTTGGTTTTTTTTTTTTTTTTTTTTTTTTTTTTGATTTTTTTTTTGTCGTTTTTTTGGGTTTTTTTTGAAGCGAGGCGATGTGTGGCAGTTGGGGAAGTTGAGCATTTTTGAATTTTTGCGTGTGCTCCCTACAAGTTGTGTTTTGTAGGTCGATGTCCGGTATTGTTTTTGTGTTTTTGGGGCGTTTTGAGTCAAGTATTTGACGTTTTTTTTTGAGTTTTTTTTGGACTTTTTTTTTTTTTGTATGTTTTTTTGTCGTGATGGAACTGATATGTTGTTGTGTTTATTTTTATATTTTTTTTTGGTATGGGGGAGCTGTTGTGAAGAATTGTTTCCTGGTAGATGCTTCTTTTTTTTTTTGAATGATTGTTTTTTGTCTGGATGTGTTTTAATTTCTGGAGCCTTTTTTGCGGATGTTTGATTTTTTTGTTTTTTTATATGGATGGTTGGATTTTTAGGTTTTGTTTTTTTTATGCTGGGTCTTGACGTTTTGCAATGCGTGGATTAGGGGAAGCTGAAGGGCGTTTTGCATGGATGGAGTGCTGTTTTTTTTTTGGGTGGGTGTTTGTACAAGTGCGTGTGCGGATGTTTTTTTTTTTAGTGTTTATTACACTTTGAATTGGGGGCCTTTGTTTGGATGTGGCCGTCTTTTTATTTTGCACTTTTGCTTTGTGGTTTTTCTTTTTGTGGTTGTTGTTTTATATTAGGATTGTTTGTTGAAAATAAAATAAATATATTTCTAAAAACAAAAAAAAATAAAAATTATAAAATTTGTTCCTTATAAAAATAAATATATAATTATATTAAATTTTAAATTTAAATTTCTTTAGGATAATTAAAAAATCAAAAAATTCTATAAAAAAAAAAATAAATTTTTCTAAAATAATCAAAACTAAAAAATTTTTTATAATAAATTTTATAAAAATTTAAAAAAATAATATATTAAAAAAGGCAAATATTTAATAAAGTAGCCCTTAATGAAAACCAATAAACACATTCAGGAAATATGCCTACCGCATTAGACTTCATTTACAAATCATGAATCTGTAAATGCTTCTTCAGATAATATGTTAAACTCTCTGAAAGTAACGAGGCATATTATTCAAATTGTTGAGGTGTATATCAGTATTAGTGTCTCTACTTTAAAGAGTCCTCTCTGCTGATGTTCAGGTGTATATCAGTATGTAGTGTCTCTACTTTAAAGAGTCCTCTCCTGCTGATGTTCAGGTGTAT
This sequence comes from Champsocephalus esox, assembly GCA_036324585.1. Lineage (NCBI taxonomy): Eukaryota > Metazoa > Chordata > Actinopteri > Perciformes > Channichthyidae > Champsocephalus > Champsocephalus esox. The sequence goes on along the minus strand of CM070487.1, from coordinate 41,786,652 downwards.
ATCAGTATGTAGTGTCTCTACTTTAAAGAGTCCTCTCCTGCTGATGTTCAGGTGTATATCAGTATGTAGTGTCTCTACTTTAAAGAGTCCTCTCCTGCTGATGTTCAGGTGTATATCAGTATGTAGTGTCTCTACTTTAAAGAGTCCTCTCCTGCTGATGTTCAGGTGTATATCAGTATGTAGTGTCTCTACTTTAAAGAGTCCTCTCCTGCTGATGTTCAGGTGTATATCAGTATGTAGTGTCTCTACTTTAAAGAGTCCTCTCCTGCTGATGTTCAGGTGTATATCAGTATGTAGTGTCTCTACTTTAAAGAGTCCTCTCCTGCTGATGTTCAGGTGTATATCAGTATGTAGTGTCTCTACTTTAAAGAGTCCTCTCCTGCTGATGTTCAGGTGTATATCAGTATGTAGTGTCTCTACTTTAAAGAGTCCTCTCCTGCTGATGTTCAGGTGTATATCAGTATGTAGTGTCTCTACTTTAAAGAGTCCTCTCCTGCTGATGTTCAGGTGTATATCAGTATGTAGTGTCTCTACTTTAAAGAGTCCTCTCCTGCTGATGTTCAGGTGTATATCAGTATGTAGTGTCTCTACTTTAAAGAGTCCTCTCCTGCTGATGTTCAGGTGTATATCAGTATGTAGTGTCTCTACTTTAAAGAGTCCTCTCCTGCTGATGTTCAGGTGTATATCAGTATGTAGTGTCTCTACTTTAAAGAGTCCTCTCCTGCTGATGTTCAGGTGTATATCAGTATGTAGTGTCTCTACTTTAAAGAGTCCTCTCCTGCTGATGTTCAGGTGTATATCAGTATGTAGTGTCTCTACTTTAAAGAGTCCTCTCCTGTGATGTTCAGGTGTATATCAGTATGTAGTGTCTCTACTTTAAAGAGTCCTCTCCTGCTGATGTTCAGGTGTATATCAGTATGTAGTGTCTCTACTTTAAAGAGTCCTCTCCTGCTGATGTTCAGGTGTATATCAGTATGTAGTGTCTCTACTTTAAAGAGTCCTCTCCTGCTGATGTTCAGGTGTATATCAGTATGTAGTGTCTCTACTTTAAAGAGTCCTCTCCTGCTGATGTTCAGGTGTATATCAGTATGTAGTGTCTCTACTTTAAAGAGTCCTCTCCTGCTGATGTTCAGGTGTATATCAGTATGTAGTGTCTCTACTTTAAAGAGTCCTCTCCTGCTGATGTTCAGGTGTATATCAGTATGTAGTGTCTCTACTTTAAAGAGTCCTCTCCTGCTGATGTTCAGGTGTATATCAGTATGTAGTGTCTCTACTTTAAAGAGTCCTCTCCTGCTGATGTTCAGGTGTATATCAGTATGTAGTGTCTCTACTTTAAAGAGTCCTCTCCTGCTGATGTTCAGGTGTATATCAGTATGTAGTGTCTCTACTTTAAAGAGTCCTCTCCTGCTGATGTTCAGGTGTACATCAGTATGTAGTGTCTCTACTTTAAAGAGTCCTCTCCTGCTGATGTTCAGGTGTATATCAGTATGTAGTGTATCTACTTTAAAGAGTCCTCTCCTGCTGATGTTCAGGTGTATATCAGTATGTAGCGTCTCTACTTTAAAGAGAAGTAGAAAGTACAGGTATTTGAGTTCAACATGTAGAGAAGTAGAAAGTACAGGTATTTGTGTTCAACATGTAAAAAGTAGAAAGTACAGGTATTTGAGTTCTACATGTAAGAAGTAGAAGTACAGGTATTTGAGTTCTACATGTGAGAAGTAGAAAGTACAGGTATTTGAGTTCTACATGTGAGAAGTAGAAAGTACAGGTATTTGAGTTCAACATGTAAGAAGTAGAAAGTACAGGTATTTGAGTTCAACATGTAGAGAAGTAGAAAGTACAGGTATTTGGGTTCTACATGTAAGAAGTAGAAAGTACAGGTATTTGAGTTCAACATGTGAGAAGTAGAAAGTACAGGTATTTGTGTTCAACATGTAAGAAGTAGAAAGTACAGGTATTTGAGTTCAACATGTAAGAAGTAGAAAGTACAGGTATTTGAGTTCAACATGTGAGAAGTAGAAAGTACAGGTATTTGTGTTCAACATGTGAGAAGTAGAAAGTACAGGTATTTGAGTTCAACATGTAAGAAGTAGAAAGTACAGGTATTTGAGTTCAACATGTAGAGAAGTAGAAAGTACAGGTATTTGTGTTCAACATGTAAGAAGTAGAAAGTACAGGTATTTGAGTTCAACATGTAAGAAGTAGAAAGTACAGGTATTTGAGTTCAACATGTGAGAAGTAGAAAGTACAGGTATTTGAGTTCAACATGTAAGAAGTAGAAAGTACAGGTATTTGAGTTCAACATGTAAGAAGTAGAAAGTACAGGTATTTGTGTTCAACATGTGAGAAGTAGAAAGTACAGGTATTTGAGTTCAACATGTAAGAAGTAGAAAGTACAGGTATTTGAGTTCAACATGTAAGAAGTAGAAAGTACAGGTATTTGAGTTCAACATGTAAGAAGTAGAAAGTACAGGTATTTGAGTTCAACATGTAAGAAGTAGAAAGTACAGGTATTTGAGTTCAACATGTAAGAAGTAGAAAGTACAGGTATTTGAGTTCAACATGTAAGAAGTAGAAAGTACAGGTATTTGTGTTCAACATGTAAGAAGTAGAAAGTACAGGTATTTGAGTTCAACATGTAAGAAGTAGAAAGTACAGGTATTTGAGTTCAACATGTGAGAAGTAGAAAGTACAGGTATTTGAGTTCAACATGTAAGAAGTAGAAAGTACAGGTATTTGTGTTCAACATGTAAGAAGTAGAAAGTACAGGTATTTGTGTTCAACATGTGAGAAGTAGAAAGTACAGGTATTTGTGTTCAACATGTGAGAAGTAGAAAGTACAGGTATTTGAGTTCAACATGTAAGAAGTCAAAGTAAAAAGTCGTCAGAAAAATAAGTAGTGCAGTAAAGTACTGATACCAGAAACATGGACCGAAGTATTTGTACTCCATTACCTCCCACCTCTGTTTATTGGCTCTCCTGCAGTTGGAGGAGAAGATCAATATCCCTTGAATGCCTGTATGCTAACTTCTTGGACGGTCTCATTTCTTGAGTTAGCAAAGTAATTATTTCGACTCCAGTGTGTTCGGAGGTTTATGTCGTAATAATCAGAATAATGGGGAAGCTTTATTCAAGTGATTTTTATCTTAGACAATCCATAAAATTGCTGTTATAACTTCTCTAAATAATCAATGCCACGGTTAATCAGAAATACATTACAAATTACGTCTGAGCAAACGTTTTAAATGTGAGTTAATAAACGTTTACTTGGGTTTTTCTTGTTTCTGTACAAAATATCAATAAATATCACTGTAAGGGAAACTTCTTCAGCGATGGAGAGTCAGGACTCAGAGAGACACGAGGAGAGCTGGAGCTTTGATGTCAAACACTGATGTTTATTACAAGTATCGGCCGGAGAATTCACATCACAAGTCACAGCACTAAAATGTTCTGCCTGCACGGGTGGGTTGCCATGACAATTCTGACCAGCCTCTCTCTCGATAGACAGCTTACATAGAGTTCATCAACAGCTGGGCGCACTGGAGATATCCCAACATATGGAGACACTGAATCACTTGCCTGACTCTTACGGTACGTCCACACAGCAGCTTTTCAAACATCTTGAAAGTCTTGGAGCTGGGCGTGTCTGACAGCTTGGGGATCTTTTGCGAGCAACGCGACCAACAACCAATCACATGCATCTCCCACCCCCGACATACAAAGCAAAAAACCCGAGGATTTTATGCGAGCAATATATATATATATATAAACTCCCCAAACAGGCGAAACCCTACCAGTTTCACCCCTGTCTCTGCCACCTCCCTCCATGCTGGTTCCTCCGGTTTGTATCCCGTTGATAGTTCTGGTCGTAAAGAACCGGGTGATTTGCTACCGTAATTTCTCGTTTGGAATATGAGGAAATGAACTGCGGTCTGGTTCTCCCTGCTTACACGCGGTTTGATTGGCTAGCGCTTGTACTGTCAGATTTGCATAAACGTGTTTGATTGGCTGACGCTTCCAGCTCAGCTTCAAAAGTTGAACATTGCTCAACTTTTGAATCCTGGAAATCCTGGAAATCTTCGCTTCGCTCCCCCACAATGCAGTTCGGCGAAAAGCGAGGCAAAGTGACGTCATCCCCATTCAAAGTCAATGGGCAGAGAAGCGTGGAAGATTCTTCTGAAGCTGCTGTGTGGACCATGGGCGTCGCCTGGGGTAGGCAGCCCCGATGTTTTTTCTTTAGCCCCGGACAAATTCTCCCTCAATAATATAATACATTAACCGTACTTTACCTAGAAGATGGTAGAATTGTAATTTCCCGTGTTCAGTGAATGCAACAGAGGCAACCACCAGACCAATCAGAGAGTTGCATGGAAATAAACGTGTTTTATTGGCTGACCTCTCCTCTGTGACAGTGTTTACACTTTCAGCCGCGGACGCGGAGTTTCTGAAGATGGACATTAGACATTTTTTTTAGGGATGCACGATATTGGTTTTTTGAAACCGATACCGATACCGATAACTTCCTGCTTCTCAAGACCGATACCGATACCGATAACCGATAATAAAAATTAAAATTACGCCACTAATTATTTTAATGCGATTAACGCATGTGTATTTTTTTTTCCTCGGCCGCCCCGTAGCTTCAGAGCGCATCGAGTTTAAAATACCATCTACAAGCTGATGCTGACAGCCCCGCTCCTGCCGCCCGCTTGTGGCAGACCACACTTCCACGCTCACCGGCAGGCACCGACTGGCCATCTGGAGGACCGGGAGGGTGCGTGTGGTCCGAGCGAGCAAGAGAGAGACCTCACGTGCATTGTTGTTGTTAGCATCTGGTGCTAGCTAGCTGCGCTAACGGATATAAGGAGCTGTTTAAATGAAAACAGAGGAGCGCTCTATCCACACAACTGCGCCGAGCACTTGACTTGATGCAGGAAGCAGACAGCGGGACATTGGAGGAGAAGTCAGCACACTCAGCAACATGATTGCAGCGTCCAGGCAGCTCCGGTTCGAGCATATGCCTTGAGTTGCACATAGCTCCAACGCGCGCGCGCAGACACACACACACACACACACACACACACACACACACACACTGTATTGTATTGTTGTCTTCGTACGCTTTTAACACACCATCGTAGCGATGGCGATGTTTCAGGTGACTGATCAGGTTCGAAGTATTAGGGAGCGCTGGATTTGTGAAGAACTCCCCTCTTCCTAAACCACTAACACCACAGTACTGGCAAAACGGGAGGAGCCGAGTGAAAAACAAGCGCCCCTCATCCCAATCCACCCACACCGCAGGATACCCAAAAAATATATTGTAAATTATCGGGGCTATTAATACTGTTATCGGTTTATCGGGATGACGTCATAATTCCTAATATCGGGCCGATAATTATCGGGCCGATAATTATCGTGCATCCCTTATTTTTTTAATAAAAAAGATGGCAACTCTCAAGTGGTGGCTCAAACAACAACCCCAGAGCCACCACCGGAGCCAGGTGAACAAGGTATGTAAATGTCAGTAAACTTACAAGTTATGCGAACATGTAAGCAAAGCATACATTATAGCTACGTTGACGTTGCTTTGAATCGCGGGGGTTAGCTAAACCGTTAGCAAGTAGCTTTAGCTAGCCAGATATATTATACACACTTTGTCATACAATCTAAATGTTGTATTTTTTAGCGTCACCTGGTGATTTCAAAGAAAGCTCTCTGGGAAAGGTTGACTTGCTGTTCGACATGAAGATAGAAGCTACCTTACAGTACACACTTGATCCGGAGTCCTGTCAGTTAAAGTGTTTCATAGTTAGTTTAGCTTAGCATCAAACTAGCACTGAAATATATGATTCCTGGATGTTATGTGACAGTGTTTCTGAGAAAGAGTCAGCTGAAATGGTGGCATAGTTGCCACTGCTTTACGTGTCGACAGCATGTTTGAAAGTATTTGCAGCAGTACATGTGGCTGTCTGGCCACTGACGTTGCCATAACAACACCTGCATTTAAATGTGCAACCTCTTTTTGTGACAGATTTTTTGCATTCAATTATAATTCTTCTGATTGATATTTCCTATTGACAGCTAGTTTCTATGTGAACATTATGAGATGGACAGTCAGCCAACAAGCTTTTTATACAAATACTTCAATCAAAGCTAATCCAGTGGGGCTCCTGAAAGGGGGGCAAGGGACACTATGCTCCCAAATATTAAGCCTTGACCCCCATCTTAAAATTGATATGATCAAAAAATGATCTGCATTGTCGGAGGCCTTTTTTCCTCCGTGTTGAATGCAGAAAGATGACTATATTAGAGTATTAAGTGAAAACGACTATATTAAAGTGTGATGTGAATATATTAAGTGAATTACTCAAACTGCATTTGTAGGAATGATTCTGTCCTATTGGCAGATAACTACTCTAACGGTGATATCTACTAGAGATGTACATTTAACTATTTTCAATTGGTTAGTATTACATTTTGTGACAGTGTGGTGAAACTCATTTTAATGAAGACACATGTGTGTATCTTGAAATTCATTTATTTGACAGAGCTGCAAACTGATTGACTTACATACTTGTTTGTGTTTACCCACAGTCATCACAGATGAGCCAAACAGAGTAGAGGATGAAGAAAGGAGAACAGGAGAAAGGGACACACAAGAAGGAGATACAACAGACAAGAAGGACAATGGAGACAACAATGAACAGGAACACCAGAACAGACACGAGTCAATGGGCAACATGACTGATTTAGGGACCGCAGATACAGGGCCAAGGCAAGGGAGACATCACTGCTTTCCATCCAGCATGTTTGGCCAGCAAAAGAGATCATTTCAACGGCAAACAGCAAGAGACGAGGGATTATTATTTCCTCCTTCCATCCCTTGGTTCTGTTTAATCTGATTACTAACAACTTCTAATAATTTGACATAGTTTATGATTTAATTGGAAAATAAAGTGTTTTTAAATAATAAACCCGTTTCTGATTCGGATTCTTTGATTTTTGTTGACATATGGGTGTTGAGAGATGTATCCATATCTCTTGACGTTGCTCTCAAAGTGCACAAGATTGATGCTTTTAACTTCATCGTTTAAAAAAATCTTCCTGGGGGACCCCAGAGGAGGTGAGTTCCCTCGAAATAGCACTTTTTCTCTGCTTATGTAACTCCGGTGTAGTGTCCCCTCGGCAACAGATCACTCGGAGCTGGTGATTACTTTCCTGCATTTCAATGGACAGCATAAAAGGACACGTGAGCTGGGTTCTGGTGCTCAGATTAGCTATTGATGATCACGTTGATAAATCAAATAAAACCAATCACACAAAAACATGTTGCTGTGACTGTGAGCATTAAACAACAATAACAGTACGTTATTGTCCTTATAAAATAAAAACATACATTTTGTCCACCGAGATAATACAGGCACCTTACCCTCAAGAGATCCTCACGTGCTTTGAGAATCTCCCACAATCCATTGCCCTAACAAAGCTAATGCAGACACACGTTTGTGACACCAGATGGCGCAATTGTGTATGTGCGTGTGGGGAGTCTTGCAGTAGAAAATGTGTCTGTAGCGCTGCCACTGTGGGCTAAGCCCCGAATGTTTCCAGGTCCAGGTGACGCCCCTGGTGTGGACGTACTGTTAGGCTCTGTAACCGAGAGCTGACCGGTCATACAACTGAGAATGAGTGCAGCAGCACATTCTTTAAAGGAGACAACAGAGTCAGGGTTGGTTGTTAACGTCAACACACAGAGAAGGTTAGACTCCTCGGAGTAAGACAGAATTAATCCCCAACAGTCATCATGATATGTCATTTTGGAAAGCACTTTATTACCATTTCCCAGTTGGCTTGTGGATGATGAATCTTAATTGTAGTAGGGTAGAAGTACAAAGTAGCATAAAATGGAAGTACTCAAGTAAAGTACAAGTACCTCAAGATTGTACTTAAGTACAGTACTTGAGTTAATCTACTTTCCACCTCTGGAGACTACAGACGTTTGGAATTGGCCCTAAAACCCACGGCTCACAGAGATATGTTGATATGTGCAAAAAGGAAAGAAGGAAAATCTAATTTTCACAATATTTACATGCAAGGCTATTTTTTGCACACTTTCCTGAAATCCCCTCTGGTTTCCTGGCAACTTCAGAGAGGACAACACTTCAGGAAGCTGCTGGGGATTTGCTATTTTCTACCCAACAAAGCAAAGCTCTCTGTGTCTGCCTGATTATGCTAAACTAAGCAAACCAGATGCTGACTGTTGCCTCGACTTACTGGACAGATATGAGAGCGATATTGATCTTATTATTTAGCTTTTAGCAAAACAAGAAGATAAGCGTATTTCCAAAATGTCCCATTACTGCTTTGAATGCCTCCCTGGGCGTACCGCAATGAGAATACAATGCCCATTAAGGCAATTACAGAAGGACAAAAGAGTGGCCCATTTCCAGGTGTGGTTAATAGCTGACAGAATCAATAAGAGAATCAACAAGTGAGCTCTTGAATAACAATTACTTTAAGTCACTGACAACCTCCGGTGTCCGACACGTGGTCAACACACAGAAACATCTTCACCGACCTGACGACACATGTGCAGTGTGGGCTGTGGCTCAGTGGGTAGTATGATGGACGTCCAATCAGGGGATAGCAAGTTCGAGTCCCGCTGCAGTCAGCATGTCGGTGTGTCCCTGAGACACCCCAAAGTAGGGCTGAATAAACTAAACGCTGGGGACACTAAAAAGTGATGCACACATCTGGGAGCAGAGCGCTTGTTGGCATGTGCGGCTTATAAAGCTGGCCATCTGTCACTGTTGTTGGAAAGATGTACAATTTTAAGGCACATTTTAATAAAGACATGATTTTCGCACACGAACCAAGCATCGAACTTGGGGTGACAGAAATGTCTCCATCGAAGCCCCCTCCCTCTGGAACTCACTCCCACAACCAATCAGAGACTGCACTGAGCAAATACTCGCTTTTCAAGTGCTGTTGATGCCGTGTCCTTGTGATAGATGTGGTTTTATTGCTCGATTTTTTTGTTAGACTTTTTATCTTTCCCTTTTAAAGCGTCTTCAAACACCAGACAAAGCGCTTGATAGATTAAATGCATTATTAGTTTTATTAATATAATCCCATCCATCTTCTCCCGCTTATCCGTGGTCGGGTCTCGGGGGTAGCAGTTCCAGCAGAGAGCCCCACACTTTCTTTCCCCTCATCAACCAGCTCTGACTGGGGGGTCCCAAGGCGCTCCCAGGCCAGAAGAGATATAATCCCTCCACCTGGTCCTAGGTCTACCCCTCGGTCTCTTCCCAGCTGGAGGTGCCTGGACAACACATCCTCACTCCCAGGTCGGCCTATGTTGACGTTATGTCAAGTCCCCTGCCGGCTTTTTCCAACGCAAGGGGGGGGGCCTTAGCGTCCATTTTCAACGCAAGGGGGGGGGCCTTAGCGTCCATTTTCAACGCAAGGGGGGGGGCCTTAGCGTCCATTTTCAACGCAAGGGGGGGGCCCTTAGCGTCCATGTTCAGCTTTCCGGGATGTCCATGTGCTTCTATGGACGCTCATGTAAGCACGGCATTCGTTTGTGTCAACTGCCCTTAAAGGCAATGAAGACACTACACTACCCAGAATCCCCAGCTATCGTTTGGCCTACACCATGTGCTCTGTTTGACGTCACGTGATTTCTCCCTGCAGAAAAAGAAAACATGGCCGAACTTCGTTTTATTCTGGGTGTAAAATGCCTATTTTAAAGTTAGTTTGGCCATTAAAATGCGTTTTGATGTCATTTGATGCGAGAAATATGAGTTGTTATTTCAGATTATGTGTGCAGTGGATGTACATGATCTTTAGTTTGCTAGTTATTACGAAGATTACTTCAGGAAATTGCGTCCAACGTTTTCATTGTTACCAAGGTGGTTGCTAGGGACGCTGCTATCGATATTATTTCTGTTATGTTGTGTAACTGTTTAATGGTGTTATCTTTATTGCTACCCCCTTCCCCGTCAATGTATAGTGTTGGTCCACAGGGCAAACGTATTAGTTTAACAAAATCCGCATCTAAAGATACGTTATTTTCCCCTGTGCAATTCCAGTCTCACATCTCACAGCACATCGTCATTAACAAATACCGGAAACAGACCGAAAATATTTTTAAAAAATACAATAATACCTTATTCCGAGTGTGCTTGCTTTTCTCTTTGAAAGTCATCACATAACGGCATTGTAATACACGGTTCGGCTGCATTAAATATTACATATCTGCCGTAGTTCTGTATTTATAGAGCCCTGATGAGAAGACAAAGATGAGGAACTGAAAACGTGACGTGGATCATAAATATATCAGCCATTAAACAACATCTTACATTTCTTTTCACACATTACGTCTCCTTGCAGTATCAACACTAATTCGGCTCACTTTTATATTTGATCCAATTGGTAGATAGGCTGCATTTACACCATAAAGGTGCACAGTTGATATAAAGAGACACCTGGTGGTTAAAGCATGTTATTGAATTTCATTATTTTTATTATTAGATATTAATAGAATCCCTATAAAGTATATTCATTACTCGTTATTCTCTACTAATAGTTAATTAAAGACTGTATATAATGACTATTTTGCACATCCCGTTCAAGATTTCAAGATGTTCTAAGGTTTATTGACATATCATATAGGCCTACACAACTGTGGTGTAGTTCTGCACTGAATGAAAAACTTGGGTCGCAGGTTCCTCAATAGTGCATTACAAGACATCTATCAATATGTGTGCATACCTCCAGCAATGTTAACTATGTTGTATGTATACTATGATGTAACGCAAATGTTCCAACTTGGGATCAATAAAGTATATCTTATCTTAAGCTGATCGATGGCTACTGCCATATTTGCAAAATGTGCCTCTGAACCTTGACAAGTGCATGTTTCAGGCTTATCAATTAATGTAATGTAATGTAATGTAATGTTATCAATTAACAACAGGAGGGGTCACAAACATAAGTCCAGCTGTTAAATAAAGCTCTTCTGACCTTAGCTGGCATGTGTGTATATATATTAATGCTGCCCATTATGGGCACAAGCAATTTTCACCCATTTATTAATTATATGTTTTAAATGTGAGTGTTTCCTATCCCCTAAACCTCCAGGGATGTACACAGTTTAATACTGGCAACTTCTTATTATGGGAAATACGAACACGTCTTTTAAAACTACAACTCCCAGTAGAGACGTGCCATAGAGAACATGTTGCGAAACAGAATAGCCAGCATGTGTAGTTCTGGGGACAGGGTGGGGGAGGGGGGGGGGACGCGGTGGACCCGTTCAAATCCAGTTTTGAACAGTCTGCCGTGGTTCCATCCCATTTCAAGTGCTGTTCGAGGCTCGGTAACCCTCGGAGCACACTCTCCAATCACAGAGCTTGAGGACGATCACGGGGTTTGCCAAACAGAGCACATGGTGTAGTCCAAACGATAGCTGGGGATTCTGGGTAGTGTAGTGTCTTCATTGCCTTTAAGGGCAGTTGACACAAACGAATGCCGTGCTTACATGAGCGTCCATAGAAGCACATGGACATCCCGGAAAGCTGAATATGGACGCTAAGGGCCCCCCCCCTTGCGTTGAAAATGGACGCTAAGGCCCCCCCCCTGGCGTTGAAAATGGACGCTAAGGCCCCCCCCCTTGCGTTGGAAAAAGCCGGCAGGGGACTTGACATAACGTCAACATAGGCCGACCTGGGAGTGAGGATGAGTTGGCCTGGAAACCCTCCGAGGCGCCCAGGTGGCATCCTAACTAGGTGCCCGAACCACCTCAACTGGCTCCTTTCGACGTGAAGGAGGAGCGGCTCAACTACCTAGCTTGCAGCAGATCTTCAATAATATCTGAAGGAATCATGTGTGCGTCACTTTTTAGTGTCCCCTTGTTCCGCTGTGTTTTGAGCTTCTTGCAGCGTTTCGTATTAGCAGCGGTTTTAGTAAACGCTGCGCACGTCTCATCAAGTTCGTGAAGATGTTTTCTAATGTGCACGTGTGTTGGCACATGTGAGTTGTTATATTTGCATCGTTTTTGAAACTGCAGCACGTTGGTTATGATCCGTATTCGTTCTTCCCTTCTTTTATTTTGTCATCTGTCTTTGTTTTCCCATTTTATTTTTAACAGTGTATTTTTCTGAAATACACTGTCAGCATCCAAACACTCGTTTAATGAGGGCTTAAATAAGTGGGATAGACTAAGAGGGGTAGTGGATCGAGCAAAGCGATTCATTTCGACATGCCGTCCATTGTTATAGAGAATCATTGTGGAATAAAGGCACTTCTGCTGCTTTAGATTTATTCTGATTACTTGTAACCCAAATGAAAGTTTAAACTCCTCTTTTGTTTCCTTTTTTATCCGCCGTGAAAAAGCCATGTTTGAACTACAGATTGGTTTCTTACTCCATCTTTCAGCCGGGGGCTGGTCTATCTATCTATTTGAGGCTGCAGGGTTGGAAAGTCAATTGAAAGTTAATTCCAATGTGTTCGTAATTATTCCCCGCTTTCTCCAGGAGTAAATGTTTTTGTTCCTGCACCTTCCCATCCTCTGGCACTTGTCTTGTTTCCAGGCTTTACCCAGAGGACGTAAGGTAATATATTGGTGCCGGTCGACAGACTTTCTATTCAAACATAATTATAGGATGGCAACAAACTTAGCGCAGACATGTTAATTAATTTCAGCTGTCAACACATGCGGAACAGATTCCACAGGTGGTCGAGATTTGCATGTTTGTGAATCCATTCAATGAGAGGTAATTGGTTTGTCTACGTGTGACCCGGCCATCTTGTTTTACTTCAACAATCAGCTTAACCTTTTAGCCAGTTACGACTAAATGTCAAAGGGCTGCTGTGGTGCTAGACCCGAGTAAAGAGAGGGACTGATAGAAATGTACGTCCTTCAAATCTCTACTAAGTCGGACAAAGGAAAACACTTGTATATGGTACGTTTAAAGAGGCCCTATTATGCATGTTGTGGTGTTCCCTTTCCTGTAGTGTGTTCTATAGGTTTGTGTGCATGCAAAGGCCTCTATGTAACACTCACGTTTCTATTGGCTAGCGCTCCAACACAGATTACGTTCACACCGGAATAAATCCCTGAGGGAGGATTAGGCAAATGAAGCAGCTGACATCTGACTTCTTCTTGTTCTGCTTTGGGTTTACTGGCAGGCCGCAAACCACTTCACGGCGTATACTGCCGCCCATTTATTGTGTGTTGCCATAAGTTAGTCTCTCTGCGTTTCTGCGCTGGGCTAATGCTAATGCTAATTATGCTAATGCGAGGATAATAAAATGGCGGCTTCACAACACTTTTTGGGAGTTTTACGGGGCGTGGTTTGCAATTCGCCCAGCCAATCAGACACAGGAACCTTTTTCTCCCACAAAGTCCCTGCTCTCTAGCGGGGACGGAGAAGGGGGTGAAAAGGTTCTGATGAACTAATTTTAGTTTTTTTACATTTCGGAACTAAAGTGGGAAAAATACTGCCGTGTGAACGCGCCTCTAGTACTAATAGGCTAAGGGGCGGGTCATCTCAAGCGGTTGACCACAACAGAGTCGGCCAGCTAACAATCAGAACAGACTGGGCCCTGGTTTCAGACAGAGGGTGAAAAGAGGTGCTGCAGCTTTTTGAAAATTAAAGCATGGAGACATGTAGAGACACTACATACTGATATACACCTGAACATCAGCAGGAGAGGACTCTTTAAAGTAGAGACACTACATACTGATATACACCTGAACATCAGCAGGAGAGGACTCTTTAAAGTAGAGACACTACATACTGATATACACCTGAACATCAGCAGGAGAGGACTCTTTAAAGTAGAGACACTACATACTGATATACACCTGAACATCAGCAGGAGAGGACTCTTTAAAGTAGAGACACTACATACTGATATACACCTGAACATCAGCAGGAGAGGACTCTTTAAAGTAGAGACACTACATACTGATATACACCTGAACATCAGCAGGAGAGGACTCTTTAAAGTAGAGACACTACACACTGATGTACACCTGAACATCAGCAGGAGAGGACTTTTTAAAGTAGAGACGCTACATACTGATATACACCTGAACATCAGCAGGAGAGGACTCTTTAAAGTAGAGACGCTACATACTGATATACACCTGAACATCAGCAGGAGAGGACTCTTTAAAGTAGAGACACTACATACTGATATACACCTGAACATCAGCTGGAGAGGACTCTTTACATTAGAGACACTACATACTGGTATACACCTGAACATCAGCAGGAGAGGACTCTTTAAAGTAGAGACACTAAATACAAGTAAGGACCTGAAAATATGTCCTCCTTAAATCGGGAGAGAGAGGAACTCCCTTTTTCCGAGGGTTTCTCCTTGCAATACTTTTGTTAAATCACAAATCAATAACAGAAATCCATTTCGCACTGAGCTGTGCTGGGAGAAAATAGAGGCGACAAATGTCAACGAATGTCATACAGCACAAGAAAATATTTGTTTGACTGCCAAAATAACTGAACCAAGGATGTCTCACTGAGCAGGGTTATTAGGTATTAAATAGATAGATCTTAATGTATCATTGTGCTCATAACTATGAACATCAGATTAGCAATTATTCAGCAATGTGCATCATAAAAGAACAGGTGAAGTGAAATGAAGTGACTACTGATTAGATTCATAGGTTTTATTGTCATGCACAAAGCTAGTGCAGAAATGGCAATGCAATTCTTATATAATACATATATAATAAAACACAAAATAATGTAATTGCAATTATTATTACATGTCGCAAACGAAGGCAAAGTCTGTCTGCATGAATTGAACGAAGCAGGTAATATAAGCATGCTTTGGAGTCTCCACCTGATCGGACGTGCTTGATGCTGTAATGCAGAAAGAACCCGGTGAGCATGTGAGATATCTTCAAACTGAAGCAGCAGATCTGAGGCTTTAGAGCTGTGCCTGGTGTGGAAATGTTGTCTGGGAAGGACTCCAGCTTCAGTTTGCTAATCCCTTGATGTTTCCACCCGGCTCTGCAAAGCACTGAGAGCAGGCCAGCGGTGATTGGTGGAGCATGTAGAGCTCAGAGCTCCATGAGAAGAGCTTCTGTCGAGGACTTGATCACCTGATTGATGGCCACGAGAGTGAGGAACCTGTTTAATTCAATCATTTGGTTTGCAAATGCTATTTTAAAATTATAATGCAACACATCAGAGGTCTTTTTTGATCCGTTCGAAGTGATCTAATTGAAGTGGAGATGAGTGGCTGGTTTGTGCAGTTTGAAGTAGTGGGGGGACGGAGTAGGTCAGATGGTCGGCTGTTCAAAAGCGCTACAACGGCCGAAAACACTTACATGTACACGAGGAGTCACGAAGTGCACTTTCAAAAACAATGTGAATAAAAAAACATAAATGTGCCGAAACACATGAAGTAACATCTTCACTAGGTTGACAACACATGGGCAGCGCTTAGAAAACATTCACCAACTTGACGAAACAGGCGCACAATTTACTAAAAGTGCTTCAAATATAAAAAAATTAGGGCTGTCAAACGATTACATTTTTAATCAGATTAATCACAGCTTGAAAATTAATTAATCATGATTCATCACCATTCGTACTATGTCCAAAATATGCCATTTCTTTATGTATATTGTTGTGGGAATGGAAAGATAAATGAAAGAAGGTGGATATATCAATTTAACATACAGTATGTATGTTTATTGTAACATTGTTCTGTGTGTCAAAATGAAAGACTACCGCAAAAGTATTCTCCGTCGGGACTTCCTGCAACAACACCACGCCGTTATCTTGATTCTGATTGGCCAGAAGACATTATCAAAGATGTTCTATTGAGAAAACGATCACTACGTTTCTGGTCTTCGGTATTTCCAGACAAGTGGCTGAAATCAATCTGACTAACTGCTGTCTGTGCCATTGACTCCGTGAGAGTTGGTAGACTTTATTTTGCTTACTTTAACATCATTGTTCATGGTGGGGCTAAGCCATTTCTTGTTATGGATGTAGCCTACCCCAGCCATACCCTGGCGCCGCCACTGGTGGGATGTATGGGGCGGGCCATTCTGCACATGCATTAAATGCGTTAAATATTTTAACGCAATTAATTCAAAAAAGTAATTACCGCCGTTAATGCGATAATTTAAAAAAAAATGTATTGCAAGAAGCTCAAAGCACAACAGAAACCAGGGGACACTAAAAGGTGATGCACACAGCTGGGGGATAGAGAGGTGAAGTCCCTCCCCTTCCGGGGGACCTCAATGCGACCTTATTTCTGAAAAAGTATGCATTGAAGTCAATGGAGAGAGAACGATTATCTTTTGATCCCGTTTGAATTGAGCCACGAGTTACACACATGATGTTTGTCAATTTAAAAGATAATTTTGCAAGTAAAAAAAATAAAACTGTGAAGTAACACTTTTGTTTGTGTGAAACGCTCAATGAACTACATCTCCGGTCTTGCACACGTCACCAACACCAAGATGGCCGTCACATATGTGCTAACGTGACGGAGCTGGACATTTCACTTCTTTCTTTCAGAACGAGGCGGAAAGTATTAAAAGAGGTGAAAATCACTCCAAGTCTGGGCGTGTTGAGAGCTGTGCACACACACAAGGGCAGTTAGTCGGTTCCAGCAGACCGGCGTTACAAGGTTTCAGTGAGTAACACAAGTGTAATGTGTAACGTTAATGACATCACTTACTCTGGGATTTGCAGTCTTTCTATTTGCGTATTTTTCACAGTCTTATATTTCAACAGTTTTACGACAAACTGTGACTTTTTTTACATGGAAATGATTTTTTAAGATTGACAAACATCGTATGTGTAATTCATGGCACAATTCAAACGGGATCGAAAGATACGTTTTCTCTCTCCATTGACTTCAACACATCATTTTCAGAAATAAGGTCCCGTGGACCGGAAGTAGACGGGCGGGACTTCGCCGCTCTATAAAGTTGGCTGTGAGTTTGTCTGTTTCATGAGTGTTTTGTCAGTATATTTGAAATGACTAGGTTAGCTAGTGTTAT
Source organism: Champsocephalus esox (assembly GCA_036324585.1). Lineage (NCBI taxonomy): Eukaryota > Metazoa > Chordata > Actinopteri > Perciformes > Channichthyidae > Champsocephalus > Champsocephalus esox. Next base: position 41,769,599 of record CM070487.1, on the reverse strand, counting down.
GCTGTGTTCATTATTCTCGCGTTCAGGTAAGAAGCTTAAAAAAAGGAGACTAAATGGAGTCTCTGGGAAGGTTCAAAATTGGTACTTTAATTAATACAAAGCGCAGTAATGTTACAAGCAGGATATTGTTCAGTCAGGAGAGAAAGGCTGCGGCTTCCTCTCCCAGGTGCTGGCCGTGCAGAAGAGAGCTTACAAGCATCCGTCCTTCCCGCTTCTGGCTGTTCGCTCCTCCTCTCTGGGAGCTGTAGTGACGCAGGGGACTTCCCCCCTCGTTCGTGTCCGATATCGCGTTAAACAGAGGATTTCGACATTTTACATTCATTGCTTACTTCCACATGCCTTTTCTCCTCCTTATCTCTTTCATAACTGTACATGTAATACATGTTAACGGCGTCAATATCCACTTTAATGATACTAATGGACGGTAGTCCCGGATGTCGTCATGACGGATTTTCAGAATAAAAGATTGGTATTGAGAACTTCCGGGTTTTTCCAAAATAAAATAGCATTTAAACTGACGGTATGTTTAAGGTACATTATGCCATAAAACATTGATTTTAATTTCTAACACTAGCTAGCTTAAAGCAGATCTGCAATAATATCTGAAGGAGTCATGTGATCACATTGTTAACATAGGCCAATACAACCTTTTAGTTGAGTTTCCAGTGACAGTTGGCCAACTTTGTAATCCACGAACATTAGCAAGTGCTCCGGTCCCAGCTGTGTGCGTCAGTAGTGTCCCCGTTGCATGTGTTTTGGCACATTTGTGTTTTTATATTAGCATCGTTTTTGTACTGCAGACTTTGAATGGAAGTGTTTTGGGACGTTGTATGTTTGCATCTGTCGGCCACCATAAAATTAGCTATACTTAAACACCCTTCTAAACAATCTCAATAGTCAGATTGACTCGGTTAGCGAGCTAGCTTAAAGCAGATCTGTCATGTGATCACGTTGTTAAATAGGCCAATACAACATTTTAGGTGAGTTTCCAGGGACAGTTGGCCAACTCTGTAATCCCGGAACGTCAGCAAGCGCTCATATCCCAGCTGCGTGCGTCACTTTTTAGAGTCCCCGTTTTCGTTTTGCATAAACGTTGCCCATATTTGATCAAGTTTGACATTTGCATCGCTTTTGAAACTGCAGACTTTCTAATAGAAGTGTTTTGGGCCGTTGTTAGCATGTTTGCAGCTCTGTTAAAACCACCATAACGTTGGCTTAATTTACTAACCACCCTTCCTACAGATTTCAACTGTCATGCCTTGTTCACACTGCTGCTGCTGCTAACCCTCCTCGCTTCAGTCCATTGTATTGCACGGAGATGGAGTGGTCAAACCAGGCTTTAAAAGAGAACGTGAGTGTAAATTATTTTAAGAACCTCATAAAAAAAAAGGCTATCATTTCGCCAGAGACATTATGAGGGTTCATTTGCTATTTGACTAAAATCATATAGTGCTATCAACAGTTACACTATATTTATAGCTTGCCACAAACTCAATTTCCTTGAGTTGTTGCCCTATAACCGCTGCTGATAACACTCTCACTCACGACACAGAGGCATCAGAAACATATTTTTATTAGGCGTTCTGTTTCATTATAGAGATTATTATAATGCATGGCTGGAACATGACGTTAATTAACAGTGTGGCGTCGTCTCTATGCACACACAGGCTCTCTCGCGTTCATTTTAAATTGTGCACAAAGAACTGTGGATAACCTCAGACGACCCCTTGAATATATATCACTGCCACAGGATGTGTTAGAGGGTAATTGTTTTGCTGATGAAACAGAATACTTTAAAAGCAGAGCAGTAAATAACGTAACCCAAAAGAAAGGCTTCCTGAATGGATTGTTGTTTTTTTCTCCCGTTAGCAATTGTAGCATTTATCTCAGCATGAATAGCTTTGTTAGAATTAGATTACCTTTAATGTTTGTCTGAAATTAGAGCTTGAATACTTTCGTTGTGTGGCACTCTGGGTAATAGTTTCGTGATGTATCATAGGGGGAAATAATTAGATCTACCATTTCATTACTTACCTAAACAAAATGGACGAGTAGTGGAACAAGAAGTCGAGATGTGGCTAGCATCAGAACCTCAGTATGAAGTCATTCTTTACGCTTCTTGTTGGAAAGGGGACACAACACCACCGCAGAGTAACACAAAACAACCAAATCCTGATGCAAAACAACTACACAGATAGATAAGCGACCACAAGATGCATTAAAGTCATACAAAATGATCAACACACATATCTGTTTTGCATGTAATTTTCTCCAAGAGTAATGTGCAGATCTTGTAGAGAACCACGCTGTAGGAACCACTTAAAGAAGACGTATGATAGAGGAAGCTTTAAGCCTTCATAAATCCATAACACACTCAAATCAAGTTTTATTTATATAGCACATCTATAAACGATTTTTGGTCGAGCCAAAGTGCTGTACATAAAATAAAAATAGCCTACAGTAGAGACCCTTTACAGCAAATACAACAGATTGTTCAGAATATCAGTATGAGAAAAATGACACCCTCTGTCCTCAGACCCTCTGTCCTTAGACCCTCTGTCCTTAGACCCTCACATCGTACAAGGAAACACTTCCAGAGAAAACCCACAGTTTAAAGGGAAAAATGGGAGAAACCTCAGGGAGAGCAGCAGAGGAGGGATCCCTCTCCCAGGACGGACAGACGTGCAATAGATGCCGTGTGTAAATCAGAGATAATACATTTTACAGCATAGAGACCGAATGTTAGGAAATGCATGCGTCTGTAATGAGAAGATGAATCCACGAGGATGTCAGCTACAATCCTGAGGGAGCCATCAGGGAAGCAGCAAGACGAGACCCAAGGCAGGACCGCAGAGACGGGTTCAGCCACGACCTGAAGTCCTCGACTTAATCCAGAACTCAGGACAGAGGATCCAGGACACAGGACTACAGCAAGAGGATCAGCCTCGACTCCGGACCCCGGCGTAGATATAGATACAAGACAAGAAGAAAGATTTGGCTGGGTTAATGGGAACAAGAGAATACACAGACACAGACAGAGAGGGGGAAGGTCATTGGATAAGAGCTATTCTTGATAACCCTCTAGAAAGATCTCGTGACCTTCCTCTCAATCTATCAACAGGAAACACTACAGGAAAAGGAAAACCCCAAAAAGCATAATAGGGCTTTTTTTTTAGGGCCACAGCTCTTCTGTTCATGGCAACGTTACGATCACAACACGTGTATGCAGTAAATGGGGCGACGCCTGCGAGCTAGTTCAGGCAGTCAACTCGAGCACTTGTGCTGCATTCATACATAACGCCCCTCGCCGCTCTACAACCAACCAAACAGAGCCTCCTTAATACGCCGCTCTACTGAACCTGCCAGGTCTCTCTCTATGCATTGCTTGCTGCTGCTATTGCTGCGGCAACTACCACGTCGCTGCTGCTAGCTGCCCCACCAGCCCAGCTTCCACGCCAGCTTCCACGCCAGCTTCCACCCCAGTTCCCCCCAGTTTCCACCCCAGCTTCCACCCCAGCTTCCAGCCCAGCTTCCACCCCGGCTTCCACCCCAGATTCCACCCCAGATTCCACCCCAGCTTCCACCCCAGCTTCCACCCCAGCTTCCACCCCAGTTTCCACCCCAGCTTCCACCCCAGCTTCCACCCCAGCTTCCACCCCAGCTTCCACCCCAGCTTCCACCCCAGCTTCCACGCCAGCTTCCACCCCGCTTCCACCCGCCAGCTTCCACCCCGGATTCCACCCCGGTTTCCACCCCGGCTTCCAGCCCGGCTTCCAGCCCGGCTTCCAGCCCGGCTTCCACCCCGGCTTCCACCCCGGCTTCCACGCTCCCCCCGGCTTCCACGCCGGCTTCCACCCCGGCTTCCACCCCGGCTTCCACCCCGGCTTCCAGCCCGGCTTCCACCCCGGCTTCCACCCCAGATTCCACCCCAGATTCCACCCCAGCTTCCACCCCAGCTTCCACCCCAGCTTCCACCCCAGCTTCCACCCCAGCTTCACCCCAGATTCCACCCCAGCTTCCGACGCCAAACTCAACTATATGCTGCTTCTAATAAACAAGATTATTTTCTACCATATTGAGCTGCGATAAGCTAATTGTCCATCTGCAGTCCTTGTGAGTGCACATTGATGGATTGTCTCGTGGGGGCGGTGACTGTGCGTCTGCAGCCAGTTGGCTCAGCATGTTCTGTAATTATTCCTACTTCTTTATTTAGACAGTGCATGTTCTTGGACCAGGAGGCAACAGACTGTGTACAAGCTACCGTAAGGCTTGGTGTCTGCCTGTTGTGATGCCGCACAGCCCACACAAGGACACTTTATGGATGAGCTTTTGTGGCAGAAATACTCTGCCTTTTGCTGATTCTGTGCTCCCACACTGTGCAGAATGAACGGACAATGGTTGTGACATTGTACTTTTCCGCTGTAATCATATGATTTAGACCATTTATCTTGTCCGTTGCATATAAAGAAGTCTCATCCTCAGAATCAGAAGCAGGTTTATTACCAAGTTGACATGTACGAGGGATTTTACTTCATACAAATAAAACCAAAATTAAAAACACAGATAGAAAACTTTTTAAAAAAAATTATAATAAGATAAAAAAATATAGTAATCTTAGTTATCCTAATGTTTGAATATATTTTTTTATGAATGTATTTAGCTCTCCAAACTCCCACATGGGACTAAAATAGTGGTGGACCTAAAATAAATTGCCCTGAAGCTCTACTGTGTTACAAAATCCGATTAAGCAGAACGGGGTATTGCTGAACCTATACTGCTTGAACAAAATGGAAAATGCGCATTTTTGTAGGTTTCTTACAAAACGACAATATTAAAAATGGTGACGTTTTCATTTTTGTTCCATAATTATATATCTGGTTAATGTTTATTTGTATAAATTAAACTGTTGTTAATTTAAATTAACAAGGCAATGTAAGAGAAATTAGGACACAGGAAATAAACAGTCCAAAATATTTCTGAAATAGAAATAAAATAGCAATAAAAAGTTAATAAATATGTGGAAATACACATTTCCAGAAACGAATATTATGCAGGATATTATTATATACATTAATTATGCAATAAATTGATTATTCAATATTACATTTAATAAAAATGTAAAATGTACAGTGGGAGTTTAATTTATTTGATTGGACGATCCGTGCTTAAGTCAGAGACATTACATTACATTGCATTTAGCTGACGCTTTTATCCAAAGCGACTTACATTAAGTACATTGCTGACATAAAAGTTACTTGATTACAGAATCAAAGTGTCTCCATGACGATGAGCCGTTTGTTTCCCAGGGAGAAATCACTGCACACCACAGCTGGAGAACAGCGCTCCGTATTAATAAAGGTATTCTGATTCTGTGATATCCTCCATAGACCCCGCACGTCACCACGGTAACAATTGAAACAGTCGTTGGATGCCCTCTCAAGCTGATTGAGTAAAGCTCATTATCTTCAACCGTCACAGTGAATCCATTTCATCAGTGCGGCAGCTCTCTATATCCGCCGCCTCTACTCATCTCATCCAATGAATATCACCCAGGCCCTTTTTAACACTGAACCTCTCTTCTAAGCAGATTAACTTAACATCTTCGTGAAACCTGTCATGTTGTTCCTGCTGTGGCTGCTGTTGATGAAGTGTTCAGAGTGAACAATGACAGCGTGTATGACCTTTGAGGGCAACATTTATAATGTTCAATAATACATAAATAAAGCTGCATTTAAAATCGTCAATGGTGTGGTTAAGTGGAAATTGTGGGCCAACCCAACAATTAGCATCACTCGACTAGACAATGGTTTTTTTCCATGCAATATTGAAATAAGTTTTGTGATAAACAAACATTTATGATACTTACACGTTTTGTTCAGCAGGATAATCTTCACATATTAACACCACTTTATGATTTTTGAAGTAAAAGCTAAGCTAAAGGCGGCTAATGTTGGGCTATAAAGGAACTACAGCACGGTCACATGACTTCCCGTCACCACCGCTAAGCTAAAGGCGGCTAATGTTGGGCTATAAAGGAACTACAGCACGGTCACATGACTTCCCGTCACCACCGCTAAGCTAAAAGTGGCTAATGTTGGGCTTTAAAGGAACTACAGCACGGTCACATGACTTCACGTCGCCGCCGCTAAGCTAAAGGCGGCTAATGTTGGGCTATAAAGGAACTACAGCACGGTCACATGACTTCACGTCACCACCGCTAAGCTAAAGGTGGCTAATGTTGGGCTATAAAGGAACTACAGCACGGTCACATGACTTCACGTCACCACCGCTAAGCTAAAGGTTGTTCATGTTTAGCGTGAAGACATTTAGTCGTCTCATTTAGACACTTGTTATCAACTGCCGTTTTTAAATTCCCCAGTCGGGTATTTACTGAAGAAATTGATGTCATAGAGCAAAACGTAAACATTCTTCTGAACAATAGAGCATTAAAAGAAACCTTTGAGACGAGGGAAACGTAAATGTTAAACTGCTGACTCATTTATGGCTTTTAGGCCTCATTCCTGCATCACTCTATATTGCTATAAGATTCATCTGGCAATCATGTAATGTAGAATAGATGCAAGTATATTCAACTATAGCTACTTTATACTGTAGCTAAGACTTGTGATGCTTTATTATACACTTTACGCATTGTGCCTTTATCTTGTGACATCTCTCAGCCCAATCATCCATCTATATCTGTTTCTGGGGATTCCCATGATGCTTCTAGCAAGCTCATGGATATATATTTAGTCTGCAGTGTGTCTGGGTTTTCCAGAAAGGCGCTTCAGACTGCCACGAGCCACCACTATAATGATTCATTTGTTCCATGCACAGCTACATTATTGAATACATCGTTAATTATACTTAACTAGTGTTAGAAATTAAAATCAATGTTTTGAGAGCATAATGCACCTTAAACATACAGTCAGTTTAAATGCTGTTTTATACTGAAAAACCAGAAGTTCTTGTGCACAACCAGTTGTTAAGCTTTTATTCTGAAAATCCTTCATCTCCGTTAGCATGAGGCTAATATACCATTTACTATCGAGGTGAATTTAGCAGCGATATGATATGATGTTGCACAGCGAAACCTACTGATTTCAACACTACAACTATAGACGTCGAGATATTATTATTGTTGGATAGGTACAGTTTATTTGATTACGTTATTGTTTACAGATGTGGGTAGCATGTGACAACATTCGGAACGACCGGAAACCAAACGGCTGTGAAGTATTTCCTGTATTTTTAGGAGTATTGATTACAGCGTTTAGAATGTGTTAAATGAAAAGTCATCAAAGAGTTAAGGAGGAGAAAATGCGTGTTTAGATATATATTGAATGTACAATGTCTTTATCCTCTGATATGCGTAACAACGGATATTGAAATGTGGAGAGCCGGCCCGCAGGGAGGAGCCAGCAGAGGATATATATTCAGCACGACCTGAGAGGACGGCCTCTTTGCACCGTTGACAAGGGCCAGAGATTACAGCTGTATTTCTGTTCGGACAATATCCTGTTTGTGACATTACCACGCTCTTCATTAATTAAAGTACCAATTTGAACCTTCTCAGAGACTCCATTTAGTCTCCTTTTTAAACTTCTGTCCTGGACGCTAGAATAATCACACACAGATAACACTAGCTGAATTAGCACATTGTCTAATGTTTGACAAATGTTCACGAGGTATTTTTTGTGACAGAGCAACTGAACTGGAATTTTTCGTCTGATAGAATTTGAATTTATTTGGACGACTGTCTTATTTCTAATTCACGTTGATTGTGGTGAAGCCATGGACAAGTTTCCACATTATGGACTTTTAGGTTTCTTACCAAATCCTTTCCTTCTGATCAGGCGTGTTTTCCTCTTTAGTTAGAAGCAGCACTACTTTGTTACTAAATCCTACTAACTGGGCTGTGTCAGATCATTTAGAAAGCAAGACATTCAAGCTATTTGTCCCTTATGTTTCCTCGCAGCCACTACCCAAATGTTTCGACCATATGGTGGGAGTGGACAGTTAATGAACAGTTTTACTTCCAGCTTCCTCCCTAACATATGGTTCGTCTCGCACACATTCACATCTACAGTGACTGTCTCCATCTGCCTGGCTGTCTCACACTCATTCCTGATCAAAAGAAATACTGAGATAGTTAAACTGAACTCCCACAACTCACTCCCGATGCAATCCCCTAAAGGACAGTTGTTATGGCCTCATATTTAAAGTGCTGACTCCCCCTGTCAACTGCCTCTGCAATTGGCAGTAAACAAATCCAACAAAAAGCCACCAAAGTGGACGCTCCAGAACTGAAATATCACTAATGAAAAATCAAATCTTAGAATGGATTTGGACAGACTGAGAATATATTTCATTCATTGACTCAGAGCTCCCTTTCCCAATTGAACCTAGTCCATTCGCAACCACGCAAATGGACTAGGTTTAAATCCACAATTACAGAAAAGCGTACAGACATTGTGGCGTAGGGACTTCTGGTGGAAGGTTAACTAGTATATCACCAGCTAACACTGTCAAATATCACATACATCTCTCCAAGCCTCTATTTGTACTGTATTTGTGTTATTTTCTCGTCGTCATGCCAACTGTGGAATGTTGCAGTTCCTCAACTAGATTTATACAATAATGAACTTTAAAGGTGGGGTAGGTAAGTTTGAGAAACCGGCTCGAGATCGCTAGAATTTGAAAATACACAACCGGAGAACATCTGTCACTTCCTTACAGAGCCCCTCCTCCAACACACACGAACGTGCACATGACCAATGAGGACACGAGATAAGTTTGTGCCCCGATGGAAGGCTGACAGGCAGGTAGGCCATCCGATTGGTTGTACTTTTTACAGTATTACGGCTTCTACAGACGACACTTTTTATGGATTTGTTGTCAAAGCACTTCAGATATTCATTGCTATCGGGATGTTAAGAGCACTCCATGGAATATAACAAAAAGTGTATCTCGAGCCGGTTTCTGAAACTTACCTACCCCACCTTTAAGTGTTCTTATTTGACCTGACTTGTTATTTTGATGATAATACCTTTTACTATGAATTTATTAAGCTGTGCCTTCTCTAAAATGTACTTGTAGACAGATTTTGTTTGTTGATTCTTCTCCGTTGAGTTACTGCTGTTCGATCCAATCGCTGCCTTGCGGCTAGTAATGGACGAGCTAACGGCATATCTCATATCTGGAGTGAACTTGATGTGCTTTACGAAAACATGGCTGCACCAGGATATATCTGACGACGGCATTTCCATTTCCATCGATGGCTTCCAGACGGTTCGTTTCCATCAACCTTTTCAATGATTGCACCGAGAGTTTGACCATGTCTTCACCATGAGCCTGAGTCTTCAGAGGGTCCCTGTGCTCTTTTCAGAACTGTCTCATGTCTACAGAACTTCCTCTTTTGTGAAGCAGTTGGTACTCCAACAAAATAAGGGTATATTAGAGTTAGCAACACAGCTAATAAGCTATGACCACTTCTATTGTTTTGAACTCTGTCACTCTCATTTCTCCAAAGGTCTACATTGTCAAACTTGCTTGAGGCCAATAGGGTGAATTTCAATTGAAAAGTTTGCATAAGTTCAAATTTACTTCACTGCCTGTGGGCAAATCCACTGATTTCAGCAAGCCACTACAATTCGAAGCTTTTCCAGTTACATTTTGAGTTTTAAATGGTTGCGGGACCCGGCCTTTTCAAATGCAGTCGAATATATTCAAGTTCCTGACCTTTTCTCTTGCCAATTAGAGCACTGTTTGGACTATTGCGGCCCGTCCACACGGCGGCGTGCGTTGATGCTTGCCGGCGGGCGCAGGGGCGCCGCCAGGGATTTTGGGCCCCTTGAAAATATATCACATTGGTTACATAAACATTTTTTTCTTAATGTACTAAAATAGTTTGGGCCCCTGTCAGTCACGGGCCCTTAGAATCGTCCTAACTTTTCACCCCCTTACGGCGCCCCTGGGCGGGCGTGTCTGACACTCGACCAACAACCAATCACATGAATCTCCCACCCCAGACACACAAACACGCGGTTTGATTGGCTACAGCTTGTATTGCATATGATTCGATTGGCTGACGCCTCCGTCGAGGTGTCAAAAGTTGAACATTGCTCAACTTTTGAAGCGAGCAACGCCAGCAACGCTCCACGTCGCTTCCCTTGCTTATCTTTCTTACAGTGCAGACGCTTTTCTGCTTGCTCCTGCCTCTGCTTACTTTTTATGCTGATTTTCCTATTCTTATTCTCTGAAAACTTCGAGCAGCGGCTCCTGGACATTAACCTATCACTGGGACAGTTCATCTTCGTAAATAGACGGAGGTTTTCAGCCATATTTCAACATTTTTACGACGACCTCAGTCTTACAGTAGCGTGGCCTAGCAACAGCTAAAGCCTGGTAGGCTACTGCATGCTATTTAGCTTAAGCTAGTTGGTAGAAAAATGCCTCCGTTCTCTACAGATGACTTCCACAAACTTCTACAGAAGATGGCCGTGCTGGAAATGAAAATGCAACGGCTGGAAGTTAACGTGGAAGTGAATGGACTAGGTTGGAATGACACCACTTTACCAGTGTTGCAAAATAATGGAAAAGGGTATGCTAACTCAAAGCTAGTTAGCAGCTACAAGGATTCCAAGGAACAGGAGGGCTGTGTACCGGGTCATACATCTACAAGTGGTGGTCCTCCCTGGAACTCTCTGGGTGCAAAGCCTAAGAGTAAATCATTTTCATGGGATTTGGGAGGAAGGATAACGGGCAGAGCCGAGCGCTCTGAAATATATGATGCGACCGGCTGGCCTGCATTGTTATCACCCAAGAGGAGCGCCTCTTCAACCCCTAAACAGCAGTGGACAGCTGCTAAAGGGAGAATTACAAAAAATCCTCCTAAACCGCCGAGTGTGCCAATCCAGAACAGATACGCTCCGCTGACCGAGAGCCGGAGATCTCTTTCTGATGACCTGGATAACCCGTCCTCTTCACACAGCAGGGTAAGGACCAATAGCTACTCCAAAAGTAAAAGGCTAGAGGGAAAGCTAACGACTGGGCCTGAAACTCTGATTGTGGGTGACTCTGCTGTAAGAGATGTAAAAGGTCTGTGTAGTAAGAACAACACCAAAGTACTCTGTTTTCCCAAGGATACAGTCTCTGACTTGGCTGAGAAGATCTTGCATATTGGGGCTGAACATCCGACTGTGAAGAATGTGGTACTGCACATTGGAACAAATGATGTTGTGAAACAACAGTCAGAAGTGCTGAAAAAAGACTTTAAATGTTTGTTGGAAACTGTCAGCTCTCTAAATGCAGAGGTGTTCATCAGTGGCCCTCTCCCGCCAGTCAGAAGAGGAGTGGAGAGATTCAGCAGATTGTTTGCACTGAACACCTGGCTTTCAACGGTCTGTACTGACCATTCTGTGCATTTTATTGACAATTTTAACTTTTTCTGGGACCGCAGACATCTTTTCAAGGCAAATGGAGTTTGCCTGAACAAGTCAGGAGTGAAATTGTTTATCTCTAACATATTCAACTGCCTGCGTCATCAATCTGTTCTCTCTGCCAAGGACAAGCGGCAAGAGGAATCAAAACAGGAGATAGACACAACACATCGCGCAGACAACCCTGAAGAAGTATCACTGCACCCGCCTGAGGAATGTTCTGATTATGGGAGACCTATGAAACACACGGAGGAGTCCCCACCGCCCGTCACCCCCCCCCCTGTCAACGCCTTTGAGGATACTCCGTTCACCCTTTCGCCCTCGCCCACCCTCCTGGAGATCGTGGAACACAAGAAGGAGATACAGAGGGCTGGCACCGATTCCTTCCTGGATTTCAAAGACCAGACTAAGGCGATACGCAGGGCTGGCAGCATGTCCTTTACCCCCGCTCCTCAACGACGCCCACCAAAATCACCAAAGCAGAGACGCGCACCATCTCCCCCGGCTTCATCACCATGCCTACCACAATCATCCAAACCAAAACAATCTGCAAACTGATATCTGCTGGGTCCAGGCTCAAGGGCGTATGGCACTCTCAACTCTTTCCAGGACATGCCCGGGCCCTGCCTGCCAGTAGCTCTGCCGATATCTGTGTTGATAGGTAATAGATTAAGAGCGGTGAATGATCTTAGATACAGGAAGCACTCAAACGTTTGTGTGAGTTTATCTAATTTAGCAGTGATTCCATGTCAGCCACAGCTTATTACAAAAAACATGACTGATAGTGTGTTTAACGAACTTAAACTAGCTTTATTAAATGTTAGGTCTTTGGCAGGAAAAACATTTTTAATCAATGATTTTAACAGAAACTTGGATTGAACAAAATAACAGTGCAGCTGTTCTTATTGAATCAACCCCTCCGTTTGACACTGTTGACCACAGCATATTACTGGACCGACTGGAAAACTGGGTGGGACTTTCGGAAACAGTTCTAAATTGGTTTGAATCCTACTTAAAGGACAGAAACAACTTTGTTTCTATCGGTAAATACACATCTGAGTTGACAAATATGACACGTGGGGTTCCTCAAGGCTCCATCTTGGGGCCTCTTCTCTTTAACATCTACATGCTACCACTGGCTCAGATAATGAAGAACAACAAAATAAGTTACCATAGCTATGCAGATGACACACAAATGTACGTAACAATTTCACCAGGAGACTATGCTCCAATTCAAACACTGAGTAAGTGCATTGAACAAATCAATGACTGGATGTGTCAGAACTTTCTCCAATTAAACAAAGATAAAACTGAGGTAATGGTTTTTGGAGCCAAGGCAGAACGTTTAAAAGTTAGCGCTGAGCTTCAGTCTGCAATGTTCAAACCAACAGATAAAGCCAGAAATCTAGGTGTAGTCATTGACTCTGACCTGAGTTTCAACAGTCACATTAAAACAGTTACTAAATCAGCCTACTATCACCTAAAGAACATATCTAGGATTAAAAGACTAATGTCACAGCAGGATTTGAAAAACTTGTCCATGCCTTTATCTTCAGTAGACTCGACTACTGCAATGGTGTCTTCACAGGTCTCACTAAAAAATCTATTAGAAAGCTGCAGCTGATTCAGAACGCCGCTGCTCGAGTCCTCACTAACACTAAGAAAGTGGATCACATCACTCCTGTTCTGAAGTCTTTACACTGGCTTCCTGTGTGTCAAAGAATAGATTTCAAAATACTGCTGCTGGTTTATAAAGCACTGAATGGTTTAGGCCCAACATACATTACTGACCTCCTGCTAAACTATGAACCATCCAGATCTCTCAGGTCTTCAGGGACTGGTCAGCTTTCTGTCCCCAGAGTCAGAACTAAACATGGTAAAGCAGCGTTCAGTTATTATGCTCCAAACATCTGGAACAAGCTCCCAGAAACCTGCAGGTCCGCTGCGACTCTGACTACTTTTCAAATCCAGCACGAAGACTTTTCTTTTTGTCGCTGCTTTTATTTGAACTATTCATATCTTAAACTGCACTGTAACTTTTATCCATGTATTTTTTCTTGTAATGTTTAATTGACTGCACTGTAACTTTTATCCATGTATTTTTTTTCTTAATGTTTATTTGATTAGCTTTTTTTTTAATGCTTAATGTCTTTCATTTTTATTTTTTTTATAAAGCACTTTGAATTGCCTTGCGTTGAAAAGTGCTCTATAAATAAACTTGCCTTGCCTTCCCCAAAATGCAGTTCGGCTAAGAGTGACGTCACCCCATTCAAAGTGAATGGGCAGAAGCGTTGGAAGCTTCGCCGCACGCCGCCGTGTGGACGGGCCGTTAGAGACATTAGGACACTTAGCGGCAAACCTTTTTTTCCTTAACATCAAATTAACTACAACGACTAAACATTCAGGACACGGCACATGTGTAATTTGATTTGTATTAGTGAATATAACGGTATAAATGAATGAATTGTGTCCTTGGCCACAGGAACAACTGAGTTAAAACGCTGCTTCAATGGCATGATAAACAAGTAAATATTGATCTGTGGACCACCAAAGTCAAATCAGGCAGTTCATCGACCCCCTGAGTATCACAGTATCTCTGCCTATCACCTCTCTCTTCTCACAGTGACATTGTCCTCACAGGAGTGTGCTGGGAACGTAATGGTGATGACTGCCAAGACATTTGTCAGAAAGAATAGAAAATCCATTCACACTCTGATATTGAAATTCCTCTGCGGTGCTTAGAGTGATGCAGAGAGGCAGATCAGGTCTCCATAAAATCCATGCATCACCATTATAAGAGTGAGGAAATATAACAGCACTCAGACTTTATGTCAAACATTACTCGTGTTAAATAGCACCAACCTGCCTGGCTGGGGAGTTCAAAGAAAGCTGACTGAAGGTGACATTATTTTTATTCCATAAGTCTGGCATTGAAGTATCTATAAATTAAGCAGCCTTTCTTCTCCATGACAGCCTTATGGGGAAGAAAGTAAGCAGGATGAATAAAATAAAGATTCTCAAGGTTTAAAACATCTCCAAAATGGTCTATCTTTAGGGCCGACAGGTGCAAACACGCCCAAAACGAAAAAAGCTGGCACTGGAAAGCTTGTTGACATTCAGGGATTTTAACGTTTTACAACAATCACCGTTTCATAAGTGTTTGTCAGGATATCTGAAATGAATAGGTTAGCTACGTTAGGTAGCTAGCTTACAGCAGATATGCAGTAACTTCAGAAGGAGTCATGTGATCACCAGAGATGGGGTCGTTACTAAAAAAAAGTAATATATTACATATTACATATTACTTTTTAAAAAAAGTAATATATTACACTACTTCGTTACTCTCTACATAAAGTAATTTGTTACTTTACTCGCAGGGTCGGCCCGCCCCTCCCTACAGGCAGATCACGCAGACTGCTAAAGTTTCAAATGTTCTCTTTTTCCATTGTAAGACTGATCCAGATCCTGAATGTTTTCATATCTGACCGTGGCTGTCCTCTGTCTCCTGCTGTCTGACCGTGGCTGTCCTCTGTCTCCTGCTATCTGACCGTGGCTGTCCTCTGTCTCCTGCTATCTGACCGTGGCTGTCCTCTGTCTCCTGCTATCTGCCCGTGGCTGTCCTCTGTCTCCTGCTATCTGCCCGTGGCTGTCCTCTGTCTCCTGCTTTCTGACCGTGGCTGTCCTCTGTCTCCTGCTATCTGACCGTGGCTGTCCTCTGTCTCCTGCTGTCTGACCGTGGCTGTCCTCTGTCTCCTGCTATCTGCCCTTGGCTGTCCTCTGTCTCCTGCTATCTGCCCGTGGCTGTCCTCTGTCTCCTGCTATCTGACCGTGGCTGTCCTCTGTCTCCTGCTATCTGACCGTGGCTGTCCTCTGTCTCCTGCTATCTGACCGTGGCTGTCCTCTGTCTCCTGCTATCTGACCGTGTCTCTCCTCTGTCTCCTGCTATCTGACCGTGGCTGTCCTCTGTCTCCTGCTGTCTGACCGTGGCTGTCCTCTGTCTCCTGCTATCTGACCGTGGCTGTCCTCTGTCTCCTGCTATCTGACCGTGGCTGTCCTCTGTCTCCTGCTATCTGACCGTGGCTGTCCTCTGTCTCCTGCTATCTGACCGTGGCTGTCCTCTGTCTCCTGCTATCTGTATATTTTGCGCAGTCGCTGTTGCGTTGGCGTGTTCTCCTGCGTGTTGGCCATGTGTTGCAGTGGAACCAGACACCGCAAAGACTTCAGCTGAGCACGTACGAACTGCGCATGCGTGAGTGGCAATAACTCTCCTTACCAGCAGGCGGCGGTAGTGTGGCAACAACCGGAAAACAGAGAAGAAGAACAGACTACGTGTGTGATATAAATAAACAACAGCTATGTGCGTTAGCTTCACCTTAGCATGTGTTCTTTGCAGGTGTTTGTTGAGGTTTGATTATGACTGATTTTAGAAAGTAACGAAGTAACGCGTGTCGGGGCAATGTTAGTAACTGTAGTGTGATTACTGAATTATAAAAGTAGCGCGTTACACTACTCCGTTACCGACAAAAGTAATATTATTACACCCAACTCTGATTATCACTGATAAAATAAGCCGATAAAACAATTTCGGTAAACTTCCAACAACAGAGACAGTTGTCCATCTTTGTAATTCTGATCGTCACCAAGTGCTCTCATCCCAGCTGTGTGCGTCACTTTTTAGTGTCCCCATTTCTGCTGTGTTTTTTCAGCTTCTCGCAGCGTTTTTAGTAAACACATGTTTCATCGAGATAGTGAATGTTTTCTAAATGCTGGGCGAACATATCTCTTATTTTCTTATTTAAAGTGTTTTGTCTCAGTTGTGTATTTGAAAGGGCAGCGTGTGTTCCTCTAAAATGTATAATTAAAGCTGAGCTTATCGACAACAATAAATTGCTGATTACATATTTAAAAACAACCACATTGACATCATGCAGTAATTGTTCTCAAACTAGTTTTCCAGTCACTGAATTGCCACATTTTCTGAATTAATTCCTCTTGTCCAGAGAACAAAGCATTTATTTTCGGCGATGTACCAAACCCTGAAAGTACGTTGCTCGAAGGTACAGCAGTTTCATTTCGACCTTTGTTTTTCTCCCTCTCTCCTATTAAACGCTCTGCATCCAACCAAACAGAGTCGGGAAAGCATTAGCAGCGCATACATAATGAAAGGCAGCGTTGGATTCCGTGATAGTTGTGGAACTAATGCCCCTGCTGGGCTTGCTAATGAGTTTAACTCGAGTGCTCAGACATTCTCTCCCAACATCCATATTAATTTCATGCAAATGGGGATCGGGCACTGAGGCCCCTGTGAATAAGAGCACAACATGTGTTCTACAATTCTAGTTTACTGTTATCACATGGAAACATACGGAGCGTCTTTATTGGCTGTCCATATGTCCCTTGGCATGCGGTGGTGCATTCCCATTGTGCATACATTATAAATGGACGTCCAGTTTGTCTTCTGATTTAATTCTAAGGTCCAAACCTCACCATTTAAAGTGGCCCTATTTTGCTCATTTTCAAGTTCATATTTCGATGAAGTTCCTCTACTGCAGGGGTGTCAAACTCAAGGCCCGGGGGCCAAATCTGGCCCGCGACTTCATTTATGTGGCCCTGCAAGAGCTTGCAAAGAATATAATATGTTTATTATACGGTTACATGCCACTTTACAGAAGCAGGTTGCCCTTTAACTACATGTCCCACAATGCATCTTGTTTTGTGACATGCGCACTGAAGAGACTTGCAATTATTTGCCCTGGACTTCTGCTTTCAGACGTAAGTTATTATTCTATCCGACAAAAATCCAATTCAGAGGCAATAATGTAATATAATACAATATATATTTATATATGTATATTTATAGAGTTACAACCGGCCCTTTGAGTGCAACCATAATGTTAATGTGGCCCGTGATAAAATTGAGTTTGACACCCCTGCTCTACTGGGACATGTCTCCATGTTTTAATGTTCAAAAAGCTCTTTATTTCTCTCATACTCTCTGTGCTGCAGCTCCTCTTTTCACCCTCTGTCTGAAACCAGAGCCCAGTCTGCTCTGATTGGTTAGCTGGCCGGCTCTGTTGTGATTGGTCAAACGCTTATGGTTATTAGGTTTCATATATTCGTTACATTCCAACATTGGTGAACATATGCTCATAAAATAGTGTGTGTGAGATTTAACTGAATGTAATAATCTATTATTATAATACTATTGTTTTTTGTTGTTGTTTCTTTCCGTTAACCGTCAATTGGGAAATAAGTATTTTTTGTATTTCTCTTAGTATCCTAAGACACTGTTATGTTTGGCTGTGAAAAAGAAGAAGTATTATGAAGGACAGACCATCTATTTCTCATATAAGATTTTGTTCTTCTCCCTGCTCCTTTTCGCTCAATAGTGTGTTGTCGACAGAGTTGGGTGTAACACGTTACTGTAATCATATTACTTTTGTCGGTAACGGAGTAGTGTAACGCGTTGCCCCGACAAGCGTTACTTCGTTACACTGACAGACA
The DNA here is from genome assembly GCA_036324585.1 of Champsocephalus esox. Lineage (NCBI taxonomy): Eukaryota > Metazoa > Chordata > Actinopteri > Perciformes > Channichthyidae > Champsocephalus > Champsocephalus esox. The sequence continues at coordinate 41,751,654 of CM070487.1, read as the reverse complement.
AGAGGGGTTTCCGCCGCAGGTTTATATGAACGTAATCTGCGCGTCCGCATGCAGTGCTGCATAAACATGGCTGAGTCAGCGATAACTTTCGAGGGGTGGAGAGTGGAGGTATGCCCATTATTTTGAGTTCGTCCGAAGAATAGACAAAACGTGACGGCGAGGTGCAAACTGTGTCCAGGCCAGAAGCTGTTATCCACTGCTGTAAACACCACGTCAAGCCTCAACACACACCTGCAAAGAACACATGCTAAGGTGAAGCTAATAGCTAACAACCTCCCGAACCCAGAGTGACGGCCCGTCCACACAGCGGCTTGCGTTGACGCTTCCCCATTCACTTTGAATGGGGTGACGTCACTTTTAGCCGAAATGCATCGTGGGAAGCAACGTGGAGCGTAGCTGGCGTGGCTCCCTGCAAAAGTTGAGCAATGTTCAACTTTTGGCGCCTCGGCAAAGGCGTCAGCCAATCGAATCATATGCCAGTACAAGCTCTAGCCAATCAAACCGCTGCTTGTGTGTCAGGGGGGGGAGATTCATGTGATTGGTTGTTGGTCGAGTGTCAGACACGCCCGCCGGCAAGCGTCAACGCACGCCGCTGTGTGGACGGGCTGTAAGGATGGGCCGTGAGGATGTTGTGAGTGCGCCGCCGCCGACTCCGAAGCAGCAACAATTAGAATTTGGAGGACCGGTGACCAAAGCAGAGATGGACAGGCTTGTAGCATCCTTCATAGTAGAGGAAATGTTGCCCATGTGCACAGTGGAATCACCGTCGTTCAGAGATATACTGCGCAAAATACAGATAGCAGGAGACAGAGGACAGTCATGGTCAGATAGGAAAACATTCAGGAGCTATCTGTCTCGCAGAGGCAAAACTGTGGCGCACTTACACAGTAGATGCGCCACAGTCTGCGTGATCTGCCTGTAGGGAGGGGCGGGCCGGCCCTGCGAGTAAAGTAACGAGTAACTTTATAATAATAATAATAATAATGCTTATATTTATTATAGCGCTTTTATCAATGACTCTCAAAGCGCTTTACAAATGCACATAACACATGGTCATCTACTGTGGACAATACCCACACTATAGCCTAATACATTTTTTTAGTAACGACCCCATCTCTGGTTGTAGAGACATGCTTTGTTGGCAATTATTGTACATTGAGTTTTGCGTACCATGAGCGGGGAAAATGAAATGAAATGACATGACAGAGCATTTCAGATTTCATTTTTGCTTTTTAAATCTGTATGTATGTCTGGTTTATTGCACTGAATGTTAGATGTTCTGGATAAAAGCGTCAGCGGAATGAATGTTATGTAAGTCAGGATTCTCTTCAAAGAAAATCTCTTAGCAGAGGAAACCGTTTTCTTCGTTGTGTTACATAATACACTTCAGTATGTAAGACAAAATCCCTTATGCAACTAAAGTCCTTCTTATGGTTACGTCTCTTCCATTGTCTTTATTGTCAGAGCATTTAATATTGAGGTAATCCAAAAGTAACGGAAACGTTTCAGGATACATTTATATAGCAATACTTTGATTACAGATTTCATATTTTACAGGTAAGTAATTGTGACAGAACGTGTTTTCAAGTAACCTTCCCAACCCTGGCTCATGACCCTTCATGAACTAACAATCACCGGTGAATTTACACCTCTTAACGGGCCAAATCAATGTCATTTTTCCTCCAGTGTGGATGTGTTTGCATCCCTCTCGTAAAAGCCTCGGAGCAATAGAGAGGCCTCGGCTCTTGAGGGCAAGATCAATAGCCCAGGAAAGCCATCGGATTTCTCTAAGCCTCCGTGTTGTGCCGGGCTTTTGATTGGATTGTTTTACGGGTTTAGCCGGATGAGGGGTTGTAAACTAAAAGCTCCAAGCTGCTAAATATTACAGGGAAAGGCAGCGATAAAGACTTAAAGCAGCAGACTGCAGATTCAGCTGTGGGTGACAGGTGTCCACTCAGCACACCGGGGGGTTCGCAGTACCACTTACGCATGGGAGAAACGGACTCCATCAGCAACAATCTGGAGGGAATTATATCCACGGAAAACTCATGCTGTTGATGCCAAGGATTTTTTTTTACCACATCTTTAAAATGCAGCCTTACGGCCCCTACACACGGCGGCGTGCGTTGCCGCTTCAACGCTTCTGCCCATTCACTTTGAATGGGGTGACGTCACGATTCGCCGAACTGCATTCTGGTAGTAAAGCGTAGCTTCTCTCGAGGTGCTCGCTGCAAAAGTAGAGCAATGTTCTACTTTTGCCGCCTCGGCGTCAGCCAATCAAATCCCTCGTATGTAAATCTGACAGTACAAGTACTAGCCAATCAAACCGGGTGTATGTTGGGAGAGCCAGACCGCAGTTATTTCCCATATGTCAACAAAAGGAGGAGAAAATGATCGTGGCGGTAGGGAATCACCCGGGACTCTATGACCAGTCCCTCTATACATACAGGGATACAAACCGGAGGAGCCAGGCATGGGAGGAGGTGGCAGAGACAGTGGGGGAAACTGGTAGGTTTTCACCTGTTTGGGGAGTTTATATCCAGTGTACTTCGTTTGAATGGACAGCTAGCAAGCATAGACAGTATATTTAGCCAGCATGGATGTAGCATGAATGCTTTGCTTTGTATGTCCGGGGCGGGACATTCATGTGATTGGTTGTTGGTCGGGCTGCTCGCGTTGACTCCCCAAGCTCAAGACACGCCCACCGCCAAGCGGCAACGCACGCCGCCGTGTGTAGGGGCTGTTAGGCATAAAAACACAGCTGCCCTTCAGGATGTTGTTTCCTTCAGATGGGAAGCAGGAGATCAAAGCTGCGGTCATTAGAATGTGTTTGCTGTCGAGATGTAAGAAGAAGATTTATTCATACATGCATTACTTAACCCGAGGTATTTCAGAAACAATTAAAACCATGAAAGTTGGAGACAAAAGAGTGTACGCTAGCATTTGTTAATTCCTAGAAATGAGAGAAAGGAAGGAGTCATTCTCACTGATTGCATAAAGTCAGTGGTGGAAGAAGAATTCACATCCTTTACTTCAGCAAAGTAGAAAGTCTAAAAATACTCCATTAAAGTAAAAGTCCTGCATTGGAAGCTGTTTAAAAGGGTAATGCAATAATCATTCAATTAAATATCGTAAAACTGATTTTCCTTGTAATTTAATAAGTTTGGTTGTGACCTTTCTTTCTCTGCGAGGGATTCTGATTCAGAGAGGGAGCAGGAACAACTGATCCTTAGCATCTTTAGCATCGCTGTTGAAGGAGTCGTAGGCATAATAACTCTGGGAGACATTGCTAATGCATGCGCAGTCTTAATAGAGGTAATATACGCAGTTATCCAAAGGAACTTGATGGCATTCTTTAAAGCACTTCAGAAACTCTTGCTTGAACTGAATGCTTAAAAAATAATTAAAGGGGACCTATCATGCAAAATGCACTTTTGTATGTCTTTCATACATGAATATGTGTCCCCGGGGTGTCAGGGAACTCACCAAGTGTGTGACACGTGTGTGAGATGTCTTTTTTAGCTGTTCTAGTGTCTCTACTTTAAAGAGTCCTCTCCTGCTGATGTTCAGGTGTATATCAGTATGTAGTGTCTCTACTTTAAAGAGTCCTCTCCTGCTGATGTTCAGGTGTATATCAGTATGTAGTGTCTCTACTTTAAAGAGTCCTCTCCTGCTGATGTTCAGGTGTATATCAGTATGTAGTGTCTCTACTTTAAAAGAGTCCTCTCCTGCTGATGTTCAGGTGTATATCAGTATGTAGTGTCTCTACTTTAAAGAGTCCTCTCCTGCTGATGTTCAGGTGTATATCAGTATGTAGTGTCTCTACTTTAAAGAGTCCTCTCCTGCTGATGTTCAGGTGTATATCAGTATGTAGTGTCTCTACTTTAAAGAGTCCTCTCCTGCTGATGTTCAGGTGTATATCAGTATGTAGTGTCTCTACTTTAAAGAGTCCTCTCCTGCTGATGTTCACGTGTATATCAGTATGTAGCGTCTCTACTTTAAAGAGTCCTCTCCTGCTGATGTTCAGGTGTATATCAGTATGTAGTGTCTCTACTTTAAAGAGTCCTCTCCTGCTGATGTTCAGGTGTATATCAGTATGTAGTGTCTCTACTTTAAAGAGTCCTCTCCTGCTGATGTTCAGGTGTATATCAGTATGTAGTGTCTCTACTTTAAAGAGTCCTCTCCTGCTGATGTTCAGGTGTATATCAGTATGTAGTGTCTCTACTTTAAAGAGTCCTCTCCTGCTGATGTTCAGGTGTATATCAGTATGTAGTGTCTCTACTTTAAAGAGTCCTCTCCTGCTGATGTTCAGGTGTATATCAGTATGTAGTGTCTCTACTTTAAAGAGTCCTCTCCTGCTGATGTTCAGGTGTATATCAGTATGTAGTGTCTCTACTTTAAAGAGTCCTCTCCTGCTGATGTTCAGGTGTATATCAGTATGTAGTGTCTCTACTTTAAAGAGTCCTATCCTGCTGATGTTCACGTGTATATCAGTATGTAGTGTCTCTACTTTAAAGAGTCCTCTCCTGCTGATGTTCAGGTGTATATCAGTATGTAGTGTCTCTACTTTAAAGAGTCCTCTCCTGCTGATGTTCAGGTGTATATCAGTATGTAGTGTCTCTACTTTAAAGAGTCCTCTCCTGCTGATGTTCAGGTGTATATCAGTATGTAGTGTCTCTACTTTAAAGAGTCCTCTCCTGCTGATGTTCAGGTGTATAGCAGTATGTAGTGTCTCTACTTTAAAGAGTCCTCTCCTGCTGATGTTCAGGTGTATATCAGTATGTAGTGTCTCTACTTTAAAGAGTCCTCTCCTGCTGATGTTCAGGTGTATATCAGTATGTAGTGTCTCTACTTTAAAGAGTCCTCTCCTGCTGATGTTCAGGTGTATATCAGTATGTAGTGTCTCTACTTTAAAGAGTCCTCTCCTGCTGATGTTCAGGTGTATATCAGTATGTAGTGTCTCTACTTTAAAGAGTCCTCTCCTGCTGATGTTCAGGTGTATATCAGTATGTAGTGACTCTACTTTAAAGAGTCCTCTCCTGCTGATGTTCAGGTGTATATCAGTATGTAGTGTCTCTACTTTAAAGAGTCCTCTCCTGCTGATGTTCAGGTGTATATCAGTATGTAGTGTCTCTACTTTAAAGAGTCCTCTCCTGCTGATGTTCAGGTGTATATCAGTATGTAGTGTCTCTACTTTAAAGAGTCCTCTCCTGCTGATGTTCAGGTGTATATCAGTATGTAGTGTCTCTACTTTAAAGAGTCCTCTCCTGCTGATGTTCAGGTGTATATCAGTATGTAGTGTCTCTACTTTAAAGAGTCCTCTCCTGCTGATGTTCAGGTGTATATCAGTATGTAGTGTCTCTACTTTAAAGAGTCCTCTCCTGCTGATGTTCAGGTGTATATCAGTATGTAGTGTCTCTACTTTAAAGAGTCCTCTCCTGCTGATGTTCAGGTGTATATCAGTATGTAGTGTCTCTACTTTAAAGAGTCCTCTCCTGCTGATGTTCAGGTGTCTATCAGTATGTGGTGTCTCTACTTTAAAGAGTCCTCTCCTGCTGATGTTCAGGTGTATATCAGTATGTAGTGTCTCTACTTTCTCTACATAAACTTCCTCTGGAGGGAACACTGGGATGTAAGCCTTTGCAGACCATTTACATTCACTAAAACCTATTTATCACACTACAGCAAAGTGAAACCCCCAAAAGCCACAGCTCTTGGTGGCAACATAAGTTAATTATAGCTCTAACTTTTTAGATGTGTGAAAATGTTTACCTTCATCGCCTCTCTTGTTCATCGTGCACATATTGTGTACGTCTTCACTGATGTACGCCCTGCATTTCCAGCCTAAAGATTTACACCAGCCAACAAATGTGATTAATTGAGTTTAGTTTGGCATGCCTCCATTACACGCTGCAGACGACACACCGCACGCTAACCCCTCTCCTCTGCATACTTATATTTATCACACTGCCACAGGAGGAATGTGTCTGCTAAGGCAGCTGGACTTTGTTCAGCGATTTGAGAATTCATTTTCGCGTTTTTGCATCAGGACGTGTTGATCGATTTCAGATGCCGATGTTATCGAGGGCCACGCTGTGGAGCCGCTTGACAAATACAAATACCTGGACATGTTTATTGATGACAGATTGAGCTTTGACCACAAGACAGAAGATTTGCAGGACGGGGACATCACATATTGTTTATATTACATAAGCTCACCCGCCGATCAATATCAACCTCACACTCGTCTTTTTGCACATATTTTATTGAGCTCGATTCTCCTCTGCAAGCTGTGAACTGAAAACAGAAAGAAAGGGTTTGGACTAGCAGCTGCAGCTGTTTGGACAGCAACGGGCTTAATCCAGTCACATTGTGCATTATGTATGCAAAGCCAGTCCTCTGTAAACAAAAACTAACAATTGAGGATGACTGTAGAAAACAACAGAAATAAATTCATAAAAAAATTAAGGATTAAAATGACTTTTTATGTATAATGAGGTCGTGGATGAAAGACATTTTATTCAAGTTAAGAGTATAGCTTCTTCTGAAAAACACACAATTATAAAATATAATAATAATAGTAGATTAAATTTGAAGGGACCCAAGGCCGCTTTACACGAGGTAAAGAAAAAAAGCAAACAAAAAAACAAGTAGGGCAAAATATTAAAGTAAAAATGATTAATATTACAAATAACAGCAATACAAAATATGAAAGAAAAGAAAACAGAACATGTTGAGTATGTTGTGTTAATGACTTAATGACGTCCCGTTCAACTTTCCTCGTCGCTCATCGTCTCGTTTAACTTTTCCTCGTCGCTCATCGTCCCGTTCAACTTTTCCTCGTCGCTCATCGTCCCGTTCAACTTTTCCTCGTCGCTCATCGCCCCGTTCAACTTTTCCTCGTCGCTCATCGTCCCGTTCAACTTTTCCTCGTCGCTCATCGTCGCGTTCAACTTTTCCTCGTCGCTCATCGTCCTGTGGAACCCAGTGCGACGGGCTGGCCCTGGTCTCAGGTTACGCTGGCTGTAGGAAGTATAGGTACAACCAGAGCCATATAATAGTATAATATGGCGCTGGGTACAACCATAGATATATATATAAACACGTGTTTATATATATATATCTATGGGAACGACGCTACATTTCCCGCCCCGCCGCAGTCATACAGTAGGTTACGGAGAGCGGCGAGAAACATTTCCTCAGGCATCGAAAACCAGAACCAAAATTCACATTTCTAAATGATGCCGTTGGAATCGAAATGTTGGAACCGGTTCTCGGTACCAAACCC